>KK116381.1:614147-721567 GCA_000611955.2 Stegodyphus mimosarum | reverse complement strand
GCAAAAATTAAAAATTTACATCTATCTGTCAGTCATTAAATTCCAGGCGTTTAGAGAACATAGGAAATAACCATTATATGCCTAGTAAAGACGAAGAAAAATACAAAGGAAAAAAAATCCTAAAATTAGAAATTACCGCTGGAAAATCAACAAAAGATAATCTCTTATCAAAGTGTGACGACACCTTATCAACTAAATCAAACTGCGCCTCCTGACTTGCACCGCCTCAATCCGCCTCCCGACTTGCACCGCCTCACCTGCTTCCGGGCTTGCACCGCGCACGCCTCCTGCCCGTGAACTCTCCGTTTCACACTTCTATTACTACCATGTATTATTTATTAATACTTCACCGTACAACTTATTATAACATATATAATGAAACAAAACTTCTGAAAACAAGGTTACCGATATAAATTACATGCGTACATATCCAATAGTGTATAAATTTGAAAATTCCTGAACATGGTTCTTAGGTTTGTAAGAATACAGATGGAACTGAAATGAGTTGCACTTTCAGTATTAAATTCACATATATTATGTATGTTAATAATTATGTTTATTATTACAACACGAAAAATTTAAAATCAAGTGTAGTCCCCGTTAGAAAATTCTATAATCTCGTTATCTCCAATTTCAAGAAAGATATTTTTATCTCCCATAACTGTGTGTAACTTAGGACTTCTCCTTTAACCTTTATTTTAAGCATTCTGAGGATCTAAAAATCGAATTGCCTGTGTTGGAGTGTTCAAACCAGCATAATGAAGATCATCAGAAATACACATTTACGAAGGAACAGGACAACGAACTTAATATTAAGCCTTAAGGTATTAAGGAGAGAAGAAGCAGGTAGAAGCTGGAAATTTATTGCCAATATTGATTTAAAGATAGAATAATCGAGATTTGTTACAAATTGCCTTTTTACCATGATTGTTATTAAATTCATAAAACGGTTTAACAAACGAAGAAAATTGAAAAAAATTTGAAAAAATAAAATTTTGAATAGATTTATAAATTTCTAGCTGATTCTCAGGTTAAATGAGGAAATCAGAAAGCGAATTCCTGCAGTAATAGAGAAATGTATTAAAGGAATAACAGTAAATCGCGCATTGTGAATGAGAAATGCAATTATAAGCAAGGCCACTAGTATTCTCGTAGATACTTAGGTATCGCCAGGCCTTGCTAACTACTAAGGAAGCAGCGCCCCGCAGGGGGCCGACGACAGCCGCTTCTACTCCGTAGATCAAAATTGGCCTGCGAAGACACCCTCATTCGGTAGCGAAATCTCCGAAATTCTCACCTATATTTACTAAAATATCAGTTAGTACATAAATTCACAAGCAATAACTATGGGTAGGAAGTTGTACATGCAAAAGTGTTGCATACATACAATAATTAGATAATATAAAATTACAGATTTACCTTTTGCATGGTTGCATAATGTTCATTTGCATATCTAGTTAACACAAAATGTTTATGCTTGCAATGTAAAAGTCCTTTCTATTAGAAGCATCAGAGTTTTTATGTAAGTGTCCAAGATATAGGAAATCAGTTCTTCAGAGTTCAGAAAGTCTTTTCGGCTTGTATCAGTTTCTGCTAGGGAACAAAACGCTCTTTTCTAAGTATTAATTACTGGATTTGCCGTTTGGTGTCTGTTCAGTGAACTACTGGGACAGCAACACCTTTCAGCTTTGCTTTGATTATTGTTTATAAGATTTTTTATGGCATTTCTTAAAATTATTAGCGCACTCTCCTTACTAGAACGTTAATATATGGAATTAGTACATAACACAGATTTTTGGGAACCATTTCGATAAAAGCAAATGTTGTTGAAATTCGAAATATCATCTGATACTTTTAAATTTATTCTTGTTTCTAATATGGCCAAAAAGCTGTGAATTGAATGAAAAATATCGTCAGATACTTTTAAATTTATTCTTCATTTAAAATGTTCAAACTACTGTTGATTCATGTAAACACGCTATGGGTTGAAAGAGATGTTCTTGCGCTTTTCGAATAAAAATATTCGTATTACGTAATTCAGAAACAGTTCTGTATGTGAGGATGGAGTCCCTAGCAGTTAAATGAGAAATGCAGGTGACAGGTGAGAGCAGCCCTGGACACCTGGGCAGCTCGCATAGACTAATAGGGTATCGTCCGGATCCCGCAACTATCTAGAGCTACACTCCGAAAATGATCACTGCAATAAAAAATACAATAAAAGCATCAAACTTTCAAAGCATCATATACTATACAGCATATTTCTAAAAATATTCAGGGTTATCAATATAACAGTAGTAGCGATTTACTAAGATCGCGGTAATTGTTATCAATCAGGCTGTCAAATTATTGCCTGTCTATATGCAAATTCACTTGAAATTTATAGCTTATCGTTATAATATGCTATTAAACATGACTAAAATGCAACAAAATGAATTTAAATCAACTAAACTGTAGTATCCAGATAAAGAAATGTTTTATTTAAGCAAAGCAGGTTTTAAATTATATTATTTTTACTCTTCTTAAGCTTTTTAAGGTTACGGAAAAGTATGAAATTTTAAATAATAAACAGGTAAAATCAATCTATTAAAATTTTATAACAGGCTTTTAAATGGCATCCGCTGTAAATGTCATCTCCAAATTTCAGTCTTATGTTCAATGGGTTATTATATAATGAAATTATATGTCTTTGGGGGTGAGCTGTGAATAATTCTCAACCTCAGAGATATAACTTTAAGCGTGAGCAAATGAACGAGTAACGAAAACAAATTTCTTTCATGCTTTTTATCTGCTGAACATGACTTCAAAGTACGTCTTAGAAAAGGTCTTTAAAGAGCTGCTTTATTAGCACTTTAATATGTATTGGAGCAGAGAAAGATTTCTTATTTAATCGATTACGGCAACGAATATATGAGTTCTATCTATTCACGGAGATGTATAACATCACGGAGCCTTCCAAAACAAATTGTATCATGTTCACATGACACAGTGAAAACCACAAAGAGTGTCTGCAGTCAGCTCGTTCGTCTAAATTTTGAGTTTATCTTTTAATTTTAGATTTTAACGGTCTTACGTAATTCTCAATGTGTAATGAGATGAAGAAGAAAAAAATGCCCTTACATTCGCAATTGACATGAATTTCGAGTAACTTGAGTTTGATTGGATATTGATTAAAACTGATGACAGAAGATTTAATTAGATTTCAGTATTAGATTATTGCAAATAAGGCAACCTTTTGTTGACTATGTAACGCAGTGCTTTGTGACTCGTACATCTATTAAAATGAAAATAACAGAAACTTAGTACAGTTAAACTGCTGCCGGATTAGAATCTAGAGCAAAACTAATAGATTTCTTAGACTTAAAACTATTCGGTCATTAGTTGACCAAACAGACTGCCATTCGCCTTCAATGTCATATCGAAGAACAACGAAGGAGAAACATTCTGAAAACGAACGTGAGGAAAGGATATCAAAAACCACAGCAGACCCACAATTATAGAGGTTCTCCGATTCAGTTTATATTTTCCAGAAACAGAAAATTAATAATTTGAAAACCAACCTCAGTGAAAAAATTGGAGGCAATCTATTTTTAAGCTTTTATTTATAATTAATATGCAGTAAATTTACGTAATTATGTGCTCTGTTATACATCATTTTCTCTACTATGGTAGGACGGATGCAGTCTCTGTGGGCTCACAATCTCGAAACGTTCACTCAATGCGCTTTGCCTGCTTCGCCTGACTGAAAAGTCTGACTGAAGCTTGAATGAAAACAAACACGCAACAAAATTCACTTTCTATTGACACTTTGCATTATAAATCATACAATTCAAATTTCGTTCATTTGCATAAACAGAAATTTGTAATTTAATAGAATTAAAATAAAAATAAAAAAACTAGGTCATTAATATTGACTATAATTATACTTTAAATCTTTTTCTATACATTCAAGCAGGAAGTCTAAACATTAAAAAAAAGAGAGCGTATTATACATTGCTGCTGCATTTATGTACAAAAAAACTAGCTTTTTTACTCTGACATGATCTAAATCTGCTGAACATGTAAAACGCTTACTGTGCATTTTACACTTTTATAGTAAAACAGGGAATAATACTCGTTAACACTCAAAGATATTAACCTCAATTAAATTTCATGTCATTCTAACATAATTTATTAGCTGAAGTTGTGTTTTAGTAGAATGTCTCTGGGCAGCTACCATACCATACAAAATACAATGGGCTACAAGCGACATAATACATCTGGCCGCAGTGATGCTTACTAAGACATTTCGTACGAGGAACCTACTGAGAAAAACAAAAGTGTATCATGTAAGATGCACTAGAAGCAATTAAAATGCTCATTCTAAATTAGTTAAATTATGTTAGTATTTTTGAGAAATACATTTTTATCATTTTCAGAGCTAACAAAACATCTGTGGACAACTGTGATTTCATTAATTTACGCCGTTTACATTCATATAGTATTAATGATTTTTTAAAGTTTTTATTAAATTGTTATCTTTGACATCCCCAGTTCTGTCTAATAAATTTTGTTTAATTTATCTTTGCAAAGTAACTTCCAAGTTTAAATTCAAGATAAAGAAAGTGCATCCTGGCAATGTGAAAGGTTCTGTAAAAATTAAGCTCATCTGCTCTATTTTATTACCTTGAAATTTTCTACCGGCTATTATCAGGTTAATAGCTTAAACAAATTAAAAGGCGGACCCGAATATTTAAAGCTTGTAATTGCCAGTAATTAAGTCCTTAATTGCCGGAACGTAAAGCCAATATTCTAATATTCCAAAGAATGATATCCCAGGCTACTGCGCTCACTTGATCTTATATATGTGCTACCATAAATCCATTACTGAAAGAGCCTGAATATGGTAATTAATAGAAAAGATAAAGATAGAAATTTTATTATATACTAGTGTTTCATTTAAATTAACTCTTACAAAGGTATACACGAAAATTGTTATGCGTATGTAGAAGAGATTGCAAATCTTCATATTCCTCACACAACTATGTTTCTATGTAGCTTTTTTGTACGTCTAAAAATTAATTTTATGTATAAAATTCTGATTTTGTATTATCAATGAATATTAATCTATAATCCTTACTCCCTCTATAGGAGGCAGCGGTGGTTCATCTATTAGGTGCTTCCATAATAAAGTGACCACCGCTTCTGGCCTTGGTAGTAGCCAATACCTATAAACGTCTAAAGCCGGGCATTGGAAAGAAATGAAATTTACTGAAGTTAAAGCGAGCGCTAGGAAGTTTTAAAGCCAATGAAATTTTACTGTAAATTACGCCTTGACAGCTGCGTTGCTGTTCGCAATAGCTAACACCGATCAGAGATAGGAAGGGCCGCGTAGAGTTCAATTTTCGTCCGTAGTTAGTAAGTACCTTTTCTGTAACTATTAATCAAGCAGAAAATTAAACATCTATTTCAGAGGATTTTATTTTGATATTTGTACATTACTGTGCATGTTGCTTAATTATTACCAATTACTGGCAATACGTAACAGACACTTTTGTTTCGTAAATTCTCCTCTGAATTATAACCCACATAATCAATAATATCCGAGATCAAATAAAGTCTGTGAAATTTTAATTCACACTTTTGTAAGTTAATAATTAGTACAAGAATAATTCATCGAAATTTGAAATATAGTTTTATCCAAGTACCGTAACCTGAACGTAATTTTAACAACAGTTCAAGCATACAGTTCCAGTATTTAAGCTTAATTTCCAAATATTTAGTAATATGACTTAAACAATTACAACATCCGTCTCTTAATTTTTCGGTATACTCCGAGCAAACAGAAATAATTTAATATTTTTCGATAAAACTCTATTCTGCTAATTACATTAGATATGTTCTGTATGCGATGAAAGCTCAGTATTTGATTTCCAGATGAACATCATTTGCTCTACCTCCTGTACATCGATTCAGTGTTTAATACAGGTTCAGAGAACCATATTCCTCTGGAATATAATCTGGAATGTATCCTACTCAGTGGCCGAAAATTATTCTAAGGTTTTCCATTCAAAGTCCTCTCATTAAGGAATTCCCATTCAGAGGTTTGTTCGAAGGTCCACGGGTTGAGGATTACTGTTGAAACCATCTGCCGATGCCTCATTTGTCTATTATTTGCTTCTCAGAAGTATGCAGATCCCTGATAAAAGGCGCATGGTTGTGGCAATGAAATGCGAATTGATTAATCGTGTTCTCAGTGTGCCGAGATTCTTGTTAGTTCCAAATTACTTTCCAAACTAATCACATGCTAGGAAATTTCGTGCCACAGAGGGTGAATATTTTACAGATATATCTACAGAGAAGATAAGCTATGTCATTGGTAAGTTCTAGTAAACAATAAAAAAGAGGTGAATTTCAATTAATTATTTAAAGTGTTTAAATTATGTCTGTTCGAGAAATTTTTTACAAAATCACTGTCTGGAATTGTTACGTATGGCACATTTTTATGCTAATAATTTCCGAATTTATTTTAAAACATCATCATGAGTGTATGTATCTTATTACCAATACACTTAAGATTAAGTTCCAACATCTAGCTACACTTCATAACGCCAATATTAAAATCAGTTTCTAAATTTCTTTTTCGAGTCTTCGTAACAATAAAATGTGACCATTTTAACGAAGATATTAAAATAACGTCTGTTAAGTAACTATTACCTGATTGCAATAACCAGAATTCTTACATCTCATTGATTTTTAAAATGAAAATTAAAATTTCCTGTTCTTCCACAAATATCGATTTTTTTCCTTGTCTCTAACCAATTACGCCTGTTTGATTGGCTCCCTAAAGGGATGCCTTAACGAAAGACGTTCTTAAATTTAATCGTATTCACACATTTCCCATGGAGTAAACCATGAAACTCAACCATGCATTCAGTTTGGATTCGAACCTGGGTCAAACTGCCACCATTCGGAGGTCTTAACTACTCAGCCGCTAACGAAGGCTTATCTGTAATAGTTATTTTATTTCCCTCACTTTTGACTTTGAGTATACAATAGTAAGATAATACGGCAATTGTAGTTTTATTTGTAGATGGAAATTTCCCAAATTGTACTATAATAAACATAAATTGCAATTATTTTGAAATTGATTTTTCTTTATAAATCTTCGAATTCTCCTACAAATTCCTAACGGATAAGTGTATGGTTTTATGATCACTTAACTGTCGCTTTGGATTTATCATCAATGTCCGAAATTTGAATCTGAGAATTAATTTTCATTCTCTGATTCAAGTAGAAATATCTCTGATGTGCCTTGTCAGCACCATAGATTTGTAAAGTAAAATCATACAATCTCTTTCTCATCGTAGACTCTTATTCACAAAAAAAGGGTTCATATCATCCATACGTACGTGCATATTAAGAAGGAAAGGTGAAAAATTAATGAAAAAAATAAGGAACTAGAAGGTAAGATTGGTAGTCATAATCATATTCTAAACGCGCTTCAATATTGTCGAAAAGTGTTATGTTCCTCCCATTTGTAATATAAAAGAACTTTAATTATTCGGATTGCAAATAATTGAAACTCTAGATGCCCGAACCCACTTAAAATTCAGTTTGATGTTGATTTGTTTACGATTTCTAAAATTTTTTCAATAACCCATCCCCCAGGGGAAAAAAAAAAGCAACTTACAAATTAACGCAACCACCTTGGCGCAATTTGGTATTTTTTTGCAGATGAAAAAGTAAAAGTTACTCATCGGGTAAAAGTTTGTGGTTTTTGCTTCTTTTGGTTTCAGAGAGATTCCCAAGCTATCGATATTTATCGTAAGTCAGCAAATAGTATCAACATATGAAAAGAAAACACACTTTAGCAATTTAAGATACGAATTTGAATTTGAATTATTAAATAACTATTACGAGTTACATTAAAAATTAAAACACTTACATGCTTCAAATAATTTTGTAATTTTTTTGCGCTATCCTTCTCTCGAAGTACGCAGCGATCTCTTTTCTTTAAAAGAAAATCGAAGAATTCCGGAGTTTAGGCTTCATGGAACCTTTGGCAACAGCAGCTATGGAGAAAACGGATTTTCTCGTTGTTCTAGTAAAACATTTTCAGCAAAATTCCGTGTTCTTGCAGAAATTTTACTAAAATTTTTTCCGTTGTTTGTAAATTCCGCAAGCTCGTATTTTAAATCTAAGGCAAAAAATATCACGCTTTGTTTATAAAAAACGTTGGCGATTGGAATACAGTAAAAAAGAATGCATACGAAAAATGGTGGCTTTGCTTGACTGAAGAATTATTATGGTTGCCAGTGTTTGGCACATTCTGAAATTTAGCGATTTCTACTAAAGTAGTTGCGCTAATACTTGAGTACCGAAAAAATAATAAAATTAGTATATTAATGTTTGTAAAGTAGCTAATGAGTTAGTTTGATTAAGATATACAAAGGAATACTGAGTTGCAATATCCGGCAGTCAAGTAGATTATAAACACGAGAAAAAGGAATTATCTACTGTGCATATACATAACATGCATGAGCCATATGTTCATTATTTATACTTTTACTCATTGCCTAGCCACACTAAATGCTTCATTTTCCACAAATAGACTAAACAAATGTAGCGCCGTTACATCAGTTCAGTTTTTGGTCAATCCTGTACAGCTTTTTTTTTCAAAAGTTCAGTGTACGCCAGAAACAAATTATTTATTCGGATGAATATGCGTTACTTAATTTTAATTTTAGTTCAATGATTATGATTATGTTTATAATTTCAATGCCTGTGTGCGCACAAATTAATATCGCTATTCATTTTTAGTTGAAACAGAAATGTGTTCTCTCTTTAAATACATGAAAAAAACATTGTTCAGTTCTGTCGAAAAAAAGCATACTTTAATCTCGTTTATTAAAAAACATTTTTTTAACTACGTAATCACACGAAAAAAGGAAAAAGAATCTCTCATTTGCATTGCGAATGATATCTGTTTACCGACAAAATAAAAAATAAAATAAATATTTATCAATATTAATAATAAATGAAACGAGATTTTAGCAGTCGCATGCTAAAGCAACTATTTCTACATTTTATTTAAAAAACATTTTCGACAATCATACAATTTTCAAAACGCAGATAAAAAAAGACAAATTATGGTAACGTTTAAAAAACGCTTGTGGGCTTTTTTGAGCGAGAAAATGCCTTTTTCATTATCATTGCATATTTATACTTGAAATCCAGTAAAATCTAACAGAGAAACAATAATAAATCTTGAATTGTACTTCATTCATTCATCTTAAATTATTTTTATCATTATTAAAAATACTTTTTAATAATGATAAAAATAATCTGTTTTCATTGTAATGTCAAATTATACTCCTTCGTATTCTATTCGGAAAAAAATATTTTTCTTAAACGAGAAAGAAATGCCCATTGTGGTCCTATTGTTCATCAACGTTTGATGAACAATATTCACTAAACAGCTCACTTCTCAGATTATGAAGATTTACTTTTGAATTTCTAGTAAGGATATTAATACAAACTAAAATAATTTCATATTTTAAAATTACAGTCTTCTGTTAAATATTAGATTAAGAACCTTGCGAGATTTTCAGTTAAAATGCTATTTTTATGATAATCTTTCCCTGAACCTTCTGCTTCTTCTTTAAGCTTTCACCAGAATACAGATTAGTTTTTCTTAAGCAACGAGCAAAGTTGTAGTAGTTGTAGTTCTGCGTATACCATCTAGTGTAACTGTTTTAGTCTGAGGCGAGAAGGTATTTACTTAGCCGACCTGTGGGTTGGAGGTTGAATTTTGTATCCATTAACAGAGTAGGATTTGAATTCCAGCTGCCGAGCCAAGTTAATAGATAGAAGATATTTTAGTTCTAATAGTTTATCCTAACAGGATTGGTATTGACCCCTAGAGGTCGATGACATTTTAAAAGAGATAAATAGCCGAATATACGCTGCCATTGATTATCATAATCAAGATGCCACTGATACAAAAAAATCATTAATAAAACTGATAATTTGTTGTTTATTCATATAAAGCATATCATATGCAGTAAGGAAGAAATCATATAAAATAAGTATAAGGGAAATAGACACTAAGTATTTAATATATTTTAAAATTCAATAAGTTTTTTTAAATATATAATTTTTTATGCTATAGATGAGTTGTTTTAAAGTTATACATCAAAGCAAAAAATACTTTTAAATGGCCATCATTTTGAGTAACTCTATGACCAGAATGATGTAAGTTACGACAGTTTATTTTTTTCACGTGGAGGTACGCTGTCCAAGGGTAACGTTGAGCATTTTACAGATATTTTTAAATATTGCAGCTAAATTCTTCCTGGAAGAGGACAGCCCTGCTGCTTCAAAATTATTAATAATAATTATTATAAACATATATTCCACTTGGCTGATATATATTCATTGTTCAAAGACACACAAAACAAACTGCGAAGAAGAGGCAACAATTTCACTGAATTATCTTCGATTTTCGTTCTAAAATCGACTTATTTAGAAAGATACCGAATCGAAAATAATTCCATCACTTTGCTACTTAATTCGTTTTCCCGTTTTTGAAAAGTATTGCATTCCTTCTGAAGATATATAATTATACACTTGTAAAATTTAAAATACTTTAATGTTCTCTTCCGAGACGTTAAAACTTAGTGTGCCATTACGAGCGATAATACCGCTGTAGTTAACAATCTCACTTATCTGACAACGTCAGCACAAGCTCACGGCATTCAGCGTGGCATCGTATCAAATGCGCCTGCTGTTGACAAGAGCCTTGAGAGCACCGTACATGTGACAGCCGACTTTACCCAGTTTTAAGGGCGAAGGGAGACCGGTTTCGAGGGTGGTCCACCCTTGCTTCCATACCACCAAATTCTCGAGAGGACTTTTGCCTGGCCACATATTTAGAGTGCCCCCATGCCGCACAGACACTATACATTTACAAACGGGATCCTTCTCCGGGATTCAGATCAGATTCGGCTTTCGTCAGAGTACTAACCATTATCCCGGGTGGGCTACATAGTACTGCTGTGCATATCTGAACTTGATATTCTGAAGCAGGAAGAGCTAGTTACACTGACGAAGGCTCTTTAAGAACAATTCTTATTCAAAACACATGGATATGCTAAAATTTCAATTTCAAATTTATCCAGAAAAATATCCGAAAATAAAACTTGCTACCAAACCAACAACCAATTGAATTTTCGCTCTTCTTACAGATTGAAAGTAGAGTTCAGTCAAGTCAATAATTTCTCATAGAAAACAAGAAACATATTGAATATGTTGTAAAAATGGGATTCAAGTTATTCCAAACATTAAAACATTTGCATTAAAAATTTGCTTGATATATCAAGTCACACATCACATAAATTTAAATCTAAACTTTAGGCAGTTAGAATCTGTTATTTTGTTTCAGAAAATTCCTTTATATAACTAAAAATAATAGTACTAATACAAAAAATGGTAAAGTGTAAATCTAATAAACCCCATTTTTCAAAACCTTTGTTCACGTTCTTTGTCTAATAGTTAGGTTTAAGTTATTTACTGCAATTATTTGTATTACGGTTATGCTGTGTTATGTATTATCGAGAAACTTGTAAGGGTCTCGAAGAAGAAAACCATTCTTTTAAGGCCCGGTGCGAGAAATGGTTTAGAAGACCCTGCTTTTAAAATTTCCTAGAGGTTATCAAGCATTTATTTCGAAGCAGGAGGCATGGAAATTGCGCATTGCCTTTGCTGGGATTTGAACTCCAGACATTTCGATGTTGACGTGCTGTGATCACCAGTTACACCCTGAAGGCATGCGGTATGGAGGGAGAAAGCTTTTCAATTTTGAGTGCTTGAAACGCTAAAAATAGTACTGCTTAGAGTTTGCTATTTTTTAATTGTACTACAAGAAGCAGTTTTAATAAATCTTGTAACTGAGTTTACCCTTTTCATTTTATTTTGTTTTTAATAAATTTTGTAGTTGAGTTCAATCTTTTGCTTTTTATTTAGACGTTTGTTTACACGTCTTTTTAATTGCCAAGACAATGAATCATCGGATCTCGTAAAATAGGTGCAGTTAAATTTTAATTTTAAATTTTAAATCCTCCATACTTAGCAAATTTTAATTGCGAGCTACATACATATATTTTGTTTCGTTACGCTAGCCGCTAGTACAAAAAATGTGCATGGCTATCAATCTGCGCACACAAAAACCAATTTCATTATTATCATTATAATTATTTTCGAGAAATGTACTAATGATATCAAGATACTCTTTGCCTTTCAGTTACTTCATATAAAGAAATTTCAAAATTTCTCAGTAATTAAATTCTGTTCGCAGCAATATCTGAGAAAAAGGCGATACTATGATTTTCCTGAAGTTTTCATGTTCGATACAAAGGCTTAGATAAACTATTTCAATTTCTTTTAGTCTTCTATATTATACAACAACTTAGTGTAGATTTTGAAGAAAATTTTATCGATTCGAAGGGGATTGGATACAAGTCAGTCTTTTTCAAAAGCAAAACTGCTTTTACAAAAAATAAGAAAAGCCACAATCATTCTCACAAACACAGTAATGTGATCAGAAATAAATCATAATATGTAACGTTATAAGGTATTTCTCCCGCTTTCTTCGCGTACCTTCGTGGTGTGGTGGTCAGCACGCTCGAGGCATAACCGAGAGGTCTGTGGTTCGATTCCCAGTGAAGGCGTTGCTCATTTTTCATGGCTCCTGCTTCAAAAATATCTAATGTCTCTACGATGTAATCAGGAATGCGTTCTGCAATATTTTCAAAATGTCTAACGCATGTTCAGCTTAAGGAGTTGCATAGTATTTAATTTGAGAATTTGTTGATTTTTATTACTACATTTATTAAATAATACATTAATAATATTAATAAGGTATTCTATATATGTTTGTCAGGACTTAGGGTTCTGTGCATCTTTTTTGGAAACATTGTAAATTCTGTAAAGGGTTCTTATCCTTACGTTCTAAGTCCTGAACTGGAACAGGGAGCGGAAGGTACGCTATGTTCTGATGTAACTGCTGGGCTGGATAATAACTGCACGTGAAGGGATTTGAAATCCTCTTTTATTCAATCACTATTAAATACAAAACTTCCCAACTCGGAAGAGATACAGAACGTAAAAGACCGCACTTTGGTCAACTTAACAATCAAATAAATTTAAATAAATTAAAATAGAACTTAAATTAAACTTTGCTTCGCAGAGCAATTCGCGGAAGTTGGCCTCTATCTAAAAGGGTGCGTAGCAAGATATACTAAATACTACCGCACTTTAATTTATTTTACAATGCAATCACGTAGTAAGCACTATGGCTTATAAATTTAAACTGTTAGCTGGTCAGGCGAACGTTGAGCAGCGTGACCGTGATCTGAGGCAAAGCTCTCACACACCGAGAGGTTTCTACCTCTGGCTTAAATAGTGCTTGGCTGAACTTCAAAAATTAGCATAAGCTAAAAACGCGCGCTTCTTCTGACAGGAAGTTGAAGCAGAGAGGAGATAGAAAAGATTTAAATTAAAATAAACTTGGTTAGTTTAACTAAAACCTTACAAACTTCCCGCCAGAATTGCGATAGTTAAACTACTTTGGTCCAAACGGACCATGTTGAAAACTAGCAATTCTAAATAGTCGAAAATTTCACTGTTCTAAACTTAGGCCAACTCTTACAAGGCAATATATGTTTGTGTAAAATACAGACGAAATTTTCTGGAACAACAATCTTCAACATTTTTTTTTTCAAGTCTTATTCTTCAAACAGTCTTACTCCTTCCAGCAAAATCTGGAAGGAAAACAACTTTAGTATGACATAATAACAGAATAATTCTAAGTGGTACAAATCCTTATTTTTTTTTTTCTGTGTAATTTTGCACACACACATTATCATTCAAGCACAATTAAATTCTTCCCCCGTATGCTCTCTCACCGGTGTTGGATGTAAAGCAAACCGCCATTGCGGGTTTTTATGTGTTCGGGGGTGTTCAACTCTTCCACCTACAATCGACTAACATTAGTTAGAACTTGACATACGAGACCTGAAAAAAACGCCCTATAACCAGCTAATCCTAAGGTTCTCACTAGCTTTATGTCTAACACTTTAAGTGTATTTGGTGGAGAGCCTAATTAACACTTGCATTCTAAAATAGTCAATCTTTAACTTTTCATGCATACAAATTCGCAGTTTGCACACAACATTCACATTAATATTGCACTTAACGTGCATTGCTAGCATAATATTATTTGTTACATTTCATAACACATTAACAATTTCATAGCAATCCTGAAATGCAAATAGAGGTTAAATTTCTAAGCTTACAGAAATATAGGTTAAATTTCTAAGCTTACAGCAAGTGCTTCCTATTCCTTTCTCAAGGTACTTTCTTGAAATATCAAATTACATTGAATTAATAGTCTACAGACTAAATCGTGTTTTTCAATTTTCCGAATTTTCATTCTAGACATTTTACAAGTCTTTAGACAAAGCGTCATACAAAATCATTTAGTTAACATATTCTTTTCAGCAATTCATTGCTTTTACAGAATTAATCTATTTACAAAACATTAAGTGATTTTAAATCTTTGAAAATTACAATTTCTTTTAACAAAACATTTTACTTTCCATATGAGGACTTATCGCTCACTTGGCGTAAAAGTCAACCTCGCTTGAGGTAAAATCAGCCCTGCAACTTGCAGTATACTCAAAAATTAACTAAACTTTTGAATACGAAATTGTACTTATCTTATTATGATCGTCCATCCTTTTCTTGGCCCAATCTTTAAAACTTGAGTAAGTTGTGGCCTGGTTCAGTTTCCTCGTTTTTCGTTGTTCTTTCGGAGCCTGCTCGTCTCTTTTTCTTTTGAAATTCCGTCGTTGTATCCTCGGCAATTTCCTTTGTAGAGGAGGTTGCTCCGCTGGACGTTTGGTGGACTGGGCCCTTCTCTCCTGGGCCCTTGCTCGTTGCTTGTCCTGGTTCCTGCTGTATTCGGGAAGTTGATTCTCAGGCTGCAATCGACGTTTCTTGCTTCTCAGGCACCTGTCCGATGATTCCACAGTTCTTTTGGATACATTGGGCTTCCCTTGCCCATTCTGCTTTCTTCTCTTGGTGCGCTCGTAATTCCGTTCGTAGATTTGTTCACCTGCATCGTGAGACTTTCTTTTGAAACCACCTTTTTGGTTCTTATTTCTTTGTTGGGGGGGAGCTTTCTTCTTCTGACATTTCGATGCCGTTGTAGCTGGTTCCTGCTGTTTTTGCTGACGTATATCTTCCTGGCTAGTCGATTGCCTCGGATCCTGAAACGAATCTTTAAATACAGCCATTTTGCTGCGATTATAGAACGGTTTTATTTGGTCCACATTCGCTTTGAGCGTTTGACCATCATTTCTTTTTAATATAACCACTGCCCCCGTAATTTGTTCAATTGTGAACGGGCCTTCAAAACGCGGAAAAAATTTCCCCACCTTTTCCTCTGGGGCATTTGACAAGTTGTGTTTAATCTTCAACACTTCATCTCCCACATTGTACTTGACCTCTCTTCTTTTTAGGTCATAGTACAATTTCTGTTTTCTTTGGGCCATTTCTATATTTTCCGTCGCTTCCCGTATTAACTTTTGTATATCACTCATTTTAAATTCTTCTGCCCTTTCCTGTACAAAGAACAGTTTATCTAGGGGGGTCAAGATCTTTCTTCCTAAGAAGAGTTCAGCGGGTGTTTTTTGTGTAGTATCGTGTTTGGCGGTCCTAAGTGCAAATGCAAATTCATTTATATGGCTATCCCAGGTAGAGTGATAGTTTTTCACATAACTACGAATTATTTTCACTACATTTCTATTCACCCGTTCCGCTATGTTTGACTGCGGACGATACGGGACCATCTTTAGATGACGTATGCCCAGTTTTGCACACATTTCCTCAAACATTTTACTAACAAACTGAGGACCATTGTCTGAAATAACTTTTAGGGGCGCCCCGTATTTTAAAATATACTTATTTAGAATTGAATCTACTACAATTTTTGCAGACGCGCGTTTTAACGGAATTAACTCTAACCATTTGCTAAAATGATCCACTATAACTAAAAGATATCGGCTTTTATTAACTTTACTTCGAGGGTAAGGTCCAAGTAAATCGATGCCTATTATTTGATTTGGGAATTCTGATTTAATACTATTTAGGAACCCGGCCGGGCGGAAATTAACATAATTATTTAATTGACATGTTGGGCACGACTGGACATACGCCCTAGTAAACTTTTGCAGTTCTGGAAAGAAAACTGCCTCGCGAACTCTCTGAACAGTTTTTCTTATACCTAAATGAGCCGAAATGGCACAATCATGCAACTCTTCTAATACATTCAACCTCATGCTAGCTGGGATAACCGGTCTATATTCATGATTCTCATTAGTAGCTTTCGTATAGAATAACAGTCCGTCAATTAATTCGTAATTTTCGGCCCTATTTCTTATCGGCACAATATCCGGATGATTGAAATTCTCAGGGTCGGCCAAATAATTGTATATATTTTTGAACTCCGGATCTTTTTTGAGTTCGGCTATTACTGTTTCACGAGAATCTAATACTTTGGATGTTAACATGGCTATCTTAATTACACTTCCATTTTCATCTAAGTTAATTCTGCTTAAAGCATCTGCCACAACATTTTCCTTTCCCGGCGTATGTTTAATTATTAGGTTATATTCCTGTAATTTGAGAGCCCACCTTATTAATCTGGGTGATAAATTTTTTCCAGAATAGAGTCTAGTGACCGCCGCGTGGTCGGTATATACAGTTACTGGAGAACTTCCAAAGAACACACGAAATTTCTGTACTGATGCTAACACTGCGAGAGTTTCTCTCTCTGTTGCGGAATAGTTTCTTTGGGTTTCATTTAATGTTCGGCTGAAAAAAGCCACGGGCTGACCATTTTGGGAAAGCACTGCACCAATCGCGAAATCTGAAGCGTCCGCTGAAATCTCTAATCCTTTATCCCCTTCTGGAAATTTTAAGACGGGAGCTTGAGTCAATGCGTCTTTCAATTTTTGAAACGCCAAGTTGGCTTCTGCTGACCACGAAAACCTAGCTTTTTTTCTTTTCAACTTTAGCAGTGGCTCAGCTATTTTTGCAAAGTCTTTAATGAAAGCCCGGTAATATGAACACATCCCGAGAAACGACGATAATTTCTTCGCTGTTTTAGGAACAGGATAATTTCTAATGGCTACTATTTTTGACTGATCCGTTTCGATTCCCTTTTGGGAAATTTTAAATCCTAAATAACGTAACTCTTTTGCGGCAAATTTACATTTAGACGCATTTATCTTTAAACCAGCTTCGTTTAACAATGAAAATACTTTTCTTAAATCTTGTAAGTGTTGTTCTAGAGTACTACTCGTAATTATAATATCGTCTAAATATATGAAAGTGCTTTTACCAAGGACTGGTCTTAAGACGATGTCCATACATCTTTGGAACGTTGCCGGCGCGCCGGATAATCCGAACGGCATTCTAAGAAATGCGTACGTACCAGATTTCGTTATGAACGCGGTTTTGTGTACGTCCTCGGGTTTTACCCCAATCTGAAAATAGCCACTCGTGAGATCTAATGTAGTCATGTATTTTGTAGACGAAATATTTCGAATAATTTCTTCAATTATCGGCAACGGATATACAGGATATTTTGTAACTGAATTTAACTTGCGATAATCTATAGCAAAACGCCACCGCTTCGGGTGCGTAATCGGGTAATCATTATTTTTCTTACACAGGACAACGGGGCTAGCATAACTGCTAGAAATTGGCGTGATGATTTTATTCTTTAACATCTCTTTAATATGATGTTCAATTATTTCTTCTTTTGTCCTATCATATCTATATGGCTTTTGCCTAACTGGCTGAGCGTCCCCCGTGTCAATGTCGTGGTTCACCACCTGCGTAAAGCCTGGTACATCACTAAATAAATTCGCAAAGTGACTTACCAGACCTTGGATTTTCTCTTTTTCCTCTGCTTGTAAATGTTCCAAGTCCAGCTGCGGGGGCTTATCATTCTTCGCTTCAATTGGCTTCATATTTAATGTTAGTTCTCCCCCCTTGAAATCAATTTTTGCTTCTGCCAAACTAAAAAAGTCCACACCTAGAATAATACAAGTCTGCAGGTTACGCACAATATAAAACAGGATTCTTACCTGTTCGTTGTTGATACGCACGAACAATGGTACTTTTCCTAAACAGCTACATTTTTCTCCTTGGGCCGCTATGACATCCGTGTCTCTTGCACTAAAAATTCTGTAACGTCGAAAGTGCTTCTTAAAGAATCTTTCCGATACGAAGCTGCTTTGGGCTCCTGTATCCAAGAGGGCTGTCGCCGGTATGTTGTTGATTAGAACTTCAATCTTCGGCAAACTCAAATTCTTAACGACCACGGTGTTTAAATTGATTTTGGAAGGGTTTTGCGCTGCTTCGGACTTCTTCACCTTCCTCGAAGAAATCCCTCTTAGTTTAAATTCTTTTTCTTCTGGTTGCCCTCGGAATCTTTGCTTGTTCTTCTATTAAATTCCCTTCGTTCGCCGCTCGCTTTAGGAGACACATCTTTCTTCGGCCATTGCTTCGCCTTATTCCCGTAACTTTGATTTTGCTTTTGCTGCGGTCTTGGCGAACTCCACTGACTTCTTCGCTCAAATTGGCGTCGTCGTTCGTTGTCGGCTGTTCTTCGGCTTTCAAATTGTACCGCGAGCTCAAATAATCTGTCTAATGTTGTTGGATTTCTTAGTTCGATGAAATCTTGAACTTGGGGCAGTAGCCTAGGAAGTATAACTTGAATAATTTCAGGATCCGGGCGACTTCCATACAAAAGCTTGAAAACTTGAATTTTCCTCAAAATAAAATTAGACAAATCTTCTATTCTTTCTTGGTATCGGCTAAACAGTTCAGCTTCCAATCTGGCTCGATCTCGCACCACGGGAAATGCTTTCACTAGAGAATTCTTGAAATTTTCATACGTGTATGTGGGGCTTCCTGGTTCCCCCAAGAGATTCTTTCCGATGCACTTGAACCAACTTAGCGCTTGGCCCTTCAAAGCGCTGGTAGCAAGAGCGACTTTCTGAAATTCGTGGACTGGATATAGCATGAAGTGGGAGTCTAGCTTTTCCAGGAAATTGATTACGGCTGTCTTGCCGTCAAAACTTGCCGCTGGCTTCATGGCTGCTCGCATGGTTTGTACGATGTAGCCGAATCCTTCTATGCCAGGAGGTGCTATCTCAGGATTCTGGACAGGTACAGCAGGTGTCTCAGGTTCGTCTTCTTGTTGTTGAGGCCATCCTCTTCTTTTTGTGCGGGCGCCACTATCAGGACTTAGCATTCTGTGTGTATTCTTTGAGAACATGGTAAATTCTGTAAAGGGTTCTTATCCTTACGTTCTAAGTCCTGAACTGGAACAGGGAGCGGAAGGTACGCTATGTTCTGATGTAACTGCTGGGCTGGAGAATAACTGCACGTGAAGGGATTTGAAATCCTCTTTTATTCAATCACTATTAAATACAAACCTCCCAATTCGGGAGAGATACAGAACGTAACAGACCACACTTTGGTCGAACTTAACAATCAAATAAATTTAAATAAATTAAAATAGAACTTAAATTAAACTTTGCTTCGCAGAGCAATTCGCGGAAGTTGGCCTCTATCTAAAAGGGTGCGTAGCAAGGTATACTAAATACTACCGCACTTTAATTTATTTTACAATGCAATCACGTAGTAAGCACTATGGCTTATAAATTTAAACTGCTAGCTGGTCAGGCGAACGTTGAGCAGCGTGACCGTGATCTGAGGCAAAGCTCTCACACACCGAGAGGTTTCTACCTCTGGCTTAAATAGTGCTTGGCTGAACTTCAAAAATTAGCATAAGCTAAAAACGCGCGCTTCTTCTGACAGGAAGTTGAAGCAGAGAGGAGATAGAAAAGATTTAAATTAAAATAAACTTGGTTAGTTTAACTAAAACCTTACATGTTTACCAATAATGTAATAAATTTTATATGAAGTTCTTATCACCGCTGTATCTTGTGAAAAAGCACAGAAATTATATTTTTAGTTTTAGCAAAGATTTCGAGATGAAGGTTAATTTTTAATTTTCTGTTAAAGCTGTCGGAAAGAAATATCACTAACAGATTTCGTAATATAACGGCGAATATACATACATATAAAACACATATATATTTATAATTTCATTATGGCGGCAAATAAACCAGTTGTTAAAAATGTTCATTATGCGTAAAAAATACTCTTTTTCCAACTTGTCGTGAAGTAAACTATTTTGTCAGCTATTTTCTTTTCTTTTTTGAAAACGTTCTGACCATTATCAGCAATAAAGTTCGATGTATGCGCTCTTAAAAGAAATATAATCAACAATCTTCAACATAACTACACAACTACAATAATCCGTTCACGTGGGATGCAAAATTAATTCATGTTTTATATGTAAATGTGGGATTATAAATGTGGGAACGAGTAAAATTGATGGAAATCTCGCCGATTACTTTTTAAAAGGGAGATGAAAGATGTTATACATGTGTCATATTAAGATATCATATTATGTCATATTAAGAAGTTATATAAGTATTAATAGATGAACGATGCCCTGTATGTTTAAATTTTTCATAAAATTTGTTTTGTTTCAATATGAGTTGTGACTTCCGCAAGACAAAACTTGCACACTATATATATATTAAAACTTAGTAATTTAATAGCAGTAGATTAAACCATTCTAGAAAATTCTAAAATTGTATGAAATAATCCTGCTAAATTCTAAAACATAAAAAACATGTTAAGACTCTCCCATATTATTTTGAATTTTTCAAAAATTTATTTAAAGTGAACGTATTAATCATATAAAATTTATGAAATACATTTTAGGTTATTCATATTTTCATGCTGTGGACTGACTTCTCAAGAAGCAATAATCTGAAACACTAAAACCCGAGTAATCCTAGAGAACTCAATCACGTTTTGTTCCGCATTACCTTTTGAGCAATTAAAGATACGAATAAAATAAAATGAATACTAAAAGGAAATTAAATTGAAAATTGAAAAAATATATACAATATTTACATCCCATGCTCAAGAGTGCCCCATTAGTATAAAATAAAACAATCTTGCACAAATAAATACATTATTTTTAAAATAAAATTTACCATTAAAAATTGCAGTGACATAGAAAATCTAGTTAAACATCATGTCAAATTAGATACTAATTGAACCATAGAATGTATGTGGATATATAATCCTGTATCCAAGATTTCAAAATAGAAAGCGAGCGGTATTCTAAAAGCTGCAACAGTAGCTAAACAAATTAGCTTTATGTGTGAAAACTGAATATAAGATTCTTTTGAGTAACTTTAAATCTTACTAAAATGCAATTGATCCACAGTCTTTGTTTTCAAGAACTGTAAATAAGTTTCTTTGGGCTGGATGCTTTGTTAAAATCTTGAACGTCACGTTTTTACTAGAAAATATTGATTTGATCGTTTTATAATCCGGTATATAATATAAAATAAAGACTATAAAATGTTTATTATTCTGAAACTTGCCTAATTTGTTGCTGCATATTTAACCCTAGTCTACACTTTCTATGAAATAACAACAACAATAAATTAACAGGAAGACATTTGCTAGGGTTTGACATCATAAAATATTTCGAAGTCAAGATTAGCTTCCTTCCTTCTTAAAGAAATACTTAATTTATCAAGACCCAGCTATGCAATTATTTCAATAGATGGCTTGAGCATGAAACAAATATTTCTATTTTCTTATGCGTCTACTTAAAATAATATACTCATTGGAAATGTTTACTTCGAGACTTTTAATAATAAAAAGAAGAAATATTTTATTGCTAATCATTTGCTTAGCAACTGAATGGTTAATTTTTCTTTTCATTTTAAATTTTCGTTTGCTTGTGCATGTAAGTGAAGCAGAATTTGTTTTACTGTTTGTAGTTTAATAATCAAACAAAGGGATATGTAATTGATTACTTGACGTTGAAGTGGAATTTATTAAACCATTTTAGTTTAATTAATTTTTTAACTTCTTTTTTACTTTTTCTTTTGTACTGATGTATTTATTTTTAATTAACACTGAATTTTTTTATAAGAACTACATTAACCTGCAGCCAATTACAGTTTAAAAAATATGAGATTGCATTTCAGTGATCTAAAATTCCTTTTATATGCATCTTCCTTAACTTATCTTTCATGCTTTGATTATGTTTAGAAGGAACCGAACTTCACACATAACAAGAAAAATAAAGAAAGACTTCTGAAGAAATGCATTCTTAAGGGCCGCTTGGTTTCGTTGAGCACAAAAGAATCTTCCATTTCCTTGCTCTGTCATATCCCATGTTTAAAACAGCCTTTGCCGAATTAATTCTGTGTGACGGCAATGCGATTTTTAAAACAACTCTTATTAAAGTCCTAACGGTCGAAGGAAAACGCGGTCTTGTTTCCTCTTTTTTCTATCGTTTTCTAATTTCGTGCACATACTTAATTTGTAATCTTAAAAGAATGCGTTTAAAGTATGCCAGAAGCGCCAGCAAGACGGCAGAATTCTTCGAGTTTTTTGTGTTAATAATTTCAACCACGGCGGTTTCGTTCCCCGCCATGGGATTATGAAAGACGGCAAATTTTAAAAATTATTCACTCTATTTCGTTCATTGGAAAGGGCGGAATTTTGATTTTTTTAATGAAGTCTCTTAAGCAATTAGTGCCTATTACATTGCAAAGATTCGTTTGTGCTTTCACAACTCCTATTTTGAGTTTGAGCATTTTACTGATAATTTACGCATGGATGTTTTGATTTTAAAGTATGTATTCCTGAAAGAATCTATTGCTGTGATTTACAAAATGAATATTCATTGAAAAGTTTTCTTAATGCAGTTGCATGAAATTTGGATTTCTGGAGATGAATTGATATTATTCTTAATAATGGGAGAGGGTGAAATGTTATTTATCTTTTTAAATTATATTAATTTTATCTTTTATGGCAACTACAGTAAAATCGTTCTCTTAAAGATTTTTATATTTTATACATAGAGTTTTAAATTCAGAATAGAAGCTTTAAGTACAGCGACACTGAAAGGAATGCATAATTTAATCCCACAAAATATTATTAATTTAGTTTTGAGAGACATGTAGAATTTATTTTAGAGTTAATTTAAACCTAAATATATGGAAATAAATAAACTTTTATAATAATATATAACGTAAATTTAAAAAAAAAATATAATATGAAATGTTATAATTTTGGCTAAAAGATGTACAGTAATTCAAATTACTTAAAACTTTTAAGAAAGCCTGCCTACACTCTCCCCACATCTACTGCACATTTCAGCTACTGTTTATTAAAACTTTTCTGTTTTGCATTTTTAATTCATTTACGTATATGTATTTGTATGTATGCAGTTTTCGAGAAAAATATTCAGTCAAATTATCTAAAATTTTTACCCTTGTTGCTTATGTGCATAAATGGAAACAATGCCTGGAAAATATTTTCATATCTTATCCGAGCAATCATTCAATATACTGTGCAGAATCTTTAATTCAAATCCCAACTTAGGCACATGTTTTTGCAAGCCTGACGTGAAGCCCTGGAAACGTTTCCGAAAATTATAGATTACAAATTAATGAAGCTTATTACTTAGTTTTCTTTTCATGTAATTTCAATGTTCCATTTAATTCGCTTAAGTTATTTTGCCCTTCCGCAGCTTTAGCTTTTCATTTTCTATGCAATGAGCCTGTTTCAGTTATAAATACAAATGGCGTTTTATTCAAAGCCATGTGACGAAAATACGAAGGGGATATTTCTGTTAAGCGAAAGTGAAACTGCTATGCAATATTAATTGTGTTCCTGAGATTTGCACTGAATTGTATCTTCAGCTTGCAGCTAATTTTTTTTAATAAAGCAGTAGAT
The DNA here is from genome assembly GCA_000611955.2 of Stegodyphus mimosarum. NCBI lineage: Eukaryota > Metazoa > Arthropoda > Arachnida > Araneae > Eresidae > Stegodyphus > Stegodyphus mimosarum. Next base: position 697,606 of record KK116381.1, on the reverse strand, counting down.
ATAGCTTAGGCATTGTTTAAATGATTAAAAAATAATGACCGTAAGTAATTTTGTTTTGTGAATGGAAATCTTAACAATTTACTTAGCTATTTTAACAAGTATCAAAATGAAATGAAAATTAACAGGACTGTTGCATCTATTGCTTGGCCGGTTTAGACTTGCTTTTTACAATGATATTGTGTTTAGACAATATGTTTGCAGCTTACCAGTAGCTTGATGGCTAAAGCATAGAAAAATCAATAGTTTATTCAGTGTTATAAGTCTTAAAGGACCGAAGGCCGAGCTGTAAAATTGTTGAACACTGGCAGTTCGGTCTGAGGTTCGAATCCCCAGAAGGGGCTGGCTGATGGACGTTTTCGTGGTTTTTCCCCATGCGTAACGTGTATGCGAGCCACGTTGACTTAGTCCTCCACAAAGACTTCCTCCCCTTAGGCAGAAAGTCCTCGAGGCTTTGCCCAAGTATAAAACCAAAACCAAAACCAAAACCAAAAACAAAAACTTATTCTCACAGCACACCAGTTCCTGCAAAAGTCCTATAAAAAGCATTAATGCCTTCAACTATACGGACTAAGAAGTCTGAACATTTTCCTCAACACTTCTCTTATCAGTTCAGCCCAAACGCCTTCCTATCAGAAAACGGTTTGGACCAGGCAGTGAAGTAATTTATTGCAAATTGGCTTCAATTACCCAGTGTGATGAACATTTTAAACTTCGCTTGCCCGCACGAGGTTACTAACATTTATAGGTCTTTCAAATTCAGGAAAGCCACTGGATGGGATGAAATTAAAAAATCTTATGTTAAAAACATACCGTTCAAGATGATCTCTAAGTTAACGAGTATTCTCAACGCGTGCTAACACAATCATTATTTTCCTCCTGGATGGAAGCATGAGAAAATTTCATGATTCCCAAATCCGGGAAATTGTATGACAACCCCGAAACCTACAGACCGATTAACCTGTTATTAACGTTGAGCAAGATTCTGGAGAGGCTAATGTACAACAGAATAAAAAGTGATCTTCGATGCCTTGCTGACCATCAGCATGGCTTTCGTAAAGGACTTTCTATGAGCTCTCAGCTTGTTCGTCTCACTGAATTCATCGGCTGTGCTATACACAATAAAATGAGTGTAGCTGTCTTGATGTTAGATGTGGCCAAGGCATTTGACCGCGTCTGGCTTCCAGATCTTGTCTAAAGCTAATCAAATTGGACCTGTCTAGACATTTGATATTGATGATTAAATCTTTTTTCGGATAACCGTATTGGGATCAATATTTTATATCATATATGTGAATTATTTTCTTAATTTTAATAAGGATATCAACTCGCTAATTGCTTGCACGCCGATGATACTACGATAATTTAAAGGAATCCAAATCATGCACTGGTGAAAATTCAGGAAAAAAATCCTTATCATCGAGCACTGGTGCAGCAGGTGGAAAATTAGTGTCCAACCTGAGAAATCGAAAATTCTCCTAATCAGAAAATTCCGCAAAAGGGACGCTATTATGAATGCATGCTAAAGCTCTTCGGAATCCGGGTTCCTAGAGCCAATATTGCTAATTACTTGGATATCACCTTAAATAAGGACTTCACCTGGCCCAACCACATGATTAACGTGTGTGGAAAGTCTTACAGCATGATGATAAGGCTTTTCATGCAGCTGAAAAGTGATAGAGTCACATTAAATCTGAAAAGGAGACCCTACCTCTTGATCATAAGACCTATTGTTAAGTATGCTTCCCCCGCCTGTGTAAACGTCAGCGATAAAGATATAGAAAACCGTCAGGTTCTCCAAAACAAGACTCTAATAATTATCACAAACGCTCCTTCGAAATAAAAGTCTGCATTTAGATCTGAAGATGGAATCCATTAAGATATTCATCACCAGGACAAATGTAAATTTCTATAACAGATCTATAACGAACAACCCCGAAAACTTCGCTGACATTTTGGCCTACGAGATTTTGTAGGAGGATATACTTATTAGACTTTATGCTGTTCATATGCTTTAATGAAATCCATGTTATCACGATAACCAATGACAGCATAAAACTTCTGTGCGCTGACAATTTTCTATTGAAAATTGTGTTCCTTCAAATGTACGACTCTGAAAGACTCTCGCTTTTCCCCATCATATGGAACGCAATTTTGTGTGCATTTTGAGTGGTCCCTTCACATATTAGTTTGCAAATATTTCCCACATCTCAGGATTTGTCGAAGGAACCCATCTAACCAGCTCCCAAGCCTCCTGTCTGATTTCAAGAGACAAAGTGCTCCAAACTTCTTCCCCAACAAATTCACCTCATCTAGAGGATATATTTAATTGCGGATTTCGCAAAGATCAGGCCTTAAACGGGAATCACTAAGATACTGGTAAAAGCAGGGTGGAAAGTATAATGCTGTAAGCCAGTACACCGACGAAAGTATAAAAGTACTCTCAAAGACCGCTTCAAACTATAAAGCAGTGGCAGTTTGTTTCTTGAAATGGCTGGCTATATGGATTTTCGCAAGTTTCCCCAAGCGTAGCGGAAATAGGAGTGCAATAGTATTTCCTGTTTCTTAGTTACCGTGATATAATTCTTGTTCCTTTTTTTAATTGAATCAGTCTTCTTATTTGCTGCAATGTGACTTATTAAATTTTATTATGGCAATGTTCGTGTTCTTAATAAATGACATAGCATTTAAAGCTATTTTTCTTGCTTATAACCTGCTTCCACAATCCTAATGTTTAAACAGTAGTTTAGATTAAATATTAAATTCTATAAATTTACTATCAGGTCAACGAGAAATATAACATCTTCTGGTGTACATTTATCGCTCCTTTATTACTGAGTATTAGTTATGTTAAAAAATTATTTTCTGCTACAAAAATTTAAAAAAATGTGTTTTTAATAAAAATCTTTGTTATAACTACCCTAACAATATTTCGCGAATTTAGATTTGCCCCAAGATCTCAGCTATAATTTCGCAAAGCCCGTGAAGCACGAATATAAAAATAAGGAACACAATGCATAATACCAATAAGACTCACATGTCGTTCCATAAGGATATTTTTAAGAATCGTTATCCTTATTATTATTATTTTATCGCATATAATTCTTCCAGTTAAATAGATTAATATATTGGCAGTGACGAACAATATTCTGGAACCGCTGAACCAATTTCCAACACGGTGATCCTTTTTTCTTTTGTAATTTTTAACATTCCACCTTGAAATGCTTTCGTTGTTAGCGCAGTTTCATGTTGTGGCCGTTTTTGCACCGTCATTTGTTAGGTAAAATACTTCTTTCTTGAAAAACACTGCTATGGCATCTACCTTATTCCTTGATAAATAATAGTTTTTTAACGTCATATTCACACACACAAAAAGGCAATGAAAACGTTTTTAAATAAGAAATGCACATTCAAAACTGTCAACAAAAATGGATAATCTAAGAACACACGGCGAGAGCAAAAATGCAACACGGTATCAATATACAATCACGTGGCGAGGTAGAGAACACACAGACAGATTTTGGTATGATATCTCGGCTGACTGGCAATTAAGTCTCAGAGGCGGTTATAAAGTAGAAGTACCAACTGTTTTCATATACAAGCACAAAAAATGTGTGATAAAATCATTATAAATTTTAATATCTGAAACGATGCTGATGTATTATTCCGTGGTCTATGAATGTTTGCTTCCACTGAATCTAGTTGGCGGAAATCTCACCAAAAGTACGCCAATCAACAGATCCTGCAGAACAAGAAAATAACTGTAGCCGCTTTATTTTTACAAGTAATCAGTATTCGATCCGCTTTGTTTCTACGCTTCAGAAAAGTGTTTAGAATGCTATAAGTACAACGTTTATAACGCTATGTCAGGTCATGGCAAGTTACATAGTGGTGAAGTGTCACATTTACCTTTTCTCTTCCTTTAGATAGATCCTTCTCAAATGGAGAACTTGACTTAATGATTCTTCAAACGTCAGGTTGTGATTGCGATTCCTTAAGGAATTGGTAAGAGCGGGAATAATTCCTGATGATCGCCAGTATAAATAGCGAAGCATCAAGGAAAGCTATAAGTACAAACTTCTAAGAGATAAATTTTCCAGTCTATTACTGTTTTGTCGGTCATATTGTGTCCATTAAAACATACTTTATTGATGGTAGGATTCGATAATTTAAAAAATAATCCATTGTTTTCTGTTCTGTAATTAATTTCCCAAAATTCAATCTCTTTTTGTGTTCAAGGTGTAAGGGTAAAATGCAACAATAAGAGCTATTTACGTCCATGCTCATAGAAACAAAGCTTGGCTTGGCGTAGATGTTATGAATGTACTATTACGTCACGCCCATCCGTAATTGCCACAAACTGAGCTGCTTATCGTCAGTTTCAGAATCGACGGAATGATACGCAAGTAGCACTCTAAGAATACTGAGGAGAATAAAGGAACGTCTTTCATTTGGTTTGCGTGGCATATCCATATGAAATAATAATTTTTCTTGGAGAATTCATGGATAATAGGAGCATATTACTGCAAAAATTCTGTTTTATTACTTGTTGACAAGAAGTGTAATAATTGTTGTATACAATGTTACTTAAAAATGCTAATAGTGCCATAGATATAGTCAATAGATGTGTTAATTTACTTATAGATTAAACCTTTGGTGTAACGAAAAATTAATTATACAATATATATCGAACAAGGAAAATTTGGCTCTATGAGTATATGTATATGACCAATAATGCATTAACATTATACAACATAAAGTAGAAAACAATTTATCCTTTGCGTTGTGATATACAGTTTAAATCAAGTATAAAGCAATTTAGTACAGTATATTTTTTAAAGAAAACAAACAAAGTACGTAAAGTTAAATCTCAAGCATTTATTAAAAGAATAAAGCATGATGGTTTTTACATATACGATTTACATAAAAGTGGCCATATTCGAAGGTGGTAAATTGATAGATTTTTATACTTTAACAAAATATTATAGAACATACCTTATTCTTTACGTGGCCCACACAAAACAGAAGACTTTCCATTATTACAACACTATTACATGGCTCTTAAAATTGTAAAATAAAATATAAGGAAATCAACTTTTGGGTTAACATATTTCAAGCCGGTGGACACCAGAAGACATGAAATACAGCCATTTCTAGTTAGAAAGTTAATTCATCTCTAGTTCTATAAAAATACTCCACAGATATCAAAATTTTAGTGAACACAGGAAGAAAGCAATTAGAATTATTATCGTAACAAAGAATTTTCAATTCATACTCTGTAGTTGTTAAAAATTAATAAAAGTTTTAAACTGTCAATCTGCTCGCTAAATTTGAAATTTTCGGAGGATAGCGTTACATTTTTCAGCCAGGTTAGGAGAAATCACGAAACTTCAGGGTAGCTGAAGAGAAAACAGTTTAGTGGATGACTTGATTCCAATAATAAACATCTGGAAAATAAAAAACGAAAAACAGTATGGGTCGATGAATTACTTCAGGAAGACAATCACTCATTCTCCGTTTATTCTTCTCGGACCGTCTGGAGGGTACAACGCTGTCATATTGCTGTAAGCCATCCTCAGCTCTTTAAAAATAAGTGCAATTCTGACTCCGTCTGTCTCCCTCCGTTTGCGCTGGCCTTTTCGTTCACTTGGCGGGATCCTTGAACTTGGCGAAGAAACAAGAAAGAAGTCGCCGAGCTCCTGCCATCTTCCGAATGCCGAACCTCTGTTTCTCCGGTGAGGGGGGACAGGTCTTCCAGCTTCCAGAACTTAATACCACTCACCGAATTTCAATACAGCTGTTCTAGGCTACTCCAAGAGGTCAAAGAACCCGTTGGTAAACCACAACGTAAACAAAATTTCAAGCGCTAGCTTCGTGGCAGGGTCTCAATTTAATACAGACAAAAGCTGAACAACCCAAACTTTCCTTTCTCGAGAGCAGACACAGTAACAGAGCAGAGGCAGAAGAACAAGGATAGTGAAGGGTGCAGAATATTTAAATAAAACACATGGAAAACCGTTTGACTAAGAAAAGTTACTTTGAAAAGGAAGGGACGCTGTTTGCAACATAAGCTAAATTTTTGAGACAGAATTCTTCGAACTCTCTAACGGTTTTACCCAAACATGTTGAATAGTATAGTTACACATTTACTCAGTAAAAGTATTCAATTCTAATAATTATGTTTCTTACATTCCATCAGTCGAAATTATATCACCTGAGTCAGAATATATGGATTTATAATGTTACAGGAAAGATTGGTAAAAGTTAAACAGAAATAAAAAGCAAAACTAATTAAGTTTACGCGCCAAACTAGTGTAACAAAACAGAAAAACTTCAAACTTTAAAAGTTAAATAACATTAAGGGACAATCCTAAACAACCACAAGCAAAACAAAATTATAAAACCAATTAAAACTAAAATAATGTTTTACAAGCATAAATGCAAAAATTAAAGTTAAAACCAAACCTCATCTTTAAAAGATAATTAAGAAACTTACTTTAAAGTAAACAATTACAGCTCAAAAATCAACTTTAAACAACTACTTTAAACTGAACAGTTAGAAATTTAATGTAAATCTAAATTCAATTACTGATAATCAAAATTAGGAAACAATATTACATAAAACAGTGCAGTTAGAAAATACAAATTAAAACATTTTTTATTTACGATGATTATTGTTTTCTTTTAATAAAAAAAATATAGTCTGATGGTTTCTTTCCCTCTATTAGTTTTCAACAAATTCGCATCGTCAGTCGAATGTGGTAAAACGAGCTCTTTGAATTTCAATGTGGATATTCGATTACTATTTTGTAACCAATTACCGAAATATTTGAAGTCAGGAAACAGGAAAATTTAATTTTGCCATCACCAGGATCGAAACAAGGCTCCTCCAAGCGCTGGTTAATTCTGTGTTACTTATTTTCAAGTCATATTAGAATTTGGTTTGAAATTTATATTATCTTTCTTTTATTATATCATAATATCCTCTCAGACTAAAAATATATGCAAAATTAATGACATGCGTCACTGTTTATAACCAAGAGTTTAATCTTAACTCTAAACCTAACGGAATCATTCGCCAGACGTTGCTGCGTCTCATATAATTAGCTCTTGTTGATTTCCTTGAGGGCGAAAGCTTAGTTATTTGCTGTACCTTTTATAAATGCTTTACGAGTTCAGAAATAATGCAAACGACCAGTTTTGAATTTAGAACTTTTTATAAATAATTGAATCGCACCGATCAATATAAGTAGTCTCAATGTGTTATATTGTTTACAGGATAAGTTATGCTTTTAGTTTATGTCATTATTTCAGCTGTACTCAATCCTTTCGATTCACTTTTAGAATCAGCTCGTCTAGCGGAGCCCCTTAGGCCCATCCAGTATCTTCCAAGTTAACGATGTTTCACAATTATATTAAATGTGTGTGTTACGTTCGGTTATTTAACTATGACAAAAGATACGAATGTTATCTGCCAATTACATGGACCGGAAAAAAATATAAATAGTAAGGGGAAGAAATAAAAAGAATGCTTAAATATTTGTGCAATGTTTATAAAATGAAAAAATATTTCAAAATTTTTAACTGTACCTTAATATCCCAATTTATTCTTAACTTAATATTTCAAAATTTAACCATAGATAAAAGTTCATCAAAAGTTCAAGGAAACCAACCAATTTGTTTAACAACAGATATTTTTCATAATTCATGAGATTCTTAAAATAGATTCATTTTCTGCAAGTTAATCATTAGTTGTAATTTAGTTCAAATACATATTATAAAATCCTTATTATTTTAAAATCTTTGTAGAAGACAGTCACAATTTAATTTTATCATTATGCAACTATAGTACGCTGCAGGGCGAAATTAGAACATAATATAACAACAATAATAACAAAATGTAAAATTTGGCCACATTAGTACATATAGTCTGCTTTTAAGAGGTCTCGAATTTTATTTTTACTATAATCTTTGTAAATGAACATTTGCTAATTATACAAAATTTGCTAATTATTATCTTAAAGATATCAAACGCACAGGAATTTTGAGAAAGAAAAGCCAAGAAATGGCAATATAATTGCAATGAACTTTCACCGTGTTTCAAATCGACAAGTCGCCACTATTTATTTGGGACTAATTTTGGAGAAGTTTCGAGCAGATTCCGAGAATTCTCGAAAGATCTAGAATGAACGAGAAGCTTCTGAAATATGTAGTTTCAAGTAATGTCCAAGGATCGGTTGATTGAAAGGATGCGAAATTTGACGAATTTCCACCTTCAAAATATAATTTGTAAATTTCCATTTTTGATTCTACTTTTTTTCTTATTCTTTAATTTTCATTTATTTCATATCAATGGAGAGGTTAAGGAGCCCCTCGAAGCTACAAGCGGAGTCTTAAGTTCTCCGCGAAGTACAGATTAGGAACCTTTGCACAACTTCAATCGTAAACCAGAAGGGAACCACTAGGAAGGCTAACTAAATTTTAATTTGGGTTGCAATTTGACTTGTGTTTTGAGCTGACAGTTAAATTGTTATTAAGAGGAAATAACTGCCAAGCAGTTTGCTGTTGCTGTGTGGGTAAATGTTAGACTGAATATTCAATTTAAGTTCAAACCACAGAACATTCTAGAGGGAATGTGTTAGTTCTTTATATCCCCTTTTGTTTGAAGGACGACTGATGAGCATCACCCATGCATTTATTAAGTGAATATTGTTAAGTTTATGATCTGTGTGTACATAAATAAATTAATTAATTAATTGCCTAAACTCAGCAGTTTTGTATTTCATATCCTCCCCCTCCAAATCCATTGACTGACGAGCTATCGCCTATTACGCTTAGTTAGGGCGCCACTACAGAGATTCATTTAGACTTTAAAAGCGGGAAACAAGGAAAATAAATTGTGTCGTCTGCTGAATTCGAGCCACGATATTCCATAAGTTAGCTGGATGTACTAACCACTTATACCACAAGAGCCTACAGGAGGAAATGCAATAATTTCTTATAATTTATATACATGGACTTCAGCTGTTAGCATCTGAAGTAGGCTATTGATTTGGTGTCTTCAGGTTAACGTTTTTTATTTTTCACTTATTTTTATAATGTTCTAGTTTGTACAGCATTGCTGCCGTTTTAAGCCTGAAATAAAAGTTACACCTTCTTTCTGTTACTTTTTCCTTCCGTTTCAATTGTTTTTGGTTTCTGTCTTCCTGTTACGAAGTTTCCCATTATTAGTTGATATTAATTCTTTATATTTTATCTCTTAATTAATTCATTTAACAGAACTTTGCATAACATTAATGTGGTATTTATGAAGTAAATATTGTTAAGTTTATGATCTGTGTGTGTATATAAATTAATTAATTAATTAATTGCGTAAACTCTAATTTTGCATTTCATATCCTCTCCAGCCCCCGAAAATATTCATGTTTTGAAAAATAATTAAATAAAAAAAGTAAGCCGTATAAAGATGTTTAATTCGATAATTGCCTCCCATGTATACTTTCAGAATGCAACAGAAAGTATAAGAAATTGTGTGCTGGAGCAGATTTGCATGTATATTTAGATTCTCTAAACATAAATAGCTTTGCAAATAGGTTGCTTATACTGTATATATTGGATTGAAACGTAAGTAATGGCTGTTTTTTTTTAATTTAAAAAAATTTATTTTAACAAAACAAAAAACAATAAATTAGTCAAAAATATCCGAGTTTCTGAACTTTCCCCGTAGACCCAAGATGTCGAACTATAGTCATTTGGCTACAACCCATTCGTTCGGCTAATTCTAAAGTGGTTTGACTCGCGTCTTCATGCAGAAGTTCATTCAAACGCTCTTCATCAAACTCATTTAGTCGTCCGGAACGAGCAGCGTCTTCGAGGTCGAAATTTCTATTTTTGAACTTGGCAAACCAATTTCTTGCAGGGTTTGGTTCCGTTCAGGTATTGCACCTTGTCCACAGACTTTACAAATCTCTCGGGCAGCTTCTGCAACATTGCCGCTTTTATTAAATGCAAAAAATGTCGAAAATGCTTATTTGTGTCGACTTGACACTCCATTTTAATAATCTGAAAAATGACAAAAATTAGCTCATACAAAAAACTCATATACTCCATCTTGTAGAGGGAAATATTTTCTTTCCAATAACACAAAACTTTATGCCAATACATTTTATTTTTACTGCGTAATTTTTAACACAACATAAACGGTCATTACTTATATTTCAACCCAATAAATAGCTATTGAAATGAAAATTAATTCTCAAGATCTATTTCAGGAAGGGCCAGCGTGCAATAGAATTCATTGTTTAAAACAGTGCTGTTGTACTGAGGTGAATACTCAACTTATAAAATACACAGATAAAGCTGTGTCCTTGTTTCGGTTAAAAAGGCTGAGTAAAATAAAATTCTTCTAAGAAATGCATATATAAATGGATAATTCAGGTCTTATTTAAAGGTAAGTACATTCAATTGTACAGGGCGGGGCGGAACTATTTGTCTATTTTAAAATTCAATAAAAGAAAATGTAATACATATATATATGCATTACGTTTTCTTTTATTGAAAATTAAATATATATATATTTAAATTAAATATATATATTTAATTCTTGGAACAGCATCAAGTACAATATGTAAAGTTTATGTTCACACTGTTTTAAAGATAATATCAGGCATATTACGTCCATTTATTGTCAACACCCTGCGTTAATCGAACTCGGAAATTTCTTTCAACGCTTTCCAGCACATCGACAGGTATGCTGGCGAATGTTGCATTTGCTTATAATTTTGCGCCCTGAAGCGACGGTTGCTTCGAAAAAAGGGGGGGGGGTAGGCACAGTCGAGAAACGGGGCCGCAAAAATTTAGCATCATGGAGTGGTCGAAAGAGGAGTGTATTTTTGCTGTCGAGGCATACTTTTGTAACGGTCGCTCAATCATTGCCACGCAACATTCATTCCGTGCCCATTTCGATATTGCACCCCGTGGTAGTGTTCCTTGTCGACCGTCAATTGTTTCGTAGATAAACAACTTCAGGCGAACTGGTGATGTGACGAAGAAGAAACCTGGGCTTCCATGAACAGCAAGTTCGCCACAAAACATAGACATGGTAAGGCTTTGTGTTTTGCGATGTCCTAAGCGCTCTGGTCGGAAACATGCTGCTGTTGGGTTGTCCGCTCGATTTGTGAGGCGAATCCTTCATGAAGAACTGAAATTTCATCCATACAATTTGGCTACAGTGCAGGAGCTTAATCTAACCGGATTTTATCGCTAGAGAAAATTCATCTAAGCGCTTTTTGCAATGCCTGACGAAACGCTTGTTTTCTTCAGTGATGAGGCACACTTCCATCTTTCGGAATTGTTAAAATAGCAGAATATGCGATATTGGAGTCCTCGTAATCCCAGACACCTTCATCAGAGTTCCCCACATTCAGAACATGTAACTGTCTAGTGTACAATATCGCGAATTGAAATAATCAGACCATGGTTTCCTGAAGAAAACGAAACGGGCTGTTTCAGTGACTTCTGATTGCTGTGTACACATGGTTGAGGAGTTCATCCTACCAAATCTCAAAGAGATGAATGTGGGAGATGTATGGTTCCAGCAGGGACATAAAATGTACATGTTGTACTTGATGCTGTTCAAAGAAATAAATATATTTATAGGCATTACTTTTTCTTTTATTGAATTTCAAAATAAGCAAACTGCTCTGGCCCACCCATTTTTTATTTTAATCTTCTATAACTACTATAAGTACATATGCAATAAATACTATATATTTTTAGGTTGTGTGGCTTGAAATCATTTCATTTTTCTTTTGAGAATAAGTGTTTAATGCTTATTATTTATAATATGTTTTCAAAAGTAATAATATTCTCTAATTATGAATGCTTTGTCATTCAAGGCTTCCATTCAATAGTTTTTTTAGTCGGAACTGGTTGTCATTTTATTGTGAAGGCACCTCCTAATGGGCGGCCACCGTTACCTCCTATGAAGTGACGAAAAGCTACAACCATGCCTTCTCTGGGATTCGAATCCGGGCCCTTCGGTATCGCAATCGGCTCCCCTAACCACTGTACCATCTAAGCGTCTCTTCTATTCAGTATAGTACTCTTCCATGTGACCCATATAGAACACTTCTATTCTCTTCCGCTTGCCTGAATAGCGCATATTACATAGTATATTGATTAAAAAGGTGTTAACGATTGCCAGTAGTAAAGCAAAACAATGAATTTATTTAAACAGCAGCAGACTAACCAAGTACATTTCCAACGCGTCATAAAATGTTGAGAAGTGCTTATGAACATTAGACCTTTAACTGATGATAACATGTAGGCTGAATGAAAAGTTTTTTATTTAATGTTATAGGAATATATCAGTGCTTGGAAATCACATTTTTATACTTTTCGATGTAGAATTCTCCGTATTAAATAACACATTTTACCTTTTACGAACTACTCGAAGGCATGAAATAGGAGGCTTTTACGAACTACTCGAAGGCATTTCTAAATAATAATTTAAAAACTATGCTTTAGTTTATGTTACACTATTTATTCTTTAGCTGGACCTACAGAGGTGTTTGCGCATTTTTAGAACGTTTTCGGAGGCTTTTAATTTATGTTTAAACTGTAAAGCGAAATTTTTTAGTGTTGGTTCTGATAGACCTCTTTCTGGGATAATTAACTTAATAGTGATGCTTATTTTGTCGTTAGAAATTTTAAAATCTTGGATTTCACAAAGTTTTTTGAATTATGGAATAGAAATATTTCTCTTCAGAAAGCGCAAACACCATTCATCAATCTGCAGCTTGTTTACGCGCGATATTTTGAAAGAAGAATAAATTTAAACGCGGCAGACGATATTTCTCCTTTCAAATAATAAGCTGTTGCCAGAAATCTTTATTTCACAACATTTGTTTGCTTTAAATTCTTTATCGAAATCGAATGCGTAAATATCTTCATTAGAAATCTTGACAATTTATTAATTTTCTGTCGCTGGTAAATGAGTCTGAGTTATTTCAGTTATTAGCTGGTTGTGCTAAACATTATATAGATCAAGGGCACAGTGAGGGATGCTTCAAGCTTTATTATTTGTATTATCAGTTCAAACATGATGAAATTTGACTAAATTTAGTTTGCAGTAAATGCAGTATTCAAAAAGTCCAACATTAATAAGAGAGGAATTGCTTTAAACAAGATATATCACCGAACACTGAAAGATATAGAAAATAATTTTATAAACACAAAGATTTGTGCAGGCTCACCAAAATACCAAAAGAGATAATAAAATAATTTTTAACGGCTGAATTCGGTTACGGATTTTACAGAAGAATTCATTTACAACCAAGATAATAGAACCAAGCTACAGAACAATTCATTTACAACCAAGCTAATGAACTATTAATTTATAATCACTTATATGACACATATGTACTAATTTGATTCAAAGGATTTTTTCGATTACTTCTCAAGATAGTTTTAGATACTTTCTGTCTATGACACTTAAAAACTATCGTATTTTTTAGAACCAATAGAGCAATAACTAATTTAAAAAATTCTAGAAACGTCTGAGTTTATGTTGAAATTCTGTTGCTATCTTAAATGGCTTAATGGCTGGGCAGTTTTCAGAAAATTTCACTAAGAGTGGCTTGGGGAAGAGTGTTAGTAATGATATGCAATAACATAGGAGATTCTTAAATCTTTGTCCTGCATATAGTAAAAGAATATAATAACATGAAACATAAAGCTTGAATTTAGAATGGGTTGCTTAAGGTAATTCATTTTATCTGATAGTTTGAGTTGAACTTATGATAGTTGATACAATTATACACCAAGCCAACCCAAGTTCTTACCCGTCTTTATTTCCCAAACCTTTTGTCGTAGACACATGCTTTCAGTAGCACCGCCCAGACGGTCTAGTCGTTAGTGGAGCCGGCTGCGCTACCGAAGGGCGCGGATTTAAAATTCGGCGAAGGCATGGATGTAAATTGTCAGTCCCGTCATAGGAAGTAGCCGTAGTCGCCTATTAGGTGTGCCTCTATAAAAAATGATCACCACTTCTGTAGTAGTAAGCAGAGTACGTAGAAGTAGTTGTACTTAGTAGTGGCGAAAGCCTAAAAAGAATGGCTCCATTTAGTAGTGACGAAAGCCTAAAAAAATATGATCGCCCCATAAAAATAAATAAATAAATCAAATAAATAAAAAAAACTTTCAGGTGCTAAATGTTTGATATGACGAAAGGATTTTCATGGTACTTTTAAATTTAAAGAAATCTGTTTTATGAAAATTACAAAATCTCACTTTTTTATACATTTCTCTGGTCTCTATACTTACAGTTAGGAGAATTTTTTACTGTCTCTAAATATAAAGTGTAAAAAGTATGACCTTCTATACTACAAAAAATGACCAAGATATTTAGTATTTAAATTCGAGACTATATTGAGAGGCCGTCCGAAATTTGAACGGCGACATGGTTGCCTATGTACGTAAATAAAAATAAAATATCACTTTAGAAAAAGAAAGTTTCTAAACTTAAGAGATTAAGTAACGAACATATTATTATAAAAAGTGTTGACCAGCATAATTTTTTTTAAAATGGAGATCATATTCAAAGAATCCCATAGAATTCTTTTTCTAGGAAACAGGCAGGTTTTTAATCTTAAGATATTAAAATGAGTTTTCAGGATTACGATTATGTAAATGAGGTAGAAACGAGCATTTCATCTGAAGTCTACGTCACTGCAGTAGAAGAGCGTTGGAGAGAGTGTTCTACCTTTCGAGCACGTTGTTGTTACTAGCCTAAGGTTACTGGTTTACGGCCGCACTGTTGCGTGCCTGCTAGTATACGCCGGTATCTTAAATAAGGGCCACTCTGTTAGTTGATTCTGTATATCTTCGGCTGGATGCCTTTATTTAGCATCAGATTAGTTTAATATTTTCTGTCTTGAATTAAAGCTCAAGTGGAGGCTTATTGTAAGCCCAAGAAGGGGCCATCCGTTAACTTACTTTGAGATGGAATAAAGGGTAATTTTAACTTTTCTTTGGACTTGTTACTTACAAGAACTCAAAGAATAGTCGTTATTCAGTTCTTTAATATTCAAGCTCACAAGATATTAAATTTAGCTAGGATATTACAATACTGCTGTGAAAGGTAATGATGAATATATTTTTTTTTTCAAAATGGAGATCGTATTCACGGAATCTTATAGAATTTGCATATAAATTTAAAATTAACAATATTTGTACTTTAATGAATTTTTTATGTTTGCCAGAATATGATTTCAAGGTAATAAAGCTTCAGAAGAATATTGTTAACGTATTTTTAAACTTTCAAAACTTATACGTTATTTGAAAACGTTTGTGGCATACCAAATGTAACAAAATTATAAGTAAGAGACGCTAGTAAATAACAAAATAATATCATTGAATTGCATTTAAGGCGGAACATTTAATCAGGAATTATTCTAATTTATTTATTAACCTACTCCCCAATTCAAATTGAATTGATGTCAAAAATCTCAGATTTTTTAATTAAATTTCTAGGCGAACTTTCATCATACTAAAACCAAACCTATTGCGCTACTTATTTTAGAAGTATAAATGGTGGCCTAGTTGAACACTATCTAAGAAGAGTCACACAGAAAATATCACACAGAGCTTTTTCAATTTCATATAAGTACCAGAATCTTAACAGTTTTCCACTGAATAACCATAAAACATTTAAACAGAATAAAGAATTATTTGAAATATATCATATCAGAATTTCATAGTAATTTTCGAAAATAACAAAACGGTTTTCCGATTTACATCTTAGATGATTGGCACGTCTTTTATTTGCAACATTAACTTATGATAAATAACATATTATATATTCTTTACCTATATACAATGTTCTGTGGGTAGGTACTAGTGTACATAATTTTTCTCATTTTCTCTCCAGTAATTTTTAAGTTTTCTTGCAATATTCTAACTGCTGACAAATATTCAAATTGCTGCATAAAGGAAATTTTATTTCCTTAGAGGCAAACTGTGTTTGTCGTCACTGTTAAACTTTCTGCGTACTTAGGAATGAATTCCTCATTCGGACCTCGAGGCGAAAAATCCATGGAATGTTTATTTAACTCATTTGCTGTCATCAATAAGATTGTAAATAATTCGCGGATTATTTTGCTACAGACTAGATTTAACATAAATTTTGCTACAACACGACGAAGTAATTTTGCTTTGCTTATCTAAATTAAAAATTATATGCTATTCAGCAACATAATAGTTTATATTTGAACATAGCAGTAGTTCTTATATTTTCTTAGTATGGCATACTAATCTGATTTCAGGCTAAGAGGTGTATATACCAAGTTACTTTTACTCAAAATCAAAATTTCGTTTTACTTTTGAACATGTTCATACACAGATATTAACTATGCAGTTAGCTATCTGTGTAGACGAGCACATTCGAATAGTACAAATCTTTCCTGCAGCAAACTTTTTTCTCATTTTAAAATGCGCGATTTCAAAGCTTTTTAGAAATCAAGAAAAGATTTCAAGAGACCATTGTAAATAATAATTTTGTAAACAATGAAGATGCGTTGGGTCCGGCAGTTTATGAGACATTTTCCTTTAAGTGAGTAACAATATTTTTGTTGCGACGCGTCAGAAATAGTGAACAAAAACTATGCAAAAAATAATTTAATAAAATTTTAGCCATAAGGCAATATTTTAATTTCCGAATGTTTTACTTTGAAAATTTACGTTACGTTATTTTAATGATTTAACCTAAGCATTCTGAGTTAGAACAACTCGATGTAATACTCTAATTTTAAGCAGCTTTCTTTAATATTTTGATTTTAAAAAGTTCTGTGTATTGTACAGTTTTTGAATAACTGTTCTTTTTGAGTATGTTAGCAGTTTAGGAAATCAGTGTAATTCTGTACTATTAGTTTTTTCGAATCATATATTTAGCATTCACGCCGAAAGATATTTTCTAATATGAGGCTGATACTTATGAAGACTCTGTGAAATTTTATAATGAAGTTGTGCAAATATTGACCTGAACGATATCACGAAAACAAACGTATTAAAAGTTCAGTATTTAGTTAAGAATTTTTATGAATGGATATTTTACTTTCTTAGCTGCACACTAATCTATTATTACTCAATAACTAAAAGCAAAAAAAAGGGGTTTTAAATTTATTTTAACAATTGCAGCTTTTGAATTCTAGTAACATTCAAATTTAGAACTGAAAGTTATGTGAAACAGATAATATTTTGTTAATTTAAAACTGCTGTCTTTTAATTTGCTGTTCTTCATGATTAATTTTCTTAAAGCCTGGACTGAACTTCAAAACCGATAAACCACAGTAGTTTTCCAATTCTATTACTTAATGTAGCTGTGGAAAGAGACAAGCTTTAGATATCTCTTATTAATCGTAAGATATTGACTGTTTGATCCGATTTGCAACTAGTTGGTTAATTCACAATCGTTTCATCAGATGCAGTTGAGCAGGAAGGAGGAAGAAACAGCTTTACCTATTGATACAGATATAAGGACTGTTAGTTACCACATATGGTGGTAGGGAAATTCTAGCAAAAGTGAGAATGCTAGTAAATTTATGCTATCTTGGTGACATGGGAAAACTTAAAAATCTGTTGTATCAAAATGCCCTCAAGCTGTTCAGGGAAAAGTTAGCCCTTGAATTCCGCCCACGTTGTTCTCGATCAAAATTGGGGGGGGAGGGGGAGAACTAAGCAACGTCATGCTGCTACTAGCCACACAAGGTGTCCAAAACCGCAGCCAATACCAAACCCTTTCTTTGTCCACCCGGGGGGGATAAAGTCGTTGACCTGATCTAGATTTTCATTCTTTCCTCATTTCATGAGGTTAGGTAACAGAAGCAGTTACAACAAGTTGCACCTTAGTTTATTCATTACACTAATAAGAGAGTATTTATTGTAAATTTTAAAATAAGAAATGTTATTATTAAAATGCTTTTGAAAATATCGATGTTATAAGTTCGAAGGAAAATATGCTACCAATTTAATTTGAAAATAGTTTTAACTACTGCAAATGATAAACAATTAAAATTTCAAAATAAGTCCAGCTTGAAAAATTTCAGCAGCTATTATTTTCTTTTAAATTTTCTAGTTCTCGTGCGAATATTTTTAATGAAATAAAAGAAAATTAAAATGAAATTAAGGTAAAGAGCATTAGTTAATAGATGTATTTAAAAAAGAAATCAAAAAAGGATTATTATCTTTAATAATAATTATCTTATTATTATCTTAAGAAAATGAACTATAATATACTCTTTTACAACGATGCTTTTAAGTGATATGACACCTTTTGGGGAATATACAGAATATTTTAAAGCAGATAATAATATCAGGATTTAAAGCGAGAATTGATAGACTCACTGAGATCTGAAAATATCCGAATAATAGCCTTTCACTCAAAATATGAAAGTTAAAGATTCTTAATGAATCCACAAATCCTTCTCTGAATTTGAGATTACGAATGCTTATGATTATCTGTCTGCTCTCCGTCTCCGAAACGCTGGAGTTTTGCATAGTACGTTGAATAAACGAAGAAAAGTTAAGAAAATGTCCTAAAACTTTGTATTTTATGAATAGCAACAAAGAAAGTGAAACCTATGAACTTTCATAAGAGAACTTTTTCGGTTTGGAGCGATATCGATTAAACAGCATATCTACATTTTATTTGCTGGATAATTAAAACTTGAAGTATAAAAAGAACTGGATGAAAATGTACGATTGCATTGTATATGCAAAATTTCTTTTTATTTCTAGACGTCCAATTTATTTTAGCGTATAAATATGGCTAAATGGTTTTATTATGCATTATAACCTTTTCTTGCATAATGTTTTTAGATTTAATGATGAAAGAAAATATTATTGTTTAGCATGGATGAAATTTAATATGAATGACAAAACTGCACATGAATTAAATATGTTAAAATGAAAAAGTATCACAAAGAATACGACATTGATAAATAATACGTTAATTTTGTTTTAACGCACACAGAAGTGAAACTAAATTCTGCAGTGCACTATCAAAGTTTTGTCTATTAAATATGCCTTTTAATTATTTTAGTGCTTAATTTAGTTTTCATTGAAAAGTTTGAAATGTTGTTTGAAACAATATTCCGTTTTAAAATGACTTAGTTTTGTTTCGATTAGAGATATTCTGTTCTAATTTGGATGATAATATTCTTAAATTGGGCAAAATAGCGTATTATCAGGATGGGTGTGTGGTTTACTTCAAACAGGGTGGATGAATAAAATAACAGTTTGTGTAAGAATTTTATGTCATATTATAGTTACTAGCAGTGCTTTCGAAACATAAATATATAAACAGTGTAAATATTACAACGTTTAAATAAGTCTATAACGCTGAAATTCCGCTTCACGTTTTCACTCCCAGTGCTTTGACTGTATAGTAAAATGGAAGGAAAATAGTCAGCATCAAAAGTATTCATGCATTAATAAAAACACAGTTGAAAACTCTTTGTTATTTGCAAGGAAATTGATATAATGTAAGTACTTTGTATTATTTTCATGTACTTCCCGTATTACACAAAATGAGGGGAAATGTAATAAGTAAGTTCTTTTAATTTTCACATGAAATAGAAATTCAAATAATTATCTTGGTTCTAAATAAATTCATCAAAAATACGCATACACTAAATTAAAAACTAATCATTAGCTTTCTTGACCACTTTTAACATTCTGGGCATTGAATTAATTAAGGTGTTGCAAAATTCTGATGCAGCTTTGTCCCGTTTTCTTGTAAAGCGTTTCAATTGCATCTTATTAGAGAGTCTCTAAATATGTTTTTACTATTATACTCATAAATATTATATAATATTTATGTATGCTGAACGGAAGATATTTATTTAATGGATTATACAAAAGCCAGAGCCTGGTATCGGAAGCTGTATTCTTCGGATCCTTAACGCGATGCGATACAAAATTGCTTCCCAATCTCATTTTTGAACACTCTATTTAAAATTTCTTTTACGTATATATATATACTGGTGTGTATTGAAATGTATGTATTTTTCCTTCGATAAATGTTAAACAAATGCACTGCACTACCATATTTTACTGAAGCTCGTAAAGTTTTGTAATGCTCTTCTTAGCTTACATATTTTAAAATTTCTATCTAACCAAAAAATATTGAATTTAGTTCCATAACTGACTATAACCTTATTCAATAAATCTACAGATCGGTTTTGATGTTTATTTGTAAAAAGATAGTCTTTTAATTGCACTGAGAGCAAACACACAGAACAATTTGAGCAGATGGCCTGGGAAATGTTGTTCATATAATGTCCTTCTAATTGTTGAGCTAGAAATTACAGAGATCTATTCTTGTTCTAATTCAGGTGCCGATTTTGAGGTTGAAATAGGAAGATTTTATGTAATTTCTTTTAAATAAGTCCTTTATAGCTTGGCGTTAGTTTTGGGGGGTGGCATCAACTGTAAAGTTTGTTTGAAAGAGTTATGCATACCTTATACGTTTTACTTCCTTTACAATGTAATGGAAGTATTGTAATCACGAAAAATTTTGAGTATCGTATTTCAACGCAAATATCCATTTTGACAGCTTTGCAATCCATTTAAAAAATGTTTTTGCCTGACATCAATAGTTACGGAATAAAAGACTCTTTTTCCAAAACGGATTGTAAAACTGATTTGAAATGGATTTGAGAAAAAATTTTTATTTCGTGACGTCTGTACGTACGTACATACACTGGTGTGCAAAAATTAAGGACGAAGTCGAAAAATTAGCATATCAGCTGAACGAAGAGGCAGAGCGGACAGAAAGACCAATCAGGAGAATAAGTAAGGTGATGTACGGTAGCACATGCGCAGATATGCAGGTAGACGTAATGGGGGAGTGTCTGAGTAGTATAAAGCATGTTGTCGGTGTAAGATCAGTATTTCTGGCAAAGAGATTGCACGCTGTATAGCAGTTAAAATCACACCTAGTTGCTGCCTCAGCGAGAAATGGCGAATAATCAATCTGTTAGATGACATCTGGATGCTTTTACCCGAGGTCGAATCATCGGGAAGTTGGAGGAAGGCCGCAGTGTGACAAGTGTGGCTGCAGAGTTCGAAATTGCTCACAGCATCGTTTCACGACTTTGGAGACAATTTCAAACTACAGGAACAGCTATCCGGGGGTTTAGTAGTGGTCGTCCACGAGGAACCACACCCGCAGATGACCGGTATATTGCCTTACAGGCCAGAAGAAACAGGCGGCAGACAGCGGGAGAAATCGCTAGACACACGACACAGGCGACTGGACGACCGATATCGCGTTTTACCGTGGCCAGAAGACTGCACGGTGGTGGTCTGTTTGCACGACGCCCTGTACGGTGTGTACCTCTAACGCCTGCCCATCGGAGAAGGCGTTCTCTGTGGTGCCGCGAACACCGGAATTGGAGAGACAATGAATGGGGACGAGTACTCTTTACAGATGAGAGCAGATTTAGTCTGAGTTGCGATTCTAGACACATACACATCTGGACAGAGCGGGGAACACGCAATAACCCTTTCAACATCATCAAAAGGGACTGTTTTGGAGGTCGCGGATTTCTCGTTCGAGCAGACATAATGCTTGGTAGCCGGACCGACCTTTATATCTCCCAAGGAGGTTCGTCACCTGGGACTGCTATTGTAACGATTTTCTTCTTCCTTACATGCATCTTTTCACAAGGGCTATGAGTCCTAAGTTCCTCTTCATGGACGACAACGCTCCACCTCATCGCACAGTTACTGTCGAAGAGCTGTTGGAAAGTGAAGATATTGAACACATGGATTGGTCGGCAAGGTCTCTGGATCTAAATCCCGTCAAGCATGTACGGAACTTACTAGGGAGACCCGTGGCAGCACATAAGTTATCGCCAGTAACGATTCCGAAAATGCGATTGGTGCTACAAGAGGAACGAGCAGCAGTGTCTCAACAGCTCATTAACAACCACATATCCAGCATACACAAATGATGTGACACCTGCCTAGCAGTCAGGGGAGATCATATCCCCTATTAAAGACCGGATGTTTCTTGCTGGACACCCATCACAGGGATGTTTCGGCCTTCAGTCGCATTGCGATCCATGCTACTTTTTCAATAAAGCTTCTTTTTATCCCTCTGATTTCTCTTTTAGTAAATGTTGCTTACATTACTCATGTCCTTACGTATTGGGGATCTTACGGTATTAAATGTGTTGATTTGGAAAGCTTTTGTACAAAGTTATATTGAAAAAACCGTCCCGTCCTTAATTTTTGCACACTAGTGTATGTATGAAAAACGAGTAGCCTCAGAAAGTTGAAATTTTGTATATGGGACTGTTGTAACATGCAATTGTGTACCTCCCTTATATATATATACCCATTTTCTTACCCATCTCTGCAAACTCAGTTTTTTTAATCTCATATGTTGGTAAATTGAGCATTTTTGGTCTTTAGATTGAATGAATTATGGTGTTCTTATGTTCCGGTTAAGATTTTCATGCTTTTAGGGAATCTGCATGCAGTAATTGTAGAATCATCAACAATTTAAAATTTAAGTGGAGCTGCTAAACCTAATGAAGCCACCATTGTTTGCATTTGACACTCTTTGAAGAATAGTGAATTAAGTCAGTTTCTGCATCAATTTCAGTGTCTTTTTGTCGAGAGGAACCAAAAGCAATCTTTCAGTTTTGTGCACCTAAAAATTTGCCTTCCTGGCCTCTGACCGAATAGCTTGTTTTTGGTTGGAAATTTTAATTGTAAAATTATTCTTTTTTCAACCGTTTCTGACTGTATTTGGTGTTTTATGTTTTTCTGTATTCTATAATTTTAAAGAAGATGTTTTGAGTTTTTATTTTGCCTTACCGCGAACTTAGAGTTGAATTAATTGAATGAGAAATATATCTCTAATGAAATTTGAGGAAATATGTTTAAATGAAATGCTGAAAAATTGTGTATAATTTAATAGCGTACAAGGAAGTCCACATCTTAATTTTTTATTATAATCTGAATACTAGAACTCTTTTCTAACAATCTTTCATTTTCAAGATAGCTTTCCCTTCCTTCACTCACTTAGTTCCTAATTTTGTTTCCCTTATTTTAACCATAAGTACTTTCGTCAAATCAAAATACAGCGGAAATCACACATAAATGTTTTCAAAATTGTTAATTTCAATATTAAAGTTTTCAAAATTGTTAATTTCAACATTAAAGTTTTCAAAATAGTTAATTGCAATATTAAAGTGAAATCGTATGTCGTTTCGAGTAGTTTTTGTATCAGAGGCGTAGGAATATTTCTGGCCCTCATCTGTAATACAAAGTTACTTAAGAAATAAAGCCGCCTATCTAATCGAATTGTGGATTGACGAGTAAAGTTTGCATCTATTGGCGAGAGACGAATTACTAAGGTGAATGTTAGACTGTACATTTTAATGCTTTAAGTAATTGATTTTCCGAAATCTGACAAATAACTATGGTTATTGTTTGTATATTTTAAGTTGAAAGTTGCAAGAATTTATCAAACACGCCTTTTCATTACAGTTTACTTCTTGTCTGTATGACTGAGATTTAATTAGATGTCCATATAGAACATAGCGTATGAGAACAGGGAAGATTAAGCAGGCGCAATTAAAAGGTATTTTGGTTTAACCTTCGCATTCTCTCTTCAGCAAATGTTAAAGTTTGAGGCTATTGCAGACAATGGGAGCGATTGATCAAGACATTTCCTACCAGCGATTCCTAATATTCCCTATTTTTATACAGAGGTTTTTCTGATTTGCTTGTCAACTGGTGTAACTCTTTTCTGGGCCCTTTTATTCAAGTTTTATTCATCATGTATAACGTGCATACGAGCTAATTTCGATCAGGAACTCCTCCACGAAGGTACCCTTACCCTTAGGCAGATAGCCTTAGGGCGCTTTGCCATAATCAGCTAAACCAACCATATGTATGTCACCATTTATTCTACCGCCAGATTCTCAGATGACGTCTATCTTTTTATATATAGCAATTGTGTGACAAGCAGTTACTCTTGAAATTTGGAATTTAAAATCTTAAACATCCTACATAGCAAAATTTGATTTTTTTAATCAAATTTGTATCGAAATAATTTTTATTGTGTTGGTCTGGAAATCCGCTACTAATCTGTAAAACAACTAAAAGCTTAAATAATAGTAATATTTAATATAGTTTCAAGCCTTAGCAACAACATCAAAGATAACCTCTTTACAATGTCTCGCACTGAAATATATAAATCTGCATCGCTGATAACTTCAATTTCACATTTTTTCAAGTATCAGAATTTAACATTTATAAGAAAATGTTTTTTTAATAAAACTTTGCTGTATACAGTTATTTTGATTGTCTTATGGAAATGATGCACATATCGCTTTCTAAGAAGACGAATATTAATTGTGAAATTTAATTAAATTGCAAAGATATTGTAATTAATTTAAATTTATATTTTTGTTTTTTATATAATGCATGCTTTGGAATATTTAAAGTTAAAACAAAATATTATTTAGTCGCAGGTAAATCAATCTGATATATTTAGAGGCTATATCAAAACAATTGCATAATTAGGTACCTCTTGGATAACTTATGGTATAAGCGTATAGATTTAATTAAAAAAATGATACTGATAAAGTAGGTTTAATACCACGAAATAATTTTAAATTTATGGGGAACCTAAAGAACTTCTGAAAAACAGTGCTTGTAAGAAATGTTTCCCCACAACTTAAATCGCAACAACTAAATCATCTTTTTGCCTTTAAATTTAGGTGAGATGTTGGATATAAAGTTATTAAAAACAGTTATGCACATGAAGCTTTTAAATGCGAATTGTTAGTACCTTGACCAGGCAATCATTTTTAAAGAAGCAAGTACTTTAGGCTGTTGTTTGCAAGAATTTAAAAATTATAGTTTTTTAAGATAAATATTTATTTATATAATAGATGTAATTGTTTTTCGCCTTCATTTTCATCAGGCAAAGGTGGTTTATATCGCGAAATTTCATTCAGTTTTGGATGAGCTCAATATGTTCTTTTAAAAATTCTTTATTTAAAAAAAACTTAAATTTCTTCTTTCAGATTTTTCGTTCTTGGGAAAGTGTTGATGAAATTATGTGTAATATATTTTTATCAAAATAAAGTCCGATTCTAAAAATTGATGTTCGAAAACTTGCCTTAGTTGATTAATAATTTAATAACAATTTATTATGAATAATAATCCAGTTATCCGTAATAAATTGGCTCTAGCATATGTCGATATTTAACGACAAGTTTGCGACAAGCTCTTCAAGATGTAAAAAGTGGAGTTCTTTTAATGCTTCTTTGCTAAACTTTAATCTGAGCTCTAAAGCAAAATATCCAAAAGTTCAGTTCTAATGTGTAAATTAATAATCAATCTCTTTCTAGCGCATAATATTAGGAAGGATTAGAATTTTAATGAAAGTAAAGAGAAGAAATAAAAGAAAGGTGCAAGCACAATTTACTTTTAACAAGGTAAATATATTGTTCATTTCCGAAAATTTACGGATGAAAGAGATAAATTAACTAATTTTTTCTTTTACATGACCAGAGTGGAAATATCAACGATAAAGAGAAACATCTGCAAACTCGAGATAAAAAGAAAAAAAAAATAAGTTGAAACTATGAGATGTAAACGAGGAGAAACAAGTAGTATGGAAAATGTCAAAATATAGAGAAATATGACAGACTAATTTAGTCGTTTAGAATTTTACGAGAGTACAATGTTGCAACTAAAAAATGATAATCAAGAAGCAAATGGGAAGAAATTGAGGAACGATATAAAGAAAAGGTATCGACGATTTAAAAATATTTATTAGAACAGATCGACAGATTATTTATTACCCAGAATAATGTAGAAAATAAATTATTTAAAAACTTATAACGAAAGCAAATAGACAGAGGCATATTTGAATTGAAAGAGCTTGGAAGTAATAGTGCTTCGCGGGCACTTTTATTGCTGTCACCTCAAAATGATTCAAGCAAAACTACAAAAAGGGTTAAAAGAAACGTTGAAGACTGTTATGAAATGGGATGGTGTCGAAAAAGACGACAGAAGCGAAAGCGTAAGATGAAGATAAGAAACCAGATGCGAACATGAAAACTATACAGGATTTATACAGTAAAAGAAAGAGATTTTCTAAAGCGCAAGAGAGTGGTTTAAAGAAAAACGGGTTCATATATAAAAAAATGAAACGAGAAAAGGGACTGACCACAAACAAAAGCAAAATTAACTAAAGATGCATAAGAAAAGAGATTGGCTTGTCTAAAGAAAAATTTACTTTCAAAATAGTATACTTTTCTAACCTTTAGTGGTTTATTTTTGAAGCTTAAGATCTGAAAGAAAGCATATTTAGAGTAAAAACATTGTAAAAACAAAGCTGAAGTATATAAACAGAGCTCCAGTTATCCGTAATGAGTGGGCTGCTGCACATGTCGATATTTAAAAGGAAATATAAGAATATAAGAATGCCGATGTTTAAAAAAGAATAATTATGTTGTTGTATTTGTTCCTTACGTGAAGCATGTGTTTACTGTGATATGCAAGGTGAGGGAATTTTGTTGTTTTATTACACAGTTCCGAAAAGATCAAATATTAACTACGCGAAAACATATATTTTATTTTTTATTACAAACTAATTTTACCAGCAGATAGGAGGCACCTATGCCATCATAATTCTTTAAAATTAATTTTCAGTTTCGTCAGTTAAGTAATGAAAAAAGTAATGAAAGCAAAAATTCTAATTAGTCTTAAGTCTGTGTGTCTAATACCTCTTATTGTTAAATGCCATATTAGTTACGGGAATAAGCGTATGTGAGTAATTTGTCTAAAAGTCATTTAGCTCTGCATTAAATGAACTGAAGAAAGTGTCTTCATTTTAAAGAATCTTAGAATCATTACAGCACTAAAAAAGGCGTTGTCACTGAATGACAGTTATAAGTAACAGATTGATTTGAGTTATATATTGTGAGACAAAAATTCCTTGAATGGGGTGGGAAAATAGATTTATTTAATCTGCTTTTAAGTGAAAGGGTATTGATTGTGATTAAATAATAAATTGATAAATAATTGATTAAATAATTGTGATAATAATAATAAGTACAGAGGATGTTATTTACTAACTTGCAAAAGTAAATTCGTCAAATATATTGCAGAAGTATTTAATCTGGAGGATGGTTGAAAAATTCTTATATCTATTTGTGAAACAGTTATCGTATTCGTCATACACGCAGAAAATCTTGTGTTGATCCGGTAAACAAATCGATCACATATGCTAAATATGTGAAGGATTCTGAAGAGAACCATAATATGTAATCAGAGCAATGATATTTGATATTTTAATTCATCTTTAAACAGAAGAAAAATCCTCTGTCACAGAGGAATTTCCATTGATTATATAACGAGTATACGAAATCGCCAATATAATTACATTTTTACAACTTTGCAATAACAACAGAAATTGGGTAATCACCTACTTTTAAATAATGTAACCAATCTTTTAACTTTTCCGATAAAAAAATTAATTTTCTTTGTTATTAAGTTACTGTAAAAGAAAGTTTGAAGGAATATCAAGCATGAAATCAAAATTCTTCTCAAAGTACATACATTCTTCTCATTTTCCTAAAGTCGATAATGTGTGGAATCACGCTGAAAGTTATTTCCTTCTGTAAAGAAAGTAACCAATTTCTCTGAATATTATCTCACATTATTGATTATCGATTTTAACAAGGAAATATTATTTACAGCAGTATCCAATCTATTAAATTTTAGTATGCGCAATTAATGCAATGATTTTAACAATAAATTAAGATAAACTCCATAAAGAATTAAGTTGACTGCCGTAAAATTTTTAAGCTAAAATAAGTTACCAATTCATTTATGTGAAGTACGTTCCGAAAATCAAGTAATTGGCTTTGTCTTTAATAAAATGAGGATAGCATATTTAAAATTCTTCACTTCTTCACCAGTTCTTTAGAATTTGCGAAGACTCGTGGAAACAGCTATTAATTGTACAGAGCGTTTTGGGGGAAAATCTCAGTTTATTGTATTTCTGTACAAGTTGGAATAAAAGTGTAAGGTTCCTTTATGTTAATTAAGAAGTTATTTTATGTTTTGGACCTTAACTGTCTCTTTTGCCTTCCGTTTTCTCGCCAGAATGCAAATTAGTTTGCGTGTATTTAAGGTGAGGTTTTTATATTGTAAGGCAGAGCGTGTTCTGCTTCTCGGAGCCACGTTACTAGGCTGCTAGATCAGATAAAATTTGTAGTCCTCAGCCTTGCATTATAATTGCCGATAGTTAAATACCTACGACGGTTAAGTTTTGAGAAAACTTCGAATTAATTGATTTGTGTAACCTTTGGCCGATAGCCTTTTACTTGAAATTTTACATTTGACTTATTGTTAACTTAAGTTATCTCGGTTGAAGTGGTTAGCTGAGTTGTGAGTACTGCTTGTTCTTTTTTAATTGTGAATAAACAGTCGTTTACACCCTTCTCAAGTTTGAGCTGTTACTTTCGACTTAGGGATAATTCTCAGCCTGTCTATCTGAAGTTTGTTTATACTTTATGATGCCAAAGAAAAGCCTTAAATTTATAAAAGACTCATCTTGCTTTGCTTTATCAAATTTGTATAAGGTCCAGCCCTTATTATATAGCGATTATATTTCAAAACTCTTATTATTTGATGTGCGATTTACTTAAAATGATAAATCAATAACCAACTGAAATTTGAGGAATTTGAAAACGCAAAAAATAAATTGAAACGTAAGAAAGTAAATACGAAAAAATTATCGACGTTATCGATCATCAATTACCTTATAAATATTAATTGCTAATTGATGATGCAATATGATTTTTTTTGGTTTTTAAATAATATATTCTTATCGATGTTTTGAAAGAATATGTGAAATATTCTGGAAAGCCTTGAATTTTTTACTCAGCTATTCACAGATTTTCAATTTATTATACATCTTTCAAGTCTGTAACAGAAGACAGGAGAATGTGATATATTTTCCTGATAATAAATTTTAATATGAAAATGGAAAGTACAGCTGAGTAAATTTTAATATATTTAAACATAATTTATTACTTTGGAAGGGATATTACATTTTAATTTCAAAGTTATTAAAATAACTTTTATTAAAAAATATACGCATAAAAATATGAATATGCGCAGATATTTTTCACCATTTTATTAATATCACCATTCTGCAATGAAATGAAAAGACAATCAGCTGACGATAGGAAATTGTGGAACATAAGAAATAAAATTTAATATAAACTTAAAACTTGAAAGCGTTTTTATAAAAACAAATTACATTTTGGAAAATAATATGCATCCTTGAGTTCTAAGGTATAAAAGAATTATTATACTTTTATTTGGCATTTCCAATATAACATACTCTTGCAAATATTTATTTCATGTTCTCTCATGAAGTAATATGTATATCTCCAAAGAAATTTCACAGACTGTATATCCTTAGATCAGAATAACAAAATTGAAAATCTATAAAGACGAATTTATGCCATAACAAAGAGACATGATAGAGTGCATAATCTGAATAAGAATACTATGCAGAGTTGAAAGCGATTTTATTAAATCCTGAACTCTTATTCAAACATAAAAACCAGCTATCCTTAGCAATCAAGAAATTAAAAAAACTACAGGGGAAATAGTGTAACGTTGCAATGTGATAAAAATCTGAAGACCAATAGAAAAATAGTCATTAACCAATAGACCATCCAGAGCAATCTATTGTCTGGATTTATTAATTTAGTAATTAAATTATAAATCCAGACAATAAGTTGCTCTGGATGGTCTATTGGTTAATGGTCTTAGGTTGCTCTGGATGGTCTTTTGGTTAATGGAAGCTGATTGCCAACCAAAAACTAGCACGAAGATTTAAATACTACATAATACTTGCTCTTCTTGTGTATCATTTTCCCTTCTCGCAGGTGCAATATCGGTAGCCTCCTGTGATGCACTTTGGGCATTAATCCCGGTGATGACAGGGCTAAATGGTCGATGTTTCCGGCTATTACCGAAATATGAATTAAAAATTTATTAGTTTATTGATTGGTTATTAAATTACTTAGCTTAATAAGAATATAGTAAAATGTGAATTCTGAGATTAGAAGAATATTGAGAAAATAAGAAAAGTGTATTTACAGAAAAAATGCGACTAAAATCGATTGTAAAGATAACCTATTGTCGTGTGGATATAAAAATGTGAAGTTAATATATTGTTGTGTGTCGCCTTGGTGTTGCACTAGAAATAAATTCACTGAATACGTTTAAACATCAGATTAACGGAACATTAGTGTTCATACGGTATTCATAGAAGGTAATAAATAATATTTTAGATAGCTATAGAAGTGCTTAATTTAATTTTCCCGTTGTGGGATCCGTAGATAGCTATAGCAGTGCTAATTAACTGTGGTTATGAACGTTGATAACGTTCATAACCACAGTTATAAACATAAAATATTAGTTAGTATTCCAGAATTATAGTTTGTTGTCTTTAACATCAGTATAGTTATATGTATAATTAAAATATCAATTTTTATATGTAAAATGAGTCTATAAATATGAAATATTTAACCCGGAAATATTGTCACATTTTATTAAAATGTTAAATACGCTCTTAAATTTCTCTCTCTTCCTTTTCAGGTAGCCCGTAAACACAGGAAAGTCGTCTGAGCATAAGCAAAGAAAGCAAGAAAAATAGCATGTAAGAAGCATATTTATCAATATTACGCTATTACTGAAGAATTACAATCCTTATGAGAACAGGAATACGAGATTATGTGAAGAGAACGTTTGGGTAGTAACAAGGTGCCACTTGCTGCGAAAAGCAAATATTTACATGAAATATAACTAGAGCTAAAAATGGCAATCCTAACGATATCAGAGACAACTACAGAAATTCACGGGTAAAAAGGCATATAATGATTCCAATCAACAGTAGTAGAGTGATTTATTCATAGTTTCACGACAGTGAATCTGCGAAAATGATGTATATTATAGACAAACCGAATAGCTAGTTGTAAAAAATATGCTCAAACTTTCGAAGCGGTGTCCTTTTTATAAACTTCTTTTCGAAAATTAATCTTTCGTTGTAGCGCCATTTTAGGTCTCCAGAAGTAATGAAAGAAAGTTTCACTTTGCGGTTTGTTGAATTATCTGTCAAATAAGGTGAACAGATTGTAACGTTTGAGTATCCATGCTTCTGCGTTATCTCAGCTTATTTCGCGCAGACGATGTTTAAGCCATAAATTTTATCTAGCATGATCCGTCAGAGCAGAATTTCGTTCGGTGAAAAAAGTGATAAAATTCGCCGAGTAGATGGTAAAATATCTATAACTAGGCTTAAATGTTTAAATAGTGGTCTAAATATGGACAATACTTTCGTCTCGGAAGAATTTAATCACGACTTCGCCTAACAGTTGCCAAATCACTTACCTAAATTCGTTCTTTCTTTAAAATATATCAGCATTTCAGTAAAAGAACTGAGCGAAAACGTTGAAGAGAAAATTATTAAACTGATGTGCATTCTTCCCGCTTATTCGTAATAAACGTCACTGCATTGCTACTTTTAAGATGAAATAAAAAGGTGACTATCTATGGCTCACAATCACGATCGAAAGGCAGCGAAAGTTCTTTTGTTATTGAGGAGATATTATGATGAAATGGGAAAAGATCTAGGTCAAAGACAATCAAGCTCAAGTGACGATATTGGTAGATATTTTCAGTGATAACACCATGCGCAATTTTAAGACTTCCTGATGCACAGGGAGAATGTAACGTCTTCAAATACCTGCTAGAAACCAAAAATTCCCCAAAACCATAGGCGGATATGCAGGAAATCGAAGATAGTTTTGGTGAAGTTGAACTTTCACCTGAAGACTAAAAAATAGTTCATACTAACTCAACTGAAAACCTGTGCGACAAGGTACTTATTTGGTGAGCATAAGTACTTTTTATAAATAAATAATAATTAAATTCCAAGAGTTTGCACAATTAGTAGGACCTTTAACATTCATTTTAACAATATTTCACGATTTGAACTGGTCTTGGAACTAGGAAAGAAGTAAAACTGGGAAATAATTGCAGCATAGTAACACACAGGAAATTTAAAAAGAAAGATCCTGAAAATAAGCATCGGTCTTGGAATGGATTGCCTTCGTTCTGCGAGGCACTATTTCATTGTAAATAAATACAGTCTTATGAATACTTTTTGAGCTACTTGCAGTATGTTATTAAACTTTTCATTCGCTTGATTGTTTGACTATTTGAGTCCACAAAACACACGGCGGCTATCTGCCTAAAGGGAGGGATGATTTCGTGGAGGACTTTCTAAGGTGAACTGGCTCGTACTCCTGTTACGCAGGACAAAACTACAAAAATCAGCTATGTAGCTAGTCCGTTCGCCTGGGCTCAAAACTGGGATTAACTGACAATATTGAATACTGACTAACCAACAGTATTTCTTTGTGTGTGTGAGTGTGTGTGTATCAAAAACTTAAAATGATAATTTATTAGAACTAGACTAAACTATCCGAGGGCAAGGTTATCTTTTCCCTTAGCCAATGCGTGTTGTGCCATATTTCCATTATAAAGTACAGGAGAAGAGAAGATAAAAGACATTGGCTAGAATCTCGTAAATTTGAAAGAAGAACCTTAAAAGTAGTTCTGATAAATTAAAGAGAGCGCAGTTTCCGTTCAGAAATCTATTTTATGATTTAAAAAATTAAGTCGAAAGTTGTGCAAAAAGTTTAAATCACACACTGATTAAGTTAGGATGAAAATACAAGGCAGAGAGGAGGAGTAATAACTACAGCATGTAAAGATAAACAGAGTTGAAATGGACAACAAAAACGACGAAAGACATTAGAGCAAAGATCTATCTTAAATTACACTTTAAATGTATAAATAAATATAACGCCTAAATTTAAATTACAAGATTAATGAATAAAATAAAATGAAATAAATTAATATTCTTTATTCAGTTTAATTGAGATATTTTAAATGAAATGTTGTAAAGTGTGACAAATTTAGTAACAGAAATATCATTTTCTTATGTGAGCTAATGACTGGTTTTTGCTTTAAAATTTCGTCAAAGTAACTGAAATAGCTAAAATCGTAAACTATCACAGATGAAGTACAACTTATGGTTTTCTGAAAAACACTGATTGTTTTTTCGTTTTAGCTATAGTAGAAGAAATATTGTTATTTATCTGCAATAAATTGGAGAATAAAAATAGTAGCGATAAAAACTGAAAGCCAGCACACCCGAAGGAACAAAACGTGTGAAATAAAAAAAAAATTCTGCAGGGACTATCGATTTATTACAGCATTTTCAAAATTTCTTCCAAGGAAATTGTTTTTATCGAAATACAATGAAATAAATGGGAGTCAGAAACTCTCAGTACTTTATTCAATTTTGAAATATATTCTATTGGTGTAAGTTACTCTAGACTATAAATAAACTTCTTGTTTACTTATAGCTGTGAGTAATTTGAATCGCGAATGCAGTTGACAGCAAATCATCCCTCTTTAATAAAGAGATTAAAGGTTCGAGTGCAGAATACATCATTGTCACCAAAGAAAGAAAATTTTCAATCCGATGCATTCAAGAAATGATGCCTGGATGGTAGCAGCCAGTTTATTTCTTTTTGTGACTTTAAAGCTCCATTCTAATAAATTAAAATCGATGTCATCTTTTTGCAGTTATTTAAAAAAATATTTATAAGAATTTATTTCATAACATACCTCTTCAAAACAAAATAATAAATACATAAGTCGAAGCAGAAGCTGAATATTTGAAGATAAATTTATTCCACTTTTACATCTGGAACTTATTGAAGAAGTTACTGAAGAATGATAAAGAAAAATAAAAGGAAATAAGCGTTCATCTATTATTTCCTAGAGGAAAGAATAACCGAATAAAAACATTAAGATGGTTTTTAAGAAAATTATTATGATCAGTTCAGTGTTAAACTAAATTAGAAAATAATGGGCAGTCTAGGAGACTAAGAATATTGCCTTTAGTATTGGACTGGGAAATATTAGTTTAGAACGTAAATGATTAAAAACCATCTTTGCACATTACAGAAAAAAATCGTACAAATACGCAATTTTAATCGAGTTGGTACTGTCTGAGTTCTTATAATTTTGTTGTTTTCTAAGCTTATGATGCTCCCTAGTCATGAATTTAGTCACAAACTACACAAAAACATAAATTTAGAATGTTAATAAAGTGAATTCAGGTGTTTCTCATGTATACTAGTTTATTAGATGGGTATATGGGATGATACATAAATCGCTATTTCTAAGAAATAGTAATGAAATATTTATTATTCTTATTATGCTATAATAAATAAAAACATAAAATATAATTGTGGAAGGCCCAGCTTTAATGGGTGATATCTTCCCCCTATTTGGTACTTGTATATTATTTTGTATCATATTGTATTCATTGCATATTTGATGACCTACATTGCCATAAGAAACTAATACAATTACTTTCTGCATTAAATTGCTATTTTGTCTATTAACCCACAGGGGCGTCACCACAGAAGGGCTATTAGCCTCAAAATGGCATTTTACTTCGAATCACTAAAAGCTTTGAATCACTTTTCAAATTGCTGCCAAAAAATGTTATCGACCTGTATTATATTTAAAGGAAATAATAACGAAGAACAAGCATGAATGCATTAGATTTCTCGCATTGTGAAAGCACAGCAATACCTAGAACTATCAAATTTTAAAGAACGTAGACCTCCAACCAAATATAGCTTCCTGGAAGCCCGAATTCGTAATTTGGAATTTGTTTTATTGTCTGTTTAATATTTTGTAAAACTTTAACGAATTTTTTATTAAAAATCTCAGCGATTTCAAAGTAGCTGTTTATTCTGTTTATTCTTTAGCACGCGAAACTGTCTATCGGAAATTCTAAAGATATGCTATTTTGATATATTTTTAACCTTTTGGGCTAACGCCTTCTCTCAAAACGTCTATGTGTGTGAAACGTAAAAAACCCCTTTTGGAGTAATATAAATTCTTAAACCTTTCAGATTTTTTTCTTCCTTAAATGAATTTCTAGTGTGAGAACAGTGGTGGAGCAAATGTAAAGAAAAGACACAGGAACAACTTATTATATAAACTAAAGATTTGATTTTTCATGCTTCTGGAAACTGTGCAGTTCCTCGGTAAATATCCGTAAAACAGTGTAAAGTTTTGTAAGAATTAATTTTATTATCTTCACAGGCCATTTCTTTTTGAATTTCAAATCTAATCAACCATTTATGTTGTTTATAATTTATTGCTTTTAGAATTTAATTCATTGCTGCAAAATTTCTTTCCTTACTTGCATAATGATAATGACCGATTGGAATAAGTCTAATTTGTTGTCTCTGTACGAAAATTCATTCTAAGCACCGTTTGGATCATAGCAATCGTGGATTTTCTACACTGCTGTTGCCGAACCGATGCTATTTTTGAAAGGTCTTTTACTATGACTTTTATCCAAGAATAAGCTGAATCTGCAAAGCGCAAGAAAAAGAAGTTTTGTTTATTTTTTGAGCTATTTAAATAAACGGTAGTTTCAACTCTGGTATAAAGTAAATATTTTAAGAACAAAACGTGATATCTATATTTTCTAATAAATATTCCTTCTGGCAGATAAGTTAAAGGAAAAAATATTAATACTGACTTAACGAAGTAAAGGTGAAAACGTTTTTTCTAAGTAGTGATTTGCTATCGTATCCAAAATCTCTGTTACGCAATAGAATGTGG
Organism: Stegodyphus mimosarum; assembly: GCA_000611955.2. Lineage (NCBI taxonomy): Eukaryota > Metazoa > Arthropoda > Arachnida > Araneae > Eresidae > Stegodyphus > Stegodyphus mimosarum. The sequence goes on along the minus strand of KK116381.1, from coordinate 661,765 downwards.
ATTTCTTGGGTGAAATAAAAATATGAGAATAAAAACTTCCAATATTTTATTCAGTTTTCAAGTACATTTTCTTGGGTTACCTTATTAACTTTTGTAAACAAACAAATTTCATGTCAATCCATTCTTCAATCATAAGATTAAAGTCCTTCGCTTGATATTCGTCATTGCAGCGCACAAAAAAATGTCTTGATTTCTCCCCATCGGAGAATGAAGTTACCGTGAGGCAGCGGCAATTTTACCGCTTTTCTTTAAACCTTCGGAAGAAATGTGATTTAACTCTGTCTCAACTTGGCAAATGAAATTATTTCCTCACTTGTTCTTATATACTTCCTCTATTTATTCAATCTGCTTTATTCAGTTCTCTTTCTCTAGCTGGAGATTTGGAAAATCCATTTATTGCCTTCTAGGTAGTGCAGCTGAATGACGTAGAATTCACTGTTACCTGAAAAATTGGAAATATGATTATAGATTGCAAGGAAATAGAAGAGTTCGTCCGATCAATAAGTAGAATCTTAGCATGGGTATAGCAAGTTGCTATTTTAGAAATAAATTTGAAGTTTGTATCAAATTAAATTTATGTAAATATTTTATAAACTGAAATGGTTTTCAAGGCTTGAGAAAGATGTGTAATAAAGTACTAAATTTCTAACTTCTTAGGAAACATTAGAAATCACCCAGCATTCTGAAAACACCTGAGATGGTTATGACATTGCTAATAATTTGTACATAACTATAATCTAATTAGTTTAATTTTTCTAATATTTGGCAGGAAAAATGTCAGAACTCGTAGAAGGTAACAGTTTTATTAAAGTATTAAAGCCTGGTCAACGGTCCCAGATTGTGAGAAGCTTTGAAGATATATCTACTATATTTTAAACACGTTTTATGCATTCTTTTTCAGTATTAAATGTGCACATTTATAATTTGCTTTGTGTAGGTTGTTGTTATAAAAGTAAGTAAACATTTATAAGTATTATATTTTTTGTTTTAAGAGGAAAAAAATTAACATAAAAATACATAAAATTACAGGTCTTTTTATTCATTAAAGAATTTTATTATGAAAATTTTTCAATTGCGACATTATTCACCAAGCGCCGCGTCACTCAAAAAAAATCGAAATAAACGTTGAAACGGTTATCAGAGAAGAGTTTCTGATTTTTATAAGATACATTGACTAACATTGAGCCATTTTGATATTTGATCCCTTCTGATAGCTTTTTTTCATGTTGCTGAGAACGTTAAAACACCTCATCCGTAAATTTAGGTAGCTTCAGAATCACAGAGTGGGATATCAGTGGGAGCATTCAAGCTTTAAGTGACAATTTATTTATTCCCTTTTAATTAAATATGAAGAGTAAGCTAGAAGCAGCATAGAGCGGTGCTGTATCCTGCATTACTATCAGATCATTAAGTAATAGCCTTTATCCGCATTTTGATAGATCTGCATAACGCTCAATTTCCTTAGTGATAGTTATATATATATATAAGTTTCTTTAAAAAGTCAAAACTTGAACGATAGCGTTTTATATATAGATTATTGAATATACATATATATATATATATTCAAAAATCTAAGATGCTGGTAATATAGTTTAAAACAAAATTTTACAGAAACAAAACTCTTAAAAATTGTAATTTCATGCAGTTCTAGGTTAAATGAGTTATAGTGAATGGTATTTTCAACAGAAACAATTTTTTTGCATGTGAATTTTGGATAATTCAGAAATTGGTACTTTCAGATCACACCCTATAAAATGTGTCGAACGTTTGAAACATTTTATATTTTTTAGACTAGAAAATCTTCCATCTGATTGTTTGGAGGGGCTCTTTATATTGGGATTAAATATCAAGGTTATGGTGGTTGTTAGTGTCAATTACGACTGAAAACAGTAATCTAAAATGCGCTTTGCACGGTCTAAAATTAAACTTCAATAAGAAATTTATTAAAGTATTATGTAAGTGCATAGAAGTAATTACCTAAACTGCAACGGAATCTCCAGGCAGAGCAGTTTTAAATAAGGCGGGTATATAATAAATATTTAATAAATATAATAATATATAATAAATATTTAATAGTTTTAAATAAGGCGGGTACCTTATTTATTTGACGCATTCTAGTCGGTTTGTAAGAGAATAATCACAAACACAACCAGAAGCATTTAACTTGAAAGTCGAAATGGCTATCACGACGAAAACTGTCGTTTCGTATTTAGAATCTTCCAACTATGCATGAAATAAATTTCTTGAAATTAAAATAAGTGTTTCCAGCATTATAAATATTTAGAATTCACGAACAAGAAACGTCCTGCGGCACATATCACAAGAAAAATAGTATTAACCTCTACTGTAATCAATACTGAGGGTTTAATTGTAAACAAAATGTGGCAATAACCGATATAATTACTAAGTATGTACAAGAGATCACATAAGATAACAAGATAATCTGTTTCTTATATTTAAAACCGTTGCAGCTTTTGTTTAGTGATGTGAATTTGCAACTAGTAACATTATTGTCTTAGTTTAAATAAATACAATAACATTTATAAATGTATGAAATTTTAAAATGAATTAAGGAAATATATAAAAAACGTTCCGTCAGTGTTTGCAGAATATTGGTTTGCATGTAAGATACCGTGTTCAATTGAAAGAAATATTTCCTTTGCTATAAGCATTTATAATTTGAAAGCAAGAAATGTATTGTAAGACATCTGCTGGTAAAATAGGGGTTGTTAATACTACACTAATAAACACTCAGGATTTAATTACAGACAAGCAGTCATTTTACTCAATATGTATCAAATATGAGGTTTATATAATATAATGAATTAACATCTTTCTTCTGTTTAAAGGCCCTTTAATTTTGGCGAAATAATTTTGTGTGGGGAATTTTTGCCTGAAGAACTATTCATTTCATTGTCTTTTGAACAATTTGGTCTCAAAAATGAAAGCAAAGGGGTGCTTTGAAGTAAAATTAAAAGGAACTTTTCTTGTGTCTTGGAAAACCCCGAGCTGTCTGGAACCTTCTCCGAAAAACAACCATCAATAACCGTTGGCGCCTAACTCGAAACAAGTAAATGGACAACTGCAGAAAAGCTATTTTTGCTGGAGGAAAACTGGTGAGTAAAATTCTGCAGAATTCACCTTTTCTTTTAGCAGAGAAAATATAAAAAATAAAATAAAATAAAAACTTGACTTTTCGAAAGCACTTTTCTCAAGCCTCAAAAGAATGGGCAGAAAGTTTAACGGAAGTTGAGCTGCCAAGTATAACCTCTTTCTTTTGTCATGTAAATACTTTATAAAATCCTTTAAGCGAACAGTATGTAAGTTGCAGTGCATAAGGAATAGTGAATAAAGTTGAATAAAGTTTGAAATAGACTATGAAGTTGTTTCTTCGGATATCACTTTTTTAAACTGAGACAGAATCTATAGATAAAAAGAAGAAAATTAAATAACTGCAGAGCGTACTTTAATAAAACTCCAAAAATGTACATTTTTTAGATGTTAATAGGTTCACTTAATTAAACATATTTGAAATATTTTTTATTATATTTGCTCAGGGTAAGTTTCAGGCTCACATAAACCTCAGAAAATAAATTTAAAAACACTATATAAAAAGCATCAAAACTACTTAAAATTCAAATCTCATTATGCATTGAAATCTTAATTGTAATAAAAATTCAAAAGGTTTCTGTGATATACTGCAGCCATCACTATGACTTTATGCCCTGAATACGACAATGTCGAAGTAGTTGACTTATTCACAAGGTTTCTAAAATATCCTTTGTGCTCAATATGCTCTGCTAACTTTGTATATTTTACACACTGAGATCTGTATTCATGAAGCCACGGCTCTGGGTGAAAATTGTCACGAATCGGGTCCTGTATAACATCATTTTAGGTCGGGTCAGCTTGACAGAAAACCCCTATGCTCGGAAATTTCTTTTTATTTACGCAGTTAAGAAGACTTGATTACTGGAATCAGTTTAAATTCGTCTCAGATCTGTGTTTAATCTAAATTACAGGTATTAGGCTCATTTCTGTCAAAACTGCTTTTTCTGTTTAATCGGATATAGCTAATTACTTATGTTGATTATTCCTCGACAACCATATGCACCTAAAGCACACAAATTTTAAATTATATTATACCTCTTTTTTCTGGGGAAGGGGATAAAATGTTTTACTGCATTTGCCAAAATCGCTTGCGAAGGTCCAGTAAGCCGCAGATTTCGGGCAACATTAATAAAGAGGACTTCACTGTACTCCTACAGCGATCTGGTTCTTCCTCAGCCGCGATGCAGAAGTCTAAGTGGAAGACTGTAGTATTGCAGTACAGATCTATTTGTGTAATATAGTATATCAGATAATATCCAAATACCACGAATGAGGAAGACGTTTTGGGACTTTAATGCAACGCAGGAAAAACTATCTATCAGGTAAGCGCCCTTAATTGTATTGTTCCTTAGAATATCTTCAAAAATGCAGAAGTAAATTTATTGTAAATTGCTTGAACCTATCGAGCAGTACAGTCTTTGAACGTGAACGCTTTGGTGTCGCTGTAGACTGGAATTTATAGGTTCTCAACATAAAGGGGAGCAGAAATGGAACGTTATGTACAGAAAGTAATTTCAAAAACAGTTTAGAGTTGAAGTTATAGTTATAAATTTTCAAGCAATTCGAAATGTAAGGTACATTATTCGTCATATAGGTAGTAAGCAGATTGTTATGAGAGCAGTAAGTAACGAGCTCACTAGTACTGTCTTGAGCAAAAATTCACATTGCTTATAATTTACCTGCATTTTCATACGATTGTTCACTTTTATAATGAGTCTACTTATGCATACGGCAATGAAAATTTCTGTAACTACTCGAACGCTCAGATATATGAAAATGCAGACTCTAACGACCATAACAAGCGAAAATGAAACAAGCCCACCATGAATTCCCTGCCAGAGTTTTCCGAAGACATAATGGTCGCATTGTCCAAATATTCTATGGAGGAACTAATGTAAGTAACGAGACTTCCAGAGTTCCAAAGTGCTTTGAAAGGAAATCTAAGAAACAAAGAGGTAAACTTTTAAGATTACTTTTAAGTTCCTAGTTTATTAGTAGAAAGTGGTTTAGTAGAAGTTTGATAGATTATTAAAGAATTACCTTGATATTTAGTCATAACGATTTTAATTATGAAAAAAGTACGGTTAAAGTTTGTTCTTTTAAAATGTTTGTACTTTGAATGAAAGTAATATGTTTTTATTTGATCCTAAATGTAAATATCGTACAAAATTAAGACTTACTGTTATTGTCATTCAAATGTTTTGAAAATTTATTTTGTCCTGTTAGTTTATTCTTAAACTTGAATCATCTAGAAATAAATGTAAACATAATAAAAAATAATAAATAATCGTTTCTAATAAATAGGGGTAGGGCCTAATCCAAATACCTTTAGAGAATACTTTATTGGAATTAGTAACAGCCTGAATGAATTCTGATAATGCAAGAGCCAGTAGTTTTCGAAAAACAGTACACTTTCCTTGATCACGCCCAGTAAAGTGCTTCACTCGAGAAAATATTAATTTATTGCTTTAATTTAAGCAGGTAATGAATTCAAATAGATTATAGAGTTCGGATTAATTTTAATTTAAATAATTTTTATTATTAATAATATATATATTATAATATTATTAATTTAGAATATTCACCTGCATCTAAACAACATATATGTGTCAAAAACCTGGAATCGATTTTTGGATTAGTTCTGACATACCGTACATTAGGAGAGATACATGATGCTGCTGTACGTTTGTAAATTAGTAAAAATGCTAAGAAGTGTTCATAAGTAGTGAACGATGCAGTACCTTTCTGTCAAAGTTTAATCTCTGCTTCATGCTCCAGTAAGATTTAAAACAGGAAATAGAACAGATATTGTGTTTTTTGGAAGACGGAAGTTTTCAACTAAGTGCTTTTAGTGATAACGTAATTACTTTTTATATATTTATGTATATCATGTATGTAATAACATATAATAAAATCCATTAAATTATTCTTAATTTTGTGTTAGAAATATAAGAAGGAGAATATATTAGAAGAAAGTTAAATCTTTAAATTGTGCATGCTTTTGATTAATCGCAACAGATTTTTTTTTACCCGAAATATAAAACAGGATACGTTTCCTAAAGTGTATATTGCAGTTACTGAACCAAAAAAAATGTAGCTTTGTCAGGATTCATATTTAATTTAGTAAATGCATAACGTTTCTAGTTACTTATTGATTCAACTGCTTATTTGAAACAAAATCGTTTTTTTAGAAAAACGGAAAACTTGACAAAGCAAGGACTTAAATTTATTTTATTAGTTAATTCGGCAATATAAATTACAAATCTTTTTAAGTATTAATACTTAAGCGCAGGTTTATTGCATTCGATATGAAAAATGTAACTTTCGAAAAATTTGGTGAAGAGTATATGATGTTTTGCCAAAATAGAAAAAGTTTACCAATTCAGGCGCCTGAAAAACATGTCATAGTAAGCATCTAAAGAATAAGCACCTGACAGAGTGTACCTTTCTTTTAATTTAAGAAGCTCAAGATGTAACGACTTTTGTTCTTGAAAACAGTCAATTTTATTAAGGTGGGAAATGGTGTTTAATATTTAAAATGTATGAAATGTTTAGCAAACATTTCTGGATGGGTATATTGAGTTCCATTTGATAGCATTTCAGTCAGTAAATAAAAGGCAGAAATTATAAGTCATCTAAATAGTTCAGCAGCTCTTGCGTGAAATTATGTCTAAACAACATTTATTATTATCATAATTAGTTGTAAACATTATAACACGATTCATATTTCATTTTAAATTATTTTGAGGGAATATATTCTGAAAATTTAAATTTGAATGCATCTTAAAATGAATCTAAAGAAGGCAATATTTAGTGATCATGAGTATTACATTTTATAGATGAAATTTTCTATATACTAAATTGCTTTTTAAATTTTCCTTAATATTCTTAATGAAACTTTAATTTGAAACCTACCATTTTGACACTATTTCTCGATACTTCTTCTTAAATCTTCACATACTTAAAACTTTCACTTTGAACTTAAAGATTCTTTCACAGACTTTGGCACCTTCATATATCACACGCAACAGAGCAAATGTTCCAGTGAAAAGTTTTGTTTCTTTTAAAAAATCATCGTAACTACATTTTAAAAACACATTTATACAGATATACGCGAAATATTAGCAAACTGCTGTCCAGTTAAAGTCATAAGAAAGTTTACCATCACTTTTGATTAGATAGATGGGCTGAGGCTCAGCTGTTAAGTTCAGCTGTTTCTACACTTGGTCCTAGATGAGGTCCCTGAAGTACGAAACAAGCACAGGGATTGGATGACGCCTCTGGTATCAGAGATCTGTGGTTTAGAACTATGAATCTTGTTGACAAATGTAACTGTCTGAATGTTTGCATGCGTGGATCATATGTCAGCGAGCAAGTCTCATTACTTAAACCATACCACATCTGAGAGGCATTGGTAGCAGTCGAGTCATTCATCAAACGGAGTTAAATCCTTGTAACTGTCCTCGTGATTTCCCCGTGTTCGGAAGATTAGCATGCTCCGTGATTCCTCAGCAGAGTTCTGTTCCTGCCTTCTCGCACGTCACGTTCTCACAAGCTAACAAATTATGCTAATGATTGGTCCTGTTAATGAGAAATGTCTGTGAATAGCTTCAACTAAAGGTATTTTCTTCCAAATTGCTTCATTGGCTTAAGGAAATAAGTTCCAGGAAACAAAAGTAAATATAATTGAAGAATACATTAACTTGCCGGCACTTCAACGATTTAGTCTCAAAAACTTAAAGATAATAAAAAAATTTTTTTTCATGATATTAAACGTTTATAAAGATTCTGTGCAATCATTGATAAGATTTGTTTTCATGTTCATATGTACGGTGCGCTTAATCTACGATGTGATGTTCTCTTCGAGCTTCAGCTGTACTGCTCGTACTGTATCGTAGATAATAAAATTAATGATTTGACATTTTGCCCCGTCATACTGGTTTAACACAAATTAATTATTTCTGTAAATGCGGTCCTTATTGAGCTTAAATCCCTTATGTAGCATATAATCTACATATGTCAAAGATTTCAGGACATTTATTTCCTTTGATTTTTATATTTTGATTAATTTTTATGAGTTTTATTATAAGGTTTTTAATGAAATTAATTTAGAATACTATTATTACTTTTTAAGCACTTTCACTTAGTGCAGTGAGTTGCCATGATTAGCCATGATTTACTAATTAGAAGAGATCAATTATATGCATTTTATTTAGACTTATCTTCTGCAGAAATATGTGTCAATTGTTGCCACACAGTATGCCAAAATGATACTTCATTCATATTGCTTTGGTATAGATAGGGTAATACGTACCACAGAGTTTCTGTAAACAGGAAAAAGGTAGAAATTGTTTATCTTGGGTAATGATATGGCTGTCAGGTAGTATACGTACGCACTGAAAATTAATAAGTTCCGAATATCCAGAGGAATGTCATATCCGAAATTTCTGAAACTTAAATCTCAGAATTACAAAATTAGATTTAAAGCAATAAAAATTTTTATATATAGTAATATATAGATATTTTATATATAGAGAGTACAATAAATTATAACTAGATAATTAACTTATTATTGTTAAGTAATTGGGTAAATAATTGTAAAGTAATTGGATCAGTAATTTTGTAAATACTAGCTAATTAACGCGGTGATAACAATGAAAAAAATATCATTTTTGTCAAAGATAAAACAATGACGTATTTTAAATATGGGGACGCATTAATTGCAGGAAGACAAACATTTGCTGATTTATCATACAAACTTCAGCTTAATGCAATACCATAAAACTTTCTCTGAAATATGTTTTCTCAATGAATTCAATTTTGCTATCTTTTATTCGTGTAGCAGAAATTAATATACTTTCCTTTCACTCTTTTAATTATACATATCCTTATAGTGATCCGAAAATAATCACGAATACACTCCTTCAGAAGACTGAATTGAAAAGTGCCGGTAGGAGATGTACTCTTGAGGTACGTCATTTTTGACAGGCCTCCTCCTTCTGCGCCTGAATTTTAAGGCTGTAAGCAGGATGGATAGAGTAAGAACAAGCGCGGCACTGATACTGCTACCCAGTATGATTCCGAGGGTAGACAGAGTAATCTTTGACTTGTCTGTTTTGGCCAGTGTTCTTATTTGGAGGCACTTTCTATTATTGGCTGTCACTTCGCTAGTCCTCTCGTTTTCTGTCACGTAAGGAATTGGCTTATTTGCAAACATTCTTAAATATTTTCCTGTAGCAGTTACACAGACTGTGTACCATGTTTCTGGTACCAAGTCTTCTAGATCATGATGTCTGGCAGTGGCCTGGAGGTTCGCAAGCACTACAGGTGACCGAGATGTAGTGATGTGATAGGTAACGGTGAATCCACCAATTAGGGTGCCATTTTGTACCTCCCAAGCGACAGTCAGATGATCTGAATCGAGTCTTTGTACCTCGAGGTCAGAAATCAAAGGTGATGGGCAGATGTCTGAAGGATGCAAAGTGAGAATAGAATGATCCCGGAGTTTTTCTGGATGTACGCAGACCAGTGGTGATTCATCTTGGTGGAGGAATCTTCCGTGCTCTTGCAGCCATTCCCAGAGACTTAGCATAAGACAGTCACAATGGAATGGGTTTCCTGCAAAGAAGTTAGAGAACTTGTATTATTTATGGAATATTTGGCAAGAATTAGGAAAAGAATGAGAACCCATATAAGAATGGGATTATATTGATTAAGTATGGACCAAGAAATTTAAATAGGTATATATTTCAAGCTTGCTGCCCTTCAACCAGTCGCAATATTGATCAAATGTTTGTAAAACATCAATTAATTTAACAAAAACTGTTAAACACATCGGACGCATTTATGATATTTTAAAAGGAAGCAAAATTACTTTTAAACTTACAGAAATAATCAGATATTAAAAACCAATGGTTATTTAGCTTTCAGAGAATATTAAGAGCAGAAATAATTTAATTAATAGCAAAAGAATAAGAAACGTTTAAGCAAATTTAACATGAACGTTGAAAAGTACTTTTTCTCCTTCAGTTGCATCATAAGCGCATTTATTAATTTGTTTTTGTTAGGTTTTAATTTAATTTTATAGAAGTAAGATTTTTAAATTTCACATTATATCACTTTCCACAAAAAATGACAGATAAATGTTGGTAATTTTTACTTTTTATAAATCATAAAATATAGGGTTCAATAAATATTTTGCTTTGTTGTGAAATGTGAATAGTTATTCATCAGTTCATATTAAGTTACAAATGTTAAGCAAAGGCGAAAATCCGTATTGAAAATTTAGGGTATAAATTCCAGAGATGCTCTGAACTGAATTGGTTGCATTCAGTTTGAGATGAACTAGAAACATCTTATGTTAATACTCCGTCTGAATTATTAAAATAATGTTTTTGAAAATATTGCATTGTACTTGAAATTATAATACAAGTTTGAAATTATTTAATTGGCTTAAAACTTTAAAGCTTTTGTCACACAAAATTATAATTAACTCAGAATTTAAATTATTCTTATTTGTATCATGCAGTTTATGCTTTTCAATTTAAGAATTCGATAGGAATAGTAATAAGCGATTAAGAAATTTAAAATTTTATTTTATGCTTTATAAAACATATTGTGAAAGATCATTAAATTTCGTTAAAATTTCAATTCAAACACTGTAGTTTTTAACTTGCCCCCAACTTCCAAAGTGCTCAAAATATTAAAAACACAGTGTTAATTAAACGAAACCTTTTAAATGATTTTGGAACTTAGTATTAAATTCTAAATAAATAAATGTATGAAATTATGTATCTATGCACGGGAAGAAACAATTTCTGAAAATTTAACAATGATTCTTTTCTTTGACAGTTTTTAATGTGCAAATGAATAATTTGCAGATAAAGTTATAATTAAATCCTACTTTTATATCTGAATATACTTTTCTGTTGAATTTTTCAAAATTCTATCATTCGTTTAAGAAATACTAAACGGTAACTAAAAATTATATTTAAATTGATTAACCAGAGCCATATAAATTGATAACATATTATAGAACGGAAACATTGACAGAAAAAAAAAAGTCTTTCGAAGACTATAGTCACTTTGTGTAAAATTTGATGTTACATCAAGTATTTTAAAATATTTGTTATTTTCTACATGGCATAGTTTTCTTCAAAATAGTTTCACTGTCTCTTTTACAACAGATTAATTGTCTATTGCTTTTACTACTAAAATTGATTTCTATAAAGATATTTTTCCAAGCCTCAAATTCCAGATTAATGAGATTTGCTAACATTTGTGTACGATTATATGTTTTTATGTTGTAAGGATTTTCATAATCTTTCTGGAGTTTATGCAATAAAATTAACTTAATATACAGAACATTATCTGTTGTTACAGATGGATACAGGTTCTTACGTAGGTGACTGCTGAAACATTACCACACGTGGTGTACACTTATTAGTCCGTTTATTAGTCAGCTGTGACAAACACAAGAAGACCGTTTTAGCTGAGGGGAATAAATTGGCTTATATTCACGTTACACATGGAAAAAATTACGAAAACAATTCATTTTATAGAGTTTCAAGCGGCTTGAATTATTGGCGCTCAGCGGACTTATGTAACCATAGCTGTTTGTGGAGATGCCCGGGTAATCTATTATTCGATTGCTACCCTATAACTTGGTGACTAATATTGTATGGGTCAACGTTTTTTGAAATAATACTACCTAAAGAAATGGAAAGTAAGGTAAGGGCCTGGCAGTACGGGCTGCCCCTTTAGAGTAGCACCTAATGAAGTAGAACGTTTGGTGAGTATGGATGTACAAAGTGTGTCAACAGGTTTTCAGGACTCACATTTGCACCTAAGCCGTAAAAACTAATATTAATAATTATAAACTTGTTGTAACAACACAGTATGTGTGTGCTCTTAGTTTCCTGTTCTTTTGGGGACGAACTCCAGTATCCATCGTAGGGCGGGTGAAAGTGATCAAGAAAACTCGTTTAGGACCCTCCGCCCCCCCCTTTGGAATTCCGTTGACTCATCTTTATTAAAAAAGTGTCTTTTGTCTGCGAAATGCCAAGAGAGTAAGATGCTTTCAAGCGTCAGGAAAGCTGTTGTTTTTCCTCTTCTGTGATAATGTGATACTTCTTAATTAACCAAGAAATCCTATGTTAAGTTTTCAAATAAATCTAAAAAGGCAATCTGTCTTAGATTTTCCATCCCAGAAGCTTGGCAATGTTTCTTACTGTTTTTAAAATATCATCTCCATAAAGCAAGTAATTTACATTGAATTTTTTTTGTTTGAATTTACGCAATTAATATTTATCGTTAACAATCCCAAAATTTAAGGTAATGAGTACAAAAGGGATTTGGTGAAATGACAAACAGTAACTTTCGTATTTAAGGGATCATTACTGGCCATGAGACTTTTACATTAGTAACTATGCAAGTATCATTAAACTTTCGGTTATGAAGAAAATTATAATTTTTTTGTCTGCAGGTTATCGTACTTTATGAACTATGCTAGTCTACCTAAAGGAAATCTTGTAAAATTTTAGCAGCATTTCAAAAATTCAAACAAATGTAAAAAATGAAAAAAAAATGAAAATTATTAAAATAATGGGGTTTTGTAAAAATATGCAATAGGATTGACACGCAAAATTACATACAAATATAGAAGACAAGTAAGTAGAAAACAACAGAATCTTGTTTTACACATATACGTTCTAAAACTTCTGTTAACATTTAAATGGCGTACTCATCAATATTGCGCAGTTGTAATCTACAGAATTTCAGGTTTAAATTTTAATAATATGTACTTTAAAAGTATTTTTTTTTGTGACAAAGTGTATTAGTATTCATATTGTTTAATTAAAAAAATCTTTTTTTATTCCTTCCATAGTTGAAATTTTCAAATACTTTGCTGTTTGAAATAGCACGATTTAAAGTGTTTTTCAGAGCGGGTATATATACTAATTTAAATAGAGTAACTGAAAATTTTAAAAATTGCTTTGGAAGAATATTCAAGAATATTCATTATAAAAGCAATGAATTACTTTATGTTTACAATGAAAAAAATCGATTTTAGTTTCTATTTAAGTGTTTTTAGAAAGTTATATGAAAAAATATAAAGCTAAAATGGCAAAACGTAGTCAGTTTTTCTGTGTTCAACGAATTTCGTTTTTCTGAAAATAGTGTAATAAAACTTTGTTTTAGCATTAAAAAACATTAAAAGGAAAAAACGTGGATGCATTACAATATATATTTCTGATTTATTCATAATGCAATATGCATTACGTTACATGATAAGGTAATATGCTACACTTACCTGACAGTTTAAGTACCGTCATTCTAACCTCAGCTGGAATCAATACATTGCTGCTCAAGTGCTTAATCTGATTGTTACTGATATCTAGCTCTAGAAGACTTGAAAGATTGTCAAAAGCACTCGGTGAAATCCATGTTAATTTATTAGATCGTAAATTGAGGGATTTCAAACTAAACATTCTATCAAAATTATCACCATCAATTTTGATAAGTTTGTTATATGACAAATCCAGTTTTGTCAAGTGCTTTAGATCTTCTTTTACAGAAGGAAATTCCAAGAGGTGGTTGTGTGTAAGATTAAGTGACTGAAGGCTCACTAAGCCAGAAAACCTTTCTTCAGGCAGAATGTCCAATTCATTATATCCAAGATCAAGTACGAGAAGACGCGTTAAGGGCTTGAAAGCTCCAGGTGATACCTTAGCGATGGCATTAGATCGGAGAGACAATGATAGCAGTTCTGAAAAGACCAGAAAATCATGAGAGGCGATGACAGTTATGTTACTACGACTGATGTTCAGATTTTGAATTTTATGAGATGTTTCCGAAGATGACATGTCTTCTCTTATACGAAGGCAAGCATTTTCATCAAATGATAACAGTTTTAAATTCGGCATCGGCGAAAAAAGGACGGAGTTTGGTATAAATGAGAAGAGGTTCTTATCTAATCTCAGCGATGTCATGGAACTGAGTGATTCGAAAATTCCCTGGGGAAGAGTACTTAAGGAGTTTCCAGACAAATCCAAATCGATTAAATTTGAAAGGTTATGGAATGCTTTTCTGTCGATGACGTTGATGCCGTTACCAGATAAGTTAAGTTTTCTTAAAATGGCATTGTCACTAAATGCCATATTAGGTATAATCTTAAGTTTATTTTTAGCTATAGATAATATTTCTAACTTTGTCAGTTTTCTAACGGCAGTTTTAGGAATTGAAGGAAGCTCATTATGATCCATATGTAATTCCCGTAGTGCAGGCAGATTATGAAACAGTGAAGAATCCAATTGCTTTATGCCATTACCACATATGTGCAGCGAATGCAGGTCAATTAATGACTCAAATAAATATTCTTGCACCTTGTCCGCTCCAATGTAATCCAGGTTCAAAGACGACAAACCACTAAGCCCTTGAAGTTCTATGCCATCTCTATCTGTTAAATTATTATAACTTAAATCCAAATGCCGTAAGTTATTTAAGAAAGTTATTTTTATAGACAGTAAACGATTTTTGCCGAGGTCAAGCTTTGCCAGGCTCGTTAAATGAGAAAAGGAATTATCTTCTATACTTTCAATCATAGCATTAGAAAGCGTCAGTTCTTCTAGCAGACTGTCACCTTCAAACATGTATTTACGAATAACATAAATTTGATTTTCAGATAAATGTAATATACGCAAGTTCTGAAGATTTTGAAATGTTAATGGCTCGATATCCATTATTCTGTTGTGAGACAAGTAAATTTCTTCTAGATCTACAGCACCCGCAAAAACATTGGCATTCAGATGATTTAAGTTATTGAATTCTAAATTTAAATACTCCAATCTCTTCATTTCAGAAAATGTGCCATCTTCTATCACCGATATAGCATTATGGTCAAGATAAAGTTTTTGAACTTCTGTTAGGTCCTGGAAAATCTCCTTCTCTAGTCTTTTAATTTTATTGCAATCCAACCAAATTATTTCCATTTTATTTAAGCCTTTAAGGCTGTTTTCATGCAAAACTGTTATTTCATTATGGTTGATTTGAAGTGAACGCAGACTGGAAGGGTATCTACTGAGTATATCACCAACTTCAATCAATTTATTTCCTTGTATATTTAAATGCTGTAGGTTTGCCAAACTTTGTAAGGCTTCTTTTTCTATTATCTCTATGCGGTTAAATTGTAGATGCAACTCCTGAAGGTTTGGTAAAGAATAAAAACTTCCTTTCCTTATTCTTTTGAGCAAATTGTTTTGGAGTCGCAAATCTCGAAGTTCAATCAACTCTTGAAAAGTTCCAAGTTGAATATCAGTTATTAAATTGTTATCCATAGATAATGAACGGAGTTCCCGATTATTTTTGAATAGCATGGGATGAATTTCACGCAGCTGATTGAAGGACAATTGCAACTGGTAAAGATTTTGCAATGACTGAAATGATCCGACATCTATAGATGTAATTGCATTATTCGGTAAAAAAAGAACTGAAATCTGTGAGCTATTGTACAAAGTATCATTCGTAATTTTTAATATATTATTATTTGACAGAAAAACTTCTCTCAATTGGGTTAGATTATGAAAAACCCCTCCTTCAATAGAATGAAGGTGATTAAAACTCAGATCAATTGTCCTGAGCTTGTGCAAAGGGCTTAAAACACGGGGATTGAGCAAAACTATACGATTGTGACTCAAATCTAAATTTTCTAATTCTCTCAAGTGGATAAATACTCTGTCATCCAAGCTAACCAGTTTGTTCATTTGAAGTGAAAGTACAGTAAGTCTAGGCATTGTCACAAAACTACGATCATGCAATTCTTTTAGTCTGTTGGAGTTCAAATCGAGAGTCTCTAGATCTGTAAATCTTGTAAAACCGTCATCTAGTATATCGTCAATGAAATTCTTGACTAATCTAAGAGATTTTAGTTTCCTGAGTCGTCTCAGAGCACTGAGGGGGAAACGGCTTAGTCGGTTGTTGATAAGGATGAGTTCTTGCAATGTATTCTCAAGGCCACCAAAAGCATATTCAGATAAAGTGTCGATTTTATTACCTTGTAGATTAACTGTTGTCAGAGGCACTCCATAAAAAGCATAACTATCCACTTTATGGATATCATTTGAATCAAAGTCCACAGACGTGAGCACTTTCAGATTACTCAAGGCTTTCTGAGGAACTTCTTTTAACTTGCTGTTGACAATGGATAAGCTGCCCAAACTGTCTTCTAATCCAGTGAATGCTTGATCATCAATATGTTCAAGATTAGTGTAAGACATAAGTAGATGAGATATGGAAGCATTAATGAACACTTTAGGAGGGAAAATGGTTATGTTTTTATCCAGGTGGTAAATTCCTAGAGATTTGATGGGCACATTGATAAGAGATAATGTTATTCGAATTTCATTGATTCCCGTAGTTGGGCATTCAAGAAAGAGACCATCTTCAAATTGATAACAAGGACACCAAGGACTTTCTTCCCACTTCGGGCAGTCTTCGGCATCAGGTGAGAGCTGGGCCAAGGATTTAGGGCTTGGAACGGCGTCTGCGTAGAATTGTGTAAAAGAAATTATTATTTCCACCAGCAGAACCGAACGCCAGAGCTGACCAAAGAATAAACTGACCGAGCATTTCATATCTCATCTCTTGACTCCTGGAAATAAATTAAAATCACATTATAGGATTCAAAATTGCATCCAAGCTGAATTTGTGAAAACATAAATATTTGCATAATCTTAAAAGTCACATATTATAAAAAATATAACAAATATTATGAATCAAGAAGAAAAAGGTAAATAGTTAAAATTTTCAAACAAGATGCTGTCAACACTGAAGCTTAAAATGCCAATGCATGACGCAGTTTGGAAAAAACATGTATGAGGGGTGACATAAAATAGTTCTCATTTATATTTCATAAGTTATCATCAACAGAGTTTTACACGATCGAAAACTGTTTTCATTTGAAGTTGTAATGTGATGTAATTATATAGCATAGGAAAAAGGAAAGTAATAGTAAAAGATAGATCCTACGAGAGTCGTAAAACCTCGAGCTAATTAAACTGGTATACCATTAATGAATGCTATGGATAAAGGCATGATTAAAAAAATTCAATATCATTAAAAAATGATGCACGAGGTTAATGCAGTTTGTAAATAAGGAAATATTTATAATTAAAGGATTAAATAATTTTATCTAATACTCTCCAGAATGAGCAAATTATTTATGGCTCAACAAAACAAATATGATTTGGACACCACATGACTTCCTTGTACTACCTATTAAATTATACATATTGTAGAGACATTAGGTTATTTCGAAGCATCAGACATGAAAAATGAGCAACGCCTTCGCCGGTATTGAACCACGGACCTCCCGGTTACGCGTCGAGCATGCAGAGCACTACACCACGAAGGCATGCGAAGAAAGCGGGAGAAATACTTTATAATATTTTTTGCTGCATTTCATTTAAACGTATTTCTTAGAATTTCATTAGATATGTTTCTCATTCAATTAATTCAGTTCTCACTTCGCAACAAGGCAAAAACACATAAAAACTCAGGATATCTTCATTAAAATTAAAGAATAAGGAAAAACATGCAATACCAAACATAGCTAAAACAATTAAAAAAATAATTTTTCCAATTAAAATTAGAGTTTCTGCGTAAAAACACGCAATTCGGCTAGCGTGCAAGAAGGCAGATTTTTCGATGCACAAAACTGAAAGTTTAGTTTTGGTCTCACTTGGCAAAAAGATTCTGAAGGTGCAAAAACTGACATAATTCCTTGTTCTGCTAAGTTTAAAATGTAAACAAAAATGACTGCTTTTTTAAGCTTATTTCAGTCTTAGTAGATTGCAAGCTTTCGGTTTATGAAAAAATACTTAACAAAAATTAAACAGGTTTTTTTTTATTTTTAAATTGTGAGAGTAATGTAGTTGTAATGTTCAAATTATGTGATGTAATTGTTTTAAGAATTAACTGGACTTACTTATTCTGAAGTTCGCTCCAACCAAGTACATTTTCAAAGTTGTTGTATTGTAGATAAAAAGAAACTACTGATTTTTCTAAACTAAGACACTATAATTTGTAGTGAGTTTTAATTTAAATCTTTAAAATATTTCTGAGGACGTTAGGACGTTAAGCTATGATGATTTGTTTCATAATTGTTTCATAAATATGAATAAAGCGAGTTTAAACATTTTATGAAATCCAAATGACTTGCAGTAACGTTGTTATATTTTGTACGTAATTTACAAAAACACTGTAAACAAAGTCAAAATAAATAAAACAAAAATAGAATATTCGTGAAAAATAAAAAAAGAGCAGGGTACTGAAATAATGTAATTTAGAAATTACATGCCCGTAAAGGAAATTTCAGACAATGAACAAACGAAATTTAAAGCATTAGCAATGATATCAAATTTTAATTTTTGAGAACTTTTTACAAAATATATTACAATTAATTTTTAACATTGCCTTATTTTATTAATGGTAATGAATTATTAACTGTAGTATAGATAAACGAAGTCTAAAAAGTATAATATTACTATTTTCACGAATGGAAGTATATTTGCTTTTTTAAGCACATTTTCTATAATTTTTTCTTACTTCCAAAAATCCTTTAAGCTTTCCTTAGCGAGAGATAAAATATTATCATGAAATTACCCTTTTAAAACAATTGAGAAAAATTAATAAAACATCAGAGGCAAAATTTATATTCCAGATTTATTTGCTTCTAATATTTTTCTATAATGCTTGAGTACAGTCGTTTGCTTTTGCTATGCAGATTTCCTGAATTGATACGAAAGCTTGCTGAATTGAAATTGTTAAGCATAGCCTTAGTTTCAGATAGTTTCTCGTACCTATTATCTCACGCATTATTCTATTACTGCAGATTTCATTATCGCCTCTGTCTCCAAGCTCAATTATCAAGTATCCATATTGCAAGCTGAAAACTTCCTATGCTACTAATATGTAAATTGTTAAATTTCTAAGTCCTCTTAAAATAGGAGTGTCGTGATGTTCACGTTGGTGGGAATGCTTTCAAGAGTTGAGTCATTACTTCTCAGCTAGTTGGAACAATTGAGCGGAAATTCATGCCATCTGCTCCTCATTTAAATTAAAATAATTAAACCTTAAACAGTTCCTTGTCTGTCACTTGTTTAGTATGAGACACTTACTAAACAGAGAAAGATACTTAAGTAAATTAGAGCTAGGCTCAGATGAGAAGGAATTACTCAAACACAAGTTACTCCGTATGGAGCTATGCACTAGACAAATGAATATTAAACAGAGAATTTATTTACACCGGAATCTAATATTTTAGAGATATTCACGTTTAGTATCTGTAAAACTAACTATAATTTTGACTTGTAAGCCTTTCAAGAAGGTTTCGATAATACAAAGCTTGGTATTAGAAATTTAGAATACCATGGAAAATTTGATATTTAAGTTTCTGCCCTTCGTAATAGTCTCAGAGTATGCAATATTCCAGTTTTAAAAACGCACATTTTCGCAAATTGATTGACTACCAAGCTCTGCTAGACCTTTATTAAACTATTTTAAATTTTTAAGCATAACCATGAGAATAAGAATAAATTCGGAGCTACTATATGATATATAGTTACTTTCTTGAGTATTGTGAATATTAAATGGTTTAATGTGCGTATAAAAAAGATGGCATTTTGTTGCTTCCCAAGAAATATTAATATAAGTAAATTATTTATTTTCTGAAATAAGATGAAATATAAACCCACATATATGTTTAAATTTTTAAAGCATATGAGTAATAAAACTTCGGATATCAGACATGTTATAAACTTGTGTATGAAGAAAAATATGCGAAATGAATTTTACAATCAAATTTCTCCTGGATAATAAAAGAAAAGATTTTATGCCATCAAATTAAGAGATGAAATGCTGATATATAGGATTATATAATATTGATGTACGTATTAAATACTGAACATCCATATATATAAAAATTAAATTAATAATTTAGTAGAAGTATATTAAACTATCCTATGAAAACTGTAAAATTGCGTTAAAAGAAAATTATTAAATTTTAAAAACATGAAGCGATAGTTACTACAATTCCACACTATATTTGAAGAAATTCTTTTATTTATTTAGAGTGAAATTACCAGTCATACTAAATTTTTATAATGAATTTTAGAATATTCATACTTTCATATTCCAGACTTCAATATAAGTTTTCAAATGGGTATATCCCCGATTACGTGAAAACCTTTATCTTTTATAACATATACCTTTTTCCTTTTCCGAAACTGTTTTCGCGCTTTAAAATTTTACAGAGAGCAACTTCTTTTAAAAGTTTCTTAAGCCGCTATTTTAGGTGGATAATCACCCCCTCCTCATCAGTAATAATTTTACAGACCACACCCTGCACACAAAATATAACAGTGTAGAACATTTTGAACACATGTTAAAATACTTTGTCTGTTATTGGTCAGTTTGAATGTCGTCGCATACTTTTTCCAAGAATTAAAATTTCGGCTTCTGCAGAGCAGTTTGAATTCTACTTTAGCAAGAGCACCGTTTGGTCATCTTTAGAATTTAGTTAGATCATGCATAGCAGATCGTGTTTAGATTTCAGTAAGTTTGCATTTTTCAATTATTGTTTCAAATAGGTTTTCAATTTTTAGCTGTTTAAAGCTCATATTTAACATTTAATCCCTAAATATAGTTTATCGTTTTCTTGATATTAAAAGTTTAGTTTAACATAATCCGGTACCTCTAATTTTTTAGTTTCTTTAAATGACTAATAGTTATGCTCTTTATTTATACTCGATTTTGAATTTCGGATTAACACATATTTGTTTTAGACCAATTAGTTTTTTTTTTCAATTTCAATGTACATAATGTAAAGTTTATTGGGCTTTTAACCGTTTGCGGCACAGTGTGGCCTGTCTGGGCACACCTAACAATTTCCTTCTGTACGCACAGAAAACTTGAACGAAAAAGGATTTATAGGTTACTATAGGCAAAGCGTAAGGCTCTCATTTTTCAAAGAAATCTTCCCGAATTTTTTTAGGATATAAAAGGAACTGTTTGAAAAGAAATTTCTATGTTATTTTCTCGGCTGTAATCTAATATCCTTATTCTATATTAGTTTTAAAGTTTTACCTTGAAATCTTGCCTATAATCGAGTGGCGAAAATCAAGTGTGCCCAGAGTGGGATCACTGAGAGACTAGGACAAGGCTAATAACTCCTTTTGAAGCTCTGTTCATTCAATGTGCCTGCTTCGGACACACCCACAGAATTAAAACGATAAGTGCTATCTTCACAAAATTTTATCTCTGTACACCTCTAGGCCTAACTAGACTGCTTTTCTTTTTTTTATCGAAATTACAACTTTAAAATGTAGCGCGCCGGAAAGGATTAATTATCATTTTGGCATTATGTAATATTTTTCTTTTGTCCTTGTTTTAGTCTTTTCTCGAAGAGTTTCGAAAATGTATAGGAAAAATTCTAGTACATTTGAGATTCGAGTTTTCGGTTTTATATGAATTTTAAAGCCTTTAATAAAATTTGATGAAATCGTTTTACGGTTTTTGGTCTCAAATGGACCAGAAGAGCGAAACATATTTTCGAAACGTATTAATCGAAATTTATGAAGCTTTTATTCATTTTCCCCTCATGAGTTCTGAATTAGAGTTTCAATAAAAGGAGATTAATTTTCATTTGAATAATTTTGTATATTTGCCCTTTCGTATTTTTATTTTTTGAGATTGTTCTACTATGAATTCTCTCTTTAATTGGATTAGTTTTGCTATTGTGTTAAACCTCTTATATACGGTTGCAATTATTATATTATAGAGGAATGGCCTTGAATTTATTAAAATTTACTAATTTATTTAGATGCTTTAAGTTTATTCTACTTCAATCTTGCAGCTATTGCTCAGAACGGGCTTAAAAAAATATCCTAATTTTTGAATTCGAACTTTTAGCCTTACTCCTTTTTCTAATCTTTATATATATATATATATATATATATGTGTGTGTGTGTGTGTGTGTGTGCAACCTCTAATAATTGTTTTTTAATTTCGGTATTCCCTCTCTATATTCTAAAAATAGTAATAAATTTTCTGGACTGCAGCACTTCTAAATCAATCTATGTCACATGGTTTGCGTAAGGTTGATATGACATAGCTAATTTGGAACGTAAATTCAAAATTTCGAGTCAAACCCTTAGAGATTTCGCTTTCAGTAGTTAAATTCTTAGCGAATTGTAATAAATTAGCAAATAAGGAATGCCATGCCGTTCGTGTTAAATGAGTTCACATCCGATTAGGTTGTGCGAAATTCCCATCAAATACAGCTCGGATAAACAGTTTGGAACATGGCTTCAATATTCCTACGAACAAATTTGACCGTGACCAGTATGGAACTCGGAGATTTTAAAAATTCACCCTAATAACTTGCAAAATACTGAGAATCTGTTAAAGTAAATATTTTCCCGCGTATGCCCAGGTGGTATAGCGGTTAACATATCAACTAGTTGTTGTATGTTAGAAAAAGCGAAGAAGAAAAAAATGTGACTGGCGTGAAGGCACACAACTGATCTATATTTACGGTTACAGTCTGTTAAATGTTCCCAATTTTTAATATTTGATATATAATTTATATTTGGAAAACAAATTCATGAAAATATCCGGATTTGCTCCGAGTATCTTTATCTGCTGTTTGGAGTCGTAAAAAAGTTTCAAAAGTTTTGGATTAAGTTTTTTGCTTCTTCTGGCATGTTTATTTGCAAAGCGTTTACCCACTATTAACGCACAAAAGTCTTACCACGGGACTGGTAAACAATGCAAGATATCAAAATGTTTATCAACGATTTATAAAAAAAAATTAGAATGGAATTTCAAGTCTGAAGACTTTTATTTTGGAACACCGATAAAATGACATTTTGATGTATTTAAAAATGTTAATTTAAAGGTTCCAATAATACAATCAATAGAATGTTATAATCTTTAATATTATGATCTAATTTTATAATTTACATGTTAATTTTAAGATATTAAATAAACGAGCTTTAAGGTATGAGTTGTCTTCCTTAGTTTTTGTTTACTTTTGTTATTTTGTATTGCTTACTTTAGTTATTATTAGGTGTTTATTTCGGTTGTTATTAATTGTTGCTGAGTATTTCCAGCTTTAGTAGTGACATTAGCACCTTAGCAGAGTTACAAGCGTTCGCTTATTCGATTCGTCAGAGAATCGGAGGCTGAGCACATTATTTAAATATGAGGGTTATTGTTCGATACTCAGAGAGCGTATCCTTGAGGTTTTATGATTCTGGCTCCGCAAACTCAAAAGTCTTTACACATTTCAAATTAAAAATAAATTGCGTATCCTAACTGCAGTGGAAATTACCATTCACGATTTTTTTGAAGAAACACTATCATATAAACCATCGCAGTTGGAAGCTACTTTTAGGAATAAAGGCAAAAATAAAAACAGCCCCTAAAATAGGAGGAACTGCATCCGCATTTTTGACATAACTATTGAAACAAGCGAAAGAAGAAGAAAAATCGAATCACACAGAATCGAGCTCGTAGAATTGCTGTTTAGTTATCTAGACAACTGGTAATTACTATATCAAATTCCTTTATATTCTTAGTATACTGCACTTCATAATTAAGTAAACTTGAGAACAGCAGCGTTTCTGAAACTTAAAACTTCCATATCTGCCCAAACAGACCAAACAAAATTTACATGACTTTCCATCCTTTAGCTTTATAAAATATCTAAAGTATTTTCTATAACAGAAAGAAATATTTGCTTGTAGCATTTTATCTTATAACAAAATGAAACTGAGAATTGATATACCGAACCGAAAGTTGATAGAAGCTAAAATAGCTTCAAAGTTTCTATTTTGTAGCATTATAAAATCTAAGAAGCTAAAATAGTTGCAAATATGAATTTTGTAACATTTTGAAATATTTCTGGAAATAATTATGTTTAATATCCAAGAACTCGGAATTTACATTTAGAAAATAATTTTTTTATGATGTTTCATGGTCAATGAAACGTTAATTCTTGTCAATACTTTTTACTAATCGGCTTTCACTGCTTACAAACACAGCAGCTATGTATTTTTGAATCCTTATCACAGAGAAGTTTTATTGCATATTGACAGTTAAAAGAACTATTCACCTTCAACAAGACATGATCGTAGTAGAAAATAGAAATACTTTTATAGCATAAACCATAAAAGTTTTGGTTTCTTTTGCGGCGCTGCCTTTATGAAAGAGAAATTCTAGCACATTTGCCAAATCGCCCGAGAAGAATAGGCATTTGAGAAGTCCCGTCACGATGCCATTCGTTTCCTGAAGCACATACGTCACAGCGAAAGTGTTCCTCAAATAAATACAATCCCTTCACAACCATCAGCGTTTCCTATAATGCCACTCCTATAACGCTTCACGCGTTCGAAAACTGAAATAAATCAGCCGAAATATTTGGAGTTAGACCACTACGATCTAGCAGAACCATAACTTGGTTGGAATGTGCAGCTAGCGTGCGAGCCGCAAGGCGTTGATGTGAGCAACTTAACAGCTGGCAACACGCAGGCGTTTACGTGATTGGTCGCACAGACTCCTCTGAAGTGGAGCTCAGTTGCGTGAGGTTTGCTTGTCAGGGAATTGACTAATGACGTCGATTGTCCTATGAACAATACTGTATAGCCAAATGGTCTCGTTCGTCCGAATCAAAGGAGTCAAAGAAGAATTGTTCTGATCCTGAAATAGAAGTAATGAATGTACTAAGGTACGAAATCAAGATTTAACATCGCATATTTTACTACATTACGATGCAGCTTTGAATCATATCATATTGCGTACACTTGTAATATATACTTAAGATGAAATACTAGGCTTCATCAAGATTTAATATTTAACTTCTTAAGTACTAGGATTACAATAACTGCTTCTAAATGCAAATCTTGCTAAGGTTGTGCAGACAAACACAGAATGTTCTTAAAATCTGTGCATTATAATGCTTTGAAATGGCTTCAAAATAACCTACAGGTAAGTATTAAACAGATATCTCAAACAGTTTCTTTAAAACGGTACAAGCCACTAAATTTTTAAAAAGTAATTAAATATTTTCCAAATTATCATTTAAAGTAATATTGATCTTCAGATGAAGTATTATCCTCTGTAACATATTTATTAGAGCTGAAATTTGTAAAACCAATATATTAGACTGGCGCTGAATTATCTTAGTCACCTAATTTGAATAAAGCAAAGCCCCTGAGGGCTATCTGCCTAAAGAAGAGATGCCTTCTTGGAGAACTTATATAAACTGGCTCGAATGTTAAACTGCTCCACACCTGCTATAGCCTCGCAGGATAGCGTGTCGAAAAAAACATTTTTATTAACCCCATTTCCACGAAACATACATAGCTAGGTTACCATCTTTACTTGGCAAACAGACCTGAACGCCAAACAGGAATCAGTTACCGCTCAGATTGAAGAAAGAGACGTTTGGTTTCAATTTCCATGCTGAATCGCTCACTTTGCTCTTTTACTTGCTCTTTTTGACATTTTAAACTTCTTGTTATTTTGGAAGATAATAGAAAGGTAGTGGCTATTACGTTTATTACTTTGATATTGATATTGGCGATTCTGAAAACTAAAGAGAAAATACATCCAAAGAGGTTTATTTCTTTAATTACGGCAAAGAAATCGAGGGCTATCTGCCTAAAGAAGAAGGCTTTTGAATAAATCATACAAAAAGATTAGTAATAGTTATTAAAAGTTTGCGTTGTTGTTGTGACTTGTCTGCCAGTGACATCATAGCAAGCCTATGAAACTCATCGTGCCAAAGAGAGCAAGATCGCGCCCGTCGTTTGTTGCGGAGTGCCTTTGCAACTGAATGCAGTTACCTCCACATCTTCGTTAATAAAATCTGAGTTGGACAACAGAGAGCATTCGCTAAAGAAATTGAAAAGGAAAGGCCGATGCGTCTGGTAAGGAGATCGATAAGAAGTAAAAATGACGTCAACAGCACATTGTATTCCCAGGTGGTCGCAAGCCTACAGGTAACAGTAAAACTTCATCCAGTTCGGCCTTCAATTTTGAAGGAAAGCACTCCGGAGGGACGGGTCATACTGTTTTCCACACCTCTTTCCTTACCACCAATCTCTTCAGAGGATTTTCGTCTCTCCACATATTTAGAATGCCCCCATGCCATACAAACACTATACATTTACAAACATCCATTCCTTCTCCGGGATTCAGAGATATTTAAACGCGCAGTTGGCTCTTGGCTACGTCACCGACATATACTAACCGCATTTTAATATGCATGGACGTAAAATAGCAAGCTTAAATATCAGCAAAACAACGTGGCCAAAAAGGCAGGATACGCTCTGCTTGAAGTATCTCAGTCACCAACTTAAATAATATCTTTCTACTCTACTTTGCATACCGCGCGAAATTTAAATACCATTCCGGCAGGAAATGAAAGATAATAGAAGAGGTAAATAACTGAATAAAACTGGTTGTTTTAAAACTAAAAAGGTCTTTACAAATCGTTTAAATAGTATTTATTTGTTATGTAAGATTGACAATTTGTTATGCAAGACTGCAAGATAGACAATTTTAATAAATTTTAAATGAAGAACAAGGGGGCGATGAAACGACATAACGCGATGAAATTTGAAAGAGAGATATGACGCTTTTTGTCAGCATTACGTGCGATGAAGTAAGCGATCATACTATTTCAAATGACTCAGTTGACGAAACGGTTTATCTCCGTTTAAGGTAACATTTTATATTTTAGATTTCAGTAAAGTAAAACTTGTTATCGGGATTACAACGTAACAATTTCGTTCAAACTTCATAAATTCACCCCTTTGTAAGAAATGTGTCTATGACGAATACAAAAATTAACAGAACGGTTAATGTAAAGGAAAAAATTCTGCGCAACTAATGAACATCTGCAAAACGAGAACATATTTGCGGGCCTTCTATACAAGTGTAAAAAATGCAAGTCTTTAATAGCAGGTATCCACAGACCAAAGTTTCAAAAATTTTGCAAAAATGTCTAAAATTCGTTAAGACCCATTTTGTTATGTTTAAATTGGGCGTCTTTCATGCGGCCAATGCAGTCAAGAAGCTGCTTAACTCATTGATCAAAGGTCAGTTCGTCCATCCAGGCAAAGAAGTTCTTTATTTCATATGCTATGAAGGCAACTTCCCCACTTTTACCACTCTTTTATCAGCAAATCTAGGGTCAACCGCTTATAATAAGAGCTTTGTTCAATTACAAATTCATATTAATTTTGATTCTATCCATGATGTATTGTTATGGCACTTTTCTTAGACCCTTTCATAACTAACTTTATAATATCTTATTTGGATTTAAGTTCTCAAAAAGTAAGCTGCTTGCATGAGGATTTACAAAACGAAAATAATTAAAATCAAGCTAATTACTTGCTATTTTTGAGTTTAAAACAAATCTCAATCGTAAATTTATTAATTCTGTGCCTTGCTAATTGTTATACGTTAACTATGCAAAGAACTATGTTTTTGAGTACATATACGTAAACACACACGTTCAAAGAATTAATTACAATATTCAAAGCAAATATATTATTCCTATTTATTACTAAGAATAGCAGTTTTAGAATCAATATTCCTCACACAGAAAATGCATTTTCTAAGCATTATTAAAGTCATATCTTACAGGTCATTGCCTAGTTAACTAGTGACTTAAAATCTAATAGCATATAAAGAATGTTTTACTTATGTATACTTTGTTTTATAATGTATGTAACTCTGATAAATTACAAAATATGCGAATAAGCAATCATCTTTAATTTCTTCAAAACGTTAAAAGTCTTGTTAACTGTCTTATTTTTTATGCATGGTCCATCAGAGAGTACAAAACCACTGAATGCTAGTAATTTTCTTTCAGATTCAGTGCTTAGATGTGGAAAGTAATATTTATTTTTTTGATTCATTTGTTTACAGCAAGGCTGTCGAAGGCTATCTGCCTAGTTCGCCGCTTTTTCGGATGTCACCATTGATAAACAGATTTTGTTTTATAATGTATGTAAAAACTGCAATATCGATAAGCACGTGTGTATGTTTTATAATGTAATATCGATAAGCACATGGACGTATTTTATGGATTACGAAGTTTTCAAATAAATAAAATTCAATGATTCGTTTCCTCATGTGCATCACTATACGTAATTATTATTTTAAATTGTACATATACAATCACTAGAACACAATTGCTGTTTTTTATTAACAAGAGAACTAAATAAGCATATCAATATTTTGATTATTGTATCAGCAATATGTGTAAGTTTCTGTTTAATGAAACTTTAATAAGGGTCTCATGATGTATTAATTCGAATAATGGAAACGATTGAGTGTATTATACAGATTTATTAGCATTGCGTCCAGTCTCCTATATAACAAGAAAATAATTAAATATGAAGGTTAGCTATTTTCCTTTCTGCAAGATTTTCTTAATACAACCTTACCACAATTCCGCATAAAACGTAAACGAAGGATAGACGTAATCGATTACAAAGTATATCAGCTATTCGCCAGGACAAAGGACAGGAGGTGCCATTCGAAAAAGCGGCGACTATCTGCCTTAGGGAGAGTGATGTCTTTGCGAAAGACTTTATAATTATGAATTTTATAATAATGGAAATTAATAATTTTTATACGTAATTATTCGTCAGAGCGGACGAATACATTCGATCACGTTGCTTGTATAATTAATTGCATGGATAGTAATCATGTTTGGTGCAAATTTCTTCTAGTATGGCAGATTTAATATTACATCCTGCGCTCCATAATTCTTAAGAGATTTAAGTTTAAATCTAAACTATCAGTAAAAGATATTTTACAAATCTTGTTGCTTTATGTGTGGAGTTTAAATATAAAAACTTTGCGTAGAAATGTTTCAGTGAAGTAAGGCATACAAATCAAATAACTATATTGCGCTAATTTTTATGCCTTTATAACTCTGGATCACGTAATACGTATTACGTGATTATTAATTATATCATATGTTTATATTATTTTAAAGCAAAAATACATTTTTAATTCTGATTAATTTACTTGGTTAATTCAATTAGTTAATTATTTTCGTACATTAAATAAAAGGCTTTTGCGCGAAGATTAAATATATCACTATTAGATTCTTCTGGGTCATTTTGTTTCTCATAGACCAAGTTAAAAATATGCATGTTTTTTGCAGTTTTTCTTTGTAACAGCTAAAAGCTAAAAATTATAAGAAATTTTAACTTGGTCATCTGACACGTAAATAAAAAATTTTTTCCTTAAATAACCCTTTGCGACAACAAGTTACCACATGTGTCAAAACGAGAAAAGTAGTCTCAGTCAAAATATGTACAAAATTAATTCAGATAGTAGAATTAAGAAACTAAGATGTGAAAGTTCAGGCTTCGTCATTTCCTTTAAGGCGCGTTCATAAAATAATTGCGCATAAGTATATATAGTTTATAATATATGAATGTTATGCTATGCGAAAACTATTGAAATACATACGCCTACTAAACACCTACTAAGAAATTTAAACGAGGGGTAAAGTTGCTTGGTAGTTCTGTTCGAGGTTCGAATCCCGTGAAAAGGCTGACTACATGGGCGTTTTCGTGATTTTTGTTATGTGTAATGTGCATACGAGCCAATTTCCCTTATAAAAGTTTTCCACGAAGGCATCTCTCACCTTAGGCAGAAAACTTTCGAAGCTTTGCCATAATTACATAAACAAGGAAGAATTTCAAACTTAAAACTCAAGTTCTTCCCTTATGAACAGAAGGTATTTCGTTTGTAAATAATTTAATATACAATTTCAGAAAAAAGTAATTTTAAGAGTTTTGAAGACATTCAATCCAAATGAAAGAAAAATAAAATACTTAAAATGCGCTTTTTGCATACATTAACATACTTAAAAAGATAACAAGAATTAAGAAACTCAAATTATAATACTTTAAAATGAAAAATGTATAATTTTTGTTTTAACACATAAAATCATATGTTAGACACAGACGACCAAACATTCTGCGCCGAAATACGCAATACATGAAGTTAAAAAATTTTTCATTATTGCGCTAATAATGAAAATGCTTAAAAAAACTGTCAGATAGATACATCATAAAATACGTAAAGACGTTAGTAAAAATAAAATAATATATATAGGTAGGTGCGTAAATTATTAGGAAATATTATATCGCTTTAGGTCGCTCAACTGCTTAATCTATATTGATTTGAAAGGAAAATTAAAAATTACGTGCTATAGCTTATGGCAATGTCTTTAAAAATCGAAGAACTGACCATTTGGTAAGTTGCATAGATGGTAAATTAAAGATCAAAGATCAATTAATGATCAATCAAATCGCAATACATGTATGGGATATGGATGTCAAAAGTATGCGTAAGTAGACGCAATATAATCCTCAAAAATCGAAACACTCGACTACATGTACTGCTAAAACGTCATAACTTTGAGTAATTAGCCTTACAAAAAAACCATCCTCTACAACTAAGAAATGAAACACTTATAATTCATCAAATAGTGCTGATACTCCTGCAAAGGTGTAAACAGCGTTTTGCAAATTAGAGATTACGACAACATCTAAACGAAAACGAATACCAAATGCATGAGTATTTTACTTATATTCTCTAATATTTATAGCTGTTTCTTAGATAACTTCAAAACAAAGTTGGACATTAACGAAACTTCCTAGCCTGACCCTCCTTTAAGCTTTGAGAAAATTACCTTTAACTCAACACGCAAGATGGATACTATATGACACTGGCAATAACTTTAATTCTGTAACTATCGTACAAGAATATCTCCGGGCTGTAGAGCTATCTCTATCAACCAATAGGAAAGGACAATTTAAACTGTCACTCTCCGCAAATAAGAGAGGAAGGAATGGCAAGACACTTGGAACACTGAATAGCCAGCAGCAGTCGGCAATCTATCCTCCTATATGTCACGACGACGCAATAAACCTCTGCCACATATCTTTCTCGCCAAGAATTAACGACCACCTACCCATCATACCCCACGCGATATGAAGCTCCAATAGAACTTGTCATCAGCCTTAGATGTTGATAAAGGCTTTTACCCTTGGCCGACCATTGATAGGGCACCCATTTATTGGACCTACCGTCCGCGAGTTGTCAATTGTTGTCTCTGTTGTAGCAGTTTAAGGCTGCGATAGATTTCGAATAAAGATATTTTGGGTAGATTTAGGGCGAAAGGAAGCGTTCTGAATCTATATATATAGCCGCGATTAAGGGATTATGGCGAAGACTGGATAGTAATTCTCTCCAAGAAAAAAGAATTTATAAAAGTAATTATTGGCAAGATTTTTTAGAAAACAGAATTGATCTAAAGCCACAAACTGAGGATGTAGTATATTGAGATTCAATAAAAAATTTTCTAACATTCGTAACGTAACAAGTATTAATTCAAATCTTATTTTATGATACCAACATTTTTCATATTCATATTTGCTGCATAATTTATTAAAATTATAAAACAAAAGAACTATTTTGTAAGAAAGTAGATAACATAAGCTGCTAAAAATACCTTTTGTTATTTAAAATATCTCCCCAAATTATAATAAATCAGACTCAATTGTGTTCAAAAATTTATATTGCAAACGTAACATATATCAGTTAAAAGTACTGCACAGCAATTAAATGTATACAAAATAGTTATATTTTTAAAAATAAAATAATGACACATATTATTGATATCTAGCACATTTCGTTTGTAAATGGCAAATTTATTAAGCCATGGCAAATATGATTTTAAAATATAATTGGAGATCTTATGCCATATTGGCTTAGCAACACTATAATGACTAAGCCACATTTTGTCAAGCCTTATCTATAATAAATTAAATATTAGTACTTCTCATGCAATGGCAGTAATTACCAAGTCGCATAATTGTGCTTTAATAGCGTAATTCAATGGTAAATGACCCGACTTTAGGAACGCATTTCATATAGATGTTATAGATTTTTCTATCGGTAAGATATCAATATAGATTTCTTGATAACTTTAAATCAGTAAAAAACATAGATAAAGCAAACAGGCTGTCAAATATAGTGGCAAATAAAATTTTATGCAGTCAGTTTTAAAGACAAGCTTTAGGTAGAAGAATGATCTATTTCTTGTTACAAGAACCATACTTAAGAAAACTCGTCCGTGCATTTTTCTGAAATGATTGTATCTTTTCTTAAATATAAATTGATGCAAAAGAGAATAAATTCAGATATTTATACATCTTAGCAAAAGTAATAGATGTGATTATAGGTACATGTCGTGTTTTGAATTTCTCATATATGTGAAATAATGGGAAGTCGACGGGCTTGATAATAAATCAGATGCTATACCTCATTTCATATTACGTTCCATGAAATATTTCGATTTTTCTAGTGGTTGCTCAGTTTCAGTTTTGCAAAGATTACATTTACTATAAACACTGTAGTACTTTTACTGAAGCTCAGCAAGGGTTTTATTTAAGAAAACATTATGTATTATGTATATACACCACTTAAGTTTTTCTACAAACATATTTCCAAATTTTTATAGAATGATGTATAAATGGCCTTATTACTGTGTGATTAATTAATGATGTTTCATTAATTATTTTGATACCATAATCTGCTGTGCAGGAAAAATAATTTTAAGTACATTTATTTAATAGTTTTTGCTGTGCCATATCGCTTTGAAGTCAAAATATAATAGATGCCTATAAAATCTGAAACATTACCATCTTTACCGTGCTGAATATTTTTTCTTCGAGGAAAACACATTTTTTTTTTTGTGGGTAAGATATTAAATTTTCATTGATTATATTAAGTACATATGGCGAAAACATAGAAGCGCTTCTGTTCTAAATTCAAAACCCTTCTCTGTGCAGCTTTAAAATTTATCATATTAGCATTGGAATTTGTAAGCAGGCGTTATCTGAAGAAACAAGGTCATTGTTGTATGGAGAAGCTTTTTAGCCTACGGCTGTAATGATTGGACCATACGCACTTTGGAACCAAAAGATTTCACTCATCTCTCTTTGTCAATGTGCTACTTTACTCTAAGGATTGCAATATCAAATTCTTAAATTTAAAAGAAGAAAAAAAACTGTAGAAGTGTTTTTTAAATTTAAAATGGGAATTATAAAAGTACCTAAGATGTGCCCTAGAAAAGAAATTAAAGAAGTTTTCCAGTAATAAAACTAAACCCGGAAATTTAAAGAAACATATTTTTTTAAAATAAGAATTTTAAAAGGTTCTTAATCCCATTAAGTTAAAAGTATTTTATTAAGAGGGGTTCCAATCCTTAAGCGGGCAGGTAAACTGTTACTAAGTAAACTGCATGTTCATGCATATAGATTGAATGTAAAAATATACTTTCTTTTATATTCCTTCTCCAAAACGTAGTATTAATAGTGAATTTTCGAAACTGCATAATTTTATGATGATTTTTAAATATTTTTTGTGCTCATAACAAAAATCAAATCAGGTATTTTAAAATTGAGTTCAATTTTTTTATTATTATATTTTTATTCCTGATATTTATTATTATTACTTCTAATCTTATTATTATCTAAACCCTTTTAAAATCTAGAGGGAATGTCTACACCAGTTACCCTTTCAATTCATTCTCTCTATTAAATATGGACAAAAGTTTTAGCCGTCACTCAAGGTGCAGAAGCAATCACACAAAGAATAGCAGTAAAAACGGTAAGTTTAATATTAGAAAGCAAATAAAGGTGAGAAAATTGTAATTTCATTTTTGTAAACAGCATGCTTAAGTATATAAGTGTAAGCATAAAATATACATTTAACAGATTCACTTTTTAATACCACTTATAAATTTTAATATAGAATTTTCTTAATCTTTTTTTCCAAATTTTTGTTGCTTTTTCTTAAGGCGTTATTCAAATACTGTGCTTGAAGAAAACGTTTTCTGAATAGATTTGGAATGAGCAAGAAAAAATCTATAAGAATAATTTATCCATTTCTATTTAAGAAACAAAATGTTGAATTTCATTGCTCAGTATTATATTTCTTGCAGAAAAACTTATTCTATTCAAGCTGATTTTTGTTTATCACGTTTATGCACAATGAAATTATTCTTGGGAAACAAACTTCATATAGCGCCATTTCAGATGAGAATACTTCTTGAATTCTGGCCAATGAGATATTTAAATTGTACTATGCTATATACATATCTTCCGCGGACTATGAAGGGAGCATTGATAAGTATTTCTAAGTGACGAATCTGGACTTAAAGAGAGACTATATTAAACTAAACACTGAAGCATTTGGAACCGTAAATCCATCTGTTATAAAGATAATGCAAAGTACTTCGAATTAGGAAGAATCCTGGAAAGTTGCCTCAAGCAGAGTAATAAATTTTAAACTCAATACTCACTTACTTAACGGTTACAAATTGTGAACAAATACCAGTACAGAACAAGCTTTGTTAATGCTTTTGTGAAGTAAATGTCTCCGCAATTACATAAGCAAAGACATTTATTTTACGACTTACAGAACGATTTAAATCCAAGCTTAGGAGTAACTGATCTCGAGAAGGTCAAACGGTTTAGCAGTAATTTTCTTCTTGGATAAATGCTTTTAATCAACCTTGCTCTGGCAACATTCTACGACAGATGAGGGGAATTTGGTTTAGTAGCAGCGTTTAAAAGGAAATTCCTCCTTCTTGTAGCATTATCATCACGGGGTAATTATGTTTACTTGAGATTAAATTAACAATAAAGTAAATGAGATGAAGTTGAAGCGATTTAAGTTGATAAATGTCTTTTAAATATTCCCTTTTCTCTGCCCCTTTTGTTGTCAATTAGCTCTTTACTAAACAATGGTAACTCTTGATGTTCTACACGTAAACTAAACTAAGAGGTGATTAAGTATATGTTATAAAATACAAGCATAGGAGTTAAAAGCATTTCGTACAACATTTAGATATTAGTGGTTTTTTTTTCCGCAGGTTGAAGAGGAATTATTGACTAAATGCTTAAGATAAGCATTTTATAAATTCAGAGACATTATTTTGTAGGATCGCTTCCCAGATGGGAAAGTGGTTAGTAATTCTGACAGCCATACCGAAGCTCTCGGGTACGAATCCCTGGGAAGGCGTCGGGTAAATTGTCCGTCTCTTCATAGGAGATAACGGTGGCTGTCTGTTAGGTACCTCCATAATAAAATGACACCGTTTCTGGCCATAGTAGTGGCCAAAGCCTAAAATGGCTAAAGCGCGTCATTTAAAAAAATGTAGGATTATAAAACCTTATGGAGTTTAAGTTCGTTACGGCAGTTAAGCTCATATTCTCTATATTTCCGCGCTCGAACGACAAAATTTTGGAAAAAAAATAGTCAGTTTTGCGGAGATGCTTGGTTTTACTTCTTGTCTCGGAGCAGTTTCATCTTTTTTTATAAGCTTTTACTTAGTTCACTCATAGTGTGTGTCGCTACAGTCAAAAGTTTGTCATCGGTTTTAATGGGTTTAATTTACTTCCTGACAAACTGCACACCTCATTTTGTTTGAGTTGTGTGTTTGAGAGTATTTGCGCTTGACAACGTAATGTAATGAAGCGAAGTTTTCAAAATTCGATTTATTTTTTTAAATTTAAAGCATTTTTTATACATATCATCATTTAATCTAAAAAACTAAAAATATCAGAATTTTATTGTTTGCACTATCGGTTAGAGAAGAATAAAACCTTTTAAATGAAATTCGTGCGAAAGTTTTACTCTAATATTTTAATTTTAGTAAATTTCAACATCTCAAACTGTACCGCAAATAAGGTTTTGAAATTTTCCCGTATTACAAAACAAAGTCTTCCTAAAGGTTATTAAACAAAGTCCTCTTTTAGGAAAGTATATAGTTTGGTGTTTTTTGGTAGCATAAACCAAGTCCGAATTCTGTGCAGACGTAGAGCGAATTATCACTAAGTCTGAAAAGAACTATAGAGTATTACGAAGGCTTAACATACCTTTTCATTAAATAGGAACCTTGAATGTAAAATCCACGTCTCATGCTTAAAAAAAAACAGCCGAGCACTTATGGCAAGAAAGAAAGATCAAATGTAACAATCAAATTCAAATAAAAAGTAATTTAAACAAGTATTCGAAGACTACATAATTATTTAACGCGAATTGGGCTCAAACCTCTCACTGACCTAACAATTTAAATGCCGGCAATTCTAATACAAAGCCAAAGACTGCAATTTCGTCTGAGCTATCGAAATCTAGTAACGTGACCTCGACAGGCGAAAACACGTCCTGTCCTACAATACAAAAACCTGACTTTAAAAACTCTTAAAAGTGATTTGCATACAGGTAGGGAACGGAAGGTAGAAGTGACATTAAAAATCTAAATCATAATAACTAGTTATATTAACACAATGGAACGTTGCAAAAGAATTATAAAAAATATTGATTGCGCGGCTTTCTGTATGTTAGTTTAATATACTGAACTCTGAAGCAGAAAGAGAAAAAAAAATCAGTCCTTGGGCATTGCTTGCAAACATGTTTTCAAGATATTTATATCATTATAAAGGGGTACTGTATAAGGTATTTCTCCCACCTTCTGGGCGACTGGGGATTAGGGGCCCATTGGATTTGGGTGGTGGCCATTTGGGCTCCACCACCCAAATCCTGGTGGTGGAGAATCATCCTCCACTACCTTTACAGTTCCGGCGTCACTGTAGCGACATTAGGTATTTTTTGAATGAAGGAGAAATGAAAAATGAGCAATGCCCTCGGCCGGACTCGAACCACAGACGTCTCAAAGACGCCTCGAGCATGCTGACCACTACAGCAAGGAGGCATACTGAGAAGGAGCAAGAAATATATTATATAATAACCAAAACTGTATTCGTATAAGGATTTGAAGTTTCAAACGTTATAAAACAAATTCTTCACTCTCTATTGAAATAAGAATGATAATAAATATTAACTCCATGTCTTTTTAGAAATATTTAGCCGTGTTTAGAATTTCGGTTTTAAACTAGCCCTCTTTTTGTAACTTTATTTTAAACTCCCTTATTATATTTGTCACTACTGACAAAATTTTAACTTTGTTTTTTAATTATTTTCTCATAAGCTATTCATCTCAGTCGCTGCACGCACTGTCATTGTGGATGATAACACGATGTGATGCAGCAACAGTTTTTCGAAATTTCTTTTAAATTTTTTAATTTAATGTTAAAACGACTTACGACTTACTCGGACGTACTCTTGTTTAACGAAAAAAACTAAACCATCACACTTTCACTGTTTGCATCATGGGATAGAGCAGCAAAAAAATATCGTTTAAATGAAGTTTATATGAAATTTTTAACGTAATTTCCGACTTTTTGGAAAATTTTCTAAACTCGCTCGATTTTTCTACCATTTGACGTAGCAGAATTTTCGAAAGGAAAAAGTGATTATTCATTGTGGAAAAAAAGTATTTTTCAATTGAATAATTTGATTAATAATGCCACTGAAACTTAAAAGATGAAAATAAAATGCGATAAAAAGTTTTTATAAAAAATGCTTTTATTTAAAATCATAAAATAATTAATTAACCAAAAGGGAAAAAAAGTATCATATATCTTCATGGTAATGAGCCATTAGATAATTCGTTAATAAAACGAATTATCTAATGGCTAATTATTTATTAAAATTATTTTGTTAATAACAAAATAAATTTACAATTTATAGCACGAATAATAATGAAGAGGGCTCACATAGAGCGAAATGTATTAATCGAATTACATTATCAAAAGTACAAGCCATTCATTATCTTTATAAATATATCAATATATATCACTCTTCTATTATTCCTGATATAAAATGGTAGGTGAATTTTGTAAAAAAAAATATTTAATATTTTGCTGTCATGAAACTATGAAATAAATTATATTTCATGTTTTAATTCATTAATTATTTTACGAGTTTTAAATAAAAGCCTTATTTATAAACAAATTGCTTTTTATAAAATACATAACATTTGTAAAAACTTTTAGCCTCATTTCATTTAAATCCTACATTACATCCAAACATCTAAAAAGGTCAGTCCATTCCCAGCACTCAATAAATAAAGAAGGTTTGTGTTTACATTTGATAGAAAATCTAAGAAACATTCCTTTCTCTTTAAAATAGGTATCAAACTTTCTTGGCCCAGTTCAAAAAATAACTGTGCCATCATTGGCTGGACTACAAAAATCTACTGCTTATATTAAAACACACGAATCGCGACGTCTTGAACTTTCGACTCGCGCGTTCTTATGTTAGAGATTAAAAAGTGTTAATGCGAATCAACTGTGTTACCTTTTAAATTTTCTTACATGCAAAATTTCAAGTTATCCATTCAAAAGTGAAAAGGACATTTTAGTTGAAAACTGATAAAATTTGTACTGTAGTTGTATCTAATCCCCTTGCTGTTAAAGTAATCTAGATTAGATCCATGACTGTCGTGGCCATGAAGGAAGAAATTGTACCTACCGCTGGAGAAGGTCTTAAGTTTCTCATGCATGATAGAGCTAGTCTTATAATCTCTGTCCCAATTTTAATTTAATTTCCCTGGAGACACACACAGAAGTCTCTGTACTTCTTCCCCTAATATCAACCACTCTAAGACATTTCATTACACATCGTAATTATTCAGGGTATGTACTAACGAAATAAATGAAATTATTTTATAACACTTTCAAGATACTTTTGACAGGACAGTTGTAATAGATGATGGGATTGCTGTTTATATACAGTGTTCTGTACAACGAAAATCTGAATTATTCATTCGTTCCCATATTTCCCTCCTAGCAATGCATTTTCATTTTAACTTTTTAACTTTCATTTAACTTTCATTTCTGTATTTTAATTTTTATTTTATTTTTAATAAAATTCTGAAATATGTAATTTAGATTACGTTGTATCTTGGTAGGTTAACATTAGTTTTAAGCACAATTTTGCGGTAAAATTTAAAATTTAACAAAGGAAATATCAAAGTAATTTAAATACGAAAAACAATCCTGAAATCTCAAAATTAATTAGAAAATAATAAATGGAAAAATTTTGAAATGGGCAGATTCTATTCGACATTTACAAAATCTTAGCAAGTCCTTTAAAATTCTCTAAAATAATTATGATATATCGCTTCAGAATATAGTTACACTAGTAATCCAAAGCAATTTAAATTTTTAAGATTAAATGCTGTATTATACACTCAACTCATTTTAAAAATTCAAGAAACTTTGTTCTATTTAACATATTTTTGTTTCACTCCTTAACAAATAAGTCAATTTTTTGTAACTTCATAAAATGAACTGATTAATGATATAACGAACAACTGTTATGAATTTATCTTAAATTTTTCTGCCTTTCCATAAATTTGTCTAATCTTATTAGCGGATAAGTTGGAAAATTGTATGGTCTTTTTACTGAGTTTCTGCAAAAACCATTTCCATGATGTAGCACATCTATGTAATAGAATTTATGTTTTAATGTTGAGCAGTCCTTATTTTCCGATTTAAATATACTAGATTTAATGTCCGTGATCTGTTTCAAGAAACGAAAAAAAAATCCATAATTTGCAACTTTAAATAAATTGATTGAAATTAGATAATTAAAAGAGTTTTCGACATTTCAAATATCTGTATATTACTTTTCATCAAACGACTGTAAATAGGAAAAGAAGGAATTTTATATAAAAACTGACATTAGTTAAGTTTTCAATAAGTAGCCCTCTATACGGTATCTTTATCAAGGTAATTATGTAATGAAACTGTTTTCGCATTGAAGAAGAATGAGCAAACCATATTATTGTGCGAAAGTCACAGGAGTATATACCATTGCTAAGAGAAACATCAGCAAGTCAAATCAATACTGTGGTATAGTACGGGTTCATTGTTAAGAAGCACAGACAAGAACATAACGCATGAATTTTGCTTCTCTTAATGCCTTTCCGAGGTTAAAAAATTGCGCTGCTACACGAATTAATCGCCAACGCTCTGCATTTTCCATTAACAATAAACATGCTTATATTGCGACTATAGTTTTCAGAATTATTCTTGGATAATACATCATTCTAAAACCACTTGTAACCACTCTAAATCGTTGAATTCCCCAAACACGCTACATAAATATTACGCAAGACAAGAAATTATTATAGATGGCACCATTTATTTTTCCAATGACAATATGCTAGTCATATCAGACTATCAGTTCAGATGTGCAATGTGTTGCGAACAATATCTCGATGCTGATAAGAAATAGTATCTTGAAACTTTACTTATGAGCCATATACTATGGTCCAGGTGAATGAATAAATATATATCTGTGATGTGATGTATCTGTATGTCCTTGCAGTATTGCCC
Source organism: Stegodyphus mimosarum (assembly GCA_000611955.2). NCBI lineage: Eukaryota > Metazoa > Arthropoda > Arachnida > Araneae > Eresidae > Stegodyphus > Stegodyphus mimosarum. The sequence continues at coordinate 621,242 of KK116381.1, read as the reverse complement.
CTAGGGCAGTTTTAGAGTCACAGTAATTACAAATCCTCTGGTTTTATTATTATCATTTAAGTTGATGTAAATTCTCAAGACCTCCTGGATTGCTCTTAATTCACATGTGAAGTTGGAAGCGGTTTTACCTGTTCCATAGCTTTAGAGTATAGCTGTCCCATTTGGTAGAGTGATATGAATACTGGCTCCAACCTATTGGATAGTTTCATCTAATAAACCATCTGGGTAAATTTTTACAAAATAAGTTCCAAAAAAGGATTCAATTGTTCGAGTAACTTTTGCCTTGATAACAGCTTCAGTTTTCTTTTTTTGTACAATGTTCCACCAAATTGAGACTTATTTTAGCGTTAATGGGGATGCAAGAGGCCAGGCTAGGCTCTTGAAGAACAGTGTAGGTGTCATCTTTATGAGCAATATTTTCTCTGGTCCTATTGTCATATTTCATAGTAGATGACCTCCTAAATCTTGACCTGTTGTTCCACTTTCCATAAGTACTTCTGGAGATGTGCCCCATATCTCAGCTCTTGGCCTTGTTTGTAAACTTGAGTGTGAGGTATTTCCTTCTCTGTAAAAGGATAGGAAGTCCGCATTGCTATTTTGCCTTAATATTGCTGTTAGAATAGACAGCTTCAGATATAAATTTGGCTGCTCTTGCCTGTATCTTGTCAAGTTTCCCCAATGAGGTCTTAGAAGCATGTGCCCAAATAGGTGCCGCATATTCAAAGTTTAGTCTTATCAACGTAATGCAAGTAGATCTTAGTGTTTTCGGGGTGGTCTCCCAATCCGTGCCACATAGGCCTTTCAGAATTCGAAATTTCTTTAGTGCTTTGTTGGAGCAATTTTCCAAATGTGTAGTGAAACATAGTTCAGCATCTAAGGTCACGTCCAGATATTTTGGGTTATTTGCTTTAGTAACTGGCAAGTCATCCATTAATATAGTAGGTTGAAAAGATTTTCTGCGTTTCCGATCTGTGGAGAAAATTGCCTAGCTTGTTTTGAGAGGGTTTATCTTTAATTTTGGCTCTTTTGACTAAGCCAGAATGCTTCCAAGGGATTAGTTTAATGATCTCAGACTTTTCTATGTCTTTGCTTGTATGTCAGGTTGCTATATAGTCTGCGTAACAATCTTTCAAAAGGTGCATTCCAGATTAGGGCATTACCTCTTATAACACGTTCGTATACGATTTCAATAAGTTTTTGTCATCATACTGTATCGAATGCTAATGTCATATCCAGGAAGACAGCGGTGGTATTTTTTGGAGGTCTTTCCTGAAAGCCATCAATAACCGATTGACATGGATAGGAAAGTTAATCTTCTGTGGTGTGATGTTTTCTGTATGCAGTTTGATCGAAGTTCAGTTTCTTGTTCTTTACAAGTTCCTGTTTGAATTGAATTTGTGAAGCATTTGAATTTGTGAATGCGTTCCGTAATTTTACAAAGAATGCTAGCGAGTGCAATGGGTTTGTAGAGTTTACACTCAGTCGCCGATCTCTCCGGTTTAAGCAGATGTTTTGCAATTTTTAGGAAGTTTTTCTGTTTTCCATGTTGTGTTAACTATATCCAGTGGACATTCAGTAGCGATCTTGCCTAGTTGTTTCACAGGTTTACCAAAAATGAGATCGCTACCAGGGAATTTCTTATCATTAGTATGCTTAAGCTGCCTTAAGTTCTTGGCAGGAAATAGCTTGAGTATAAGGGCCATCGTTTGAATATCTTCTTACTTCTAAAAGTAATTTCCTAACTGCTCTATTTGTTATAAGTACTAATCTAGTAATAGAATAAAATAGCCACCTCAAAATGTTCAAACTAACTGAATTATCCTCCTGAAAAGGGTCAATAAGTAGAATAATTAACGTGGATGATTTGTTCAGATGCTTTGCTGTTATGCGGAGTGTTATCTTAAATAGAATATAAGGTAGATGGTTTGTTGACAATGTTTTCAGATTTTTTGAATTTTATAAGCGGAGTGCTATCTTATATAGAATATAGATAGCGACTTAGGTTGTGAAACTAACAAACAAAGATTTAGACTCAAAATTAGCATAGAATTTGAATGATGTTCTGAACTTAGAAAACTTTATTCGTAACCTTAACAGATATGTTTGGATTTGCTAACTTAATGCGTGATACTTCCCTGAAATTAAATTCGGTTGCGCTTGCAAAATGTATAAATGTTCGCAAAATATTTTTGAAGACGTAATTTTTTAGCATTTATAAAAAAAGACATGGACCTGCGTCATTTAAAACTCATACCTCAGTTATAATATTAAAATAATTAAATAACTGTTTTAAAATTCCTCAATTATAATCAAAATAATGAAATACCTCAGTTAAAAACTTAAGTATATGAAAACCAATAATACTCGTTAAAATAAGATTCGGCGACAATAGGAATAATATTTTTGCTCCTTGTAGAAGTATCAGAAGACTTCGCGCTAAAAACAATAATTGCTAAAGCTTTCTTATCATTCTGAATCCAATGGTCAAGCTCAGCTTGATTTGTTTGAAAACTATCCGGCTTTATTTCTGCCTTTTATATATTGCTCACTAACGATTTCCTGAAGTTCCTACTGGAATAAAAGAAGTTTTACTTGAAAGCCCATTAATACACATACAATAAGGTACACAAGAATGGCTGTCAAAATCCCTCTTAACTAAACAACTTTTGTGAAACTAACATCAATTTTTGAAATAATCTATAATGGATTTTGTGTAATTTTAAAACGCTACATTATCCTTTTTTCAAAGAATTTTGTTTAAAACCAACTGCTAAGTAACAACGGTTTTAATTATTCAGCAAATATTGGACTACTAAAAAGAATTATAAATTGTAAATATATTTCAATAATTAATGCGAAGTATATCCTCAGAATAATGTAATCAGAGCATAGGTAAAGTAAAATGTAATACACTATAATAGACAAAAATATAAATGTCAGCTTTTATAACATTTATTTAAATTAAATGAATTAGAAGTACTTGATTTTTAGAAAAGAATCTGTTTAATTTTAATAAATATCAATTCGCAAATTACGCTACCAGTTTTCGTTAACAAATATCAGATTTTGGGCTTTACTTTATTTTCGCTGTATCATTTGCGTTCACATGCAACATCATAAACGAACATATTTCAAGAATTTAAACCTTTAATTGCTCGTTAAGCTTGACACGAAAACTAATTCTTTCCCGGTTTGAGAAGAATCAGGTTTATTATGCCACCATTGAAAAGTTTAAATGTCGAGTTCCCTTTTATTTTCAGAAATTTTGCAAGTGCTAATTATAAATTGGAATGACAACAGTACTTCGAGATGGTCGTGAAATATATTTGATTAGTGCTTGTTGTCTCGAAATTGAGTGTCTCAGTGTAAAGTAGAGTAAACGCAATTATCTTTAGAGGGACGAGCTAACGTTGTTTAGAAAGTTTATTTCACGGAGAAAGTCATTCAGTCTGGAATTTACGGAAGTTTATTCTCACACAAATTTCTTCCGTGCGTAAAGTATTCCAAGTGGTATGCAGGGTGATATATATAGCGAATGGGTTATTTTCTTTAAAAGAAGTATTTTATATTAAATATTTTTGCGTTCATTCGAGGTAAAATGTTTTCAATGTAACGCAAATAAATGATGAATGAAAAAATACGAATTGCGATTGCTCATTCCTTTGCTTATGACCTAACTGTTCTTTTGTTATTGCGACAATATGTACATGTCAGAAATCTACATATACAGCGTTGATATTTAATGTAATATATACACAGCGTAATATTCAATACTTATAATGCATAATTAGTAATATGCATTTAGATTGTGATACTGCTTTTATTTTGAATTCACGTACAAAATGCTATAGTTAAGCGCTTAACTATAACTTCCATTTGTATTTATATATCATGTGTATTACACTTACTTACAGTATTTTTTACAGCTTTAAGATTTGTATATCGCATTTCCTTACATGCCAATAATTATGTTAGAATAGAATAACAGAGAATTATGTATTTTTACTGTAGCAGTATAAGTTAACTCCCTCAATCATATAGCTCTTCTTTACGTAATTTTATACCACGAATATTACATGCTTTACATTATACTAGCTGTAAATAATCCACCATATACTACTGGTGGACTGCTCTTTTAGAAAACTTACGTTATTATACTCACATCTCTTATTGTGCATATGACACTTAAGGATATTTTACTTAAACTGCATTATCTGTAAATCAATGACACTTTAGTGTTATTATCCCTACTATATAGTATGTTGTTATGCCACAAATGTATAAATATTTTGATGTAATATATTTGGATATGTTTGTACGTTACATGCATGTTATACTACTAATATTGCACAGTTTCCTCAATGTTTCTGAAACTTCTTTGAATATGCAAGACTATAGGCCCACAAACAGAGCCTATTTTTGTTGGCGGAAAAAGAAGGCGAAGCATTTTATTATAATGATAATTTTTCTATCCCAGGAATTTTAATAATCTTCCAAATCCATTCCCCAGAGTTATTCAGCCTTTGGGATAACCTGGGGATCGATGTCGAAGCATCTGGGATCGAATTTTGATGAATTCAACACTCCGGTATAAAGATATAAAACGTATTATATACAAACGTATGTTTGTAATAATTCTGTGTAGATGATTTGACGATTTGATGCATATTCTGTGAGCTAAAAGCAAGAAAACAGTTGTGTTGAAATTGGAACCAAGAATTACTCAAAGCCTGCGCCAAACTCTTTAACAGCTTTCTTCCAGAATCCACAATTCTGTAGATATGCGACAATCATTCTGAGGATATGTGTATGTGGTAAGATAATACAACGATTCTTCGCATAGTAATTGTAATTTGATACGTGATGACATGCAGGACGCTGTTTTAAGTTACTGTACACAGTTCCTAAGGTCTGTCAAAAATCACCAAACATGGTAAAAGGTTTTACAGAATATTAAAAAAACCAAAAAGCTGTAAACTATAGAAATTAAAATTATTATTAGTTAAAAAGTATTTAGATACGCTATGTATGTACTAAGGTTTAATTAATTAATTAATTAATTTATTAGTTTATTTTCAATTCAGTAGAGGTGTTCCCGTTCTTCCAACGAAACGCGGAAGACTCAAGTATCTGTCTTTGCACATCTACAATCGTTTTTTTGGCAGGGAAGGGTCCAGTTTCAAACAAATTGACTAAAGCGGTCACTTGTTTTCTTCAGAAGGGTCTTGGAGTAGTGCAAGGCCTTGTGAATGAACAGATGAACCACTGTGTCCATCTTAATTTATTAGGATGCTGTGCTTGACTCTGGCCTGCACATCTTCCCATTTCCAATTAAATTTTATTATGTGAATTAATTCATCTTCCAGAAACAACTCCCCATTAGCAACATCCTCAGAAATAGAGGGCTTGTAGAGTTTCAGTGACAATATACTACTAAGAAATATGTTCATTTAAATTTTATTTAGTCATTAAAGCAGAAAATTTTTTAAAAATTAGCTATTCTTCTAATGCGCAACAAAATTTCCGTACAGTAAATGTGAAAACGATTTCGTTACGCTAAATATTTTTTGCATGCGCGCATTCTTTATGCCGCATGTTCCTTATACAAGGCACCACTAAATTATTAAACCAACATAAAACTAATAAAAAACATATAAATAAACCAGCTTCGGCCTTAATTTTACTTTGCCCAGTGAACAAACAACCCGGGTAGTTAGAATTCTCTTCATGGAGAGACTAGATAATTGGATTTCTAATGTAAAACATTTTTTAGAAGTATAGAAAAATATATTTATAAACGAATAATAATAATAACATAAAAGATACTGAAAATCCATAAAAAATGCATATCTTGTGACTTAGAAATGTCATAGCAATAAAAATTTCCCAAAGCTAAGTAACTCTACATTACTCAATATCAGTAGGATGGTATAGCATTCTAAGAACAAACAAATTGGGAAATCCCTTGTGACTGAAACTCATTTGTCAAACAGAGACAGATAGTTCTGAGAGTGTCGCTGGGGAAGAACTTTGCAGAAGGTGGGGCAAAGGGGCAATAGTGCCTCCAAGGCAACAGTAGCTGTTATTGGAAGCATGAGTGATTACCGATCCCCCTCTTAAACAGCAACACCAACAAAAAGAGAGAATGCAGCTTTTTCTGGGTCTTAGGCATAGTATTTGAAGCGAGGGAAGAAGAGAAAAATGGATAAACAAAAACAGCTTTTATTTCTTTTCTGTTTGGAGGCTTTTGTGGGCCAATTTAGTTCAATAGAAAGCCTCTTTATTTCATGGATAAAGAACTTGTTAAAAAAATTAATGGCGCATAAAGTATTAAAAAAGAAAGTCTGCAAGGTGTCTTAAAAAGAATTATTTCAGGATTAAATAGGCGGCTTAAAACTAACTTTTCAGGTAAGTAAAGGCGACTTTTAATTTTGTATAATTAAAATTTATTTCTAAGATAAAGGTGGAATTTTTTTCAGAAGACTATTGTTTTTCCTAAAATAAACTTATAATAGCTTTCTCTAAGGTCATTGAGTTATTTCAGAAAAGTTGAAATAAACTTTAAAAAATAATTAACTAAGTACAGAAGTTATCAGCTTCATTACGAAGATACTTCTATGAATCATTTAAATTCTAGACTGCATATCTTCTTGTTTCTCAATAGAAAAATGCGCTGTTATCTATAATGATTTTAAATTGCGGTTAGATAATAATAATAATTTGCTATGCCGCACGATGTATTTGCTCTGCATAAAAATCTTGTAGTTATAAAAAATTCCATAAATGTTTAAATTCTAAGAATGCTGAGCATTAGTTCAATTAATTCCAAAAAATTAAAGAAAAGTAAACGAAAGTTCATATTCATTAAACTGTCACTCAAACCATATCCAACACGGTACATACAATACACGTATGTGCGATCAGAAGCTAAATTTATTGTTAAAAGCATTATTAAATATTTTCGATTATTTAAACACTTTCACAGATAAAGCCTACCCACCCCAACAGAATCTAACAAGATTTATTTTCTATCTATTGCAGTATCCTGATTTCCGTTTTGTCTTCAGATGCTTGTTAAAATCCTACTGAATAATT
>KK116381.1:521152-600375 GCA_000611955.2 Stegodyphus mimosarum | reverse complement strand
CTGATATATATATATATATATATATAAGGTAAGAAACAATGCTAATAGCAAAGCCTTATTCATTGTAAATACTTTCCATCACGAAACAAATACTAAAATAAAAACGTTTTGAAAACAAAGCATGTAAATGTAAAAATTGTAATTTATACTAGCAATAGCCATTAATTTCCTCGCTCTCTATTCTAAAGTCAGTAACAAATCTTCTGGACTGCGTCAGTTCTAGATCAGTCTATGTCACGTGGCTTGCATAGAGCTGGTGACGTAGCTGCTTCGGAAAATTAACTCAAAGTTTCGAGAATAGAAACTTTCTAAGCACCTTAAACCGAAACCTTCTTTTAGTGAGCCTCCATATTGGATAATTGTGCACTTTAGCTTCTACTTTTTCTTCCTGTTAAGACGCAATTTCGCAAGCTTAGCCCCTGCTAGCTATTGCCCATTCTTCTAAAACTTCAATCTGTATAAATTTGTAGTGAGAATAACTCATAATGATGACGTGCAATAAAAAAGAACACGGGGACTAAGAATTAATTATGAAGGAATAAAATTAGATGTGGAATTCACGGCTACGTCTGTCACTTCAAGAGTCATTTTTTAGATACACACTAAAGTCTCTCTAAGTTATTACGATGCAAATAACCATTGCCAGTCCGTTGCAGATTTCTCCAAATCATCCTATTACACACACGCACAAACAAACATACACACATATATATTACAGTAAGAAACAATGCGAATAACAAACCCTTATTCATTGCAAATTCTCTTCATCACGTTAAAAACATCAGAATGAAACATTTTGAGCAATAAATTTAATTTGTCATGAAAACAATTTGATTTGTACTGTAAATTCTAGTGGCAAAGGGTAAAAAGAAATTTTTTCTCCCTTCAACAATTGTCAAGTATAATAGCAGGCTCCTTCATCTAGTAGGGCCGTAAGAGATTATTTATTTTATTTTACCTGTAAAACTGCTCTTCATATTTATATATTTACTTCATATTTTTCTTTTATATTAGGAGATTCCTACATTAAAAATAATGAGTATCCTGAATTTTAAATGAAATATAGGTAATATAATTTTTTCTAGCATAATAGACTGCATATGAACGATATTTATCCAACTGCATACTTTTGTTCTTCAGAATTAATTTTTACTTTTAAATACGAAGTATCTAATAATGCCAGTGATAAGACAATTAATTACGTTTAAAATACATTCAAAGTTAGAAAAATATTTAAAATCTCTTTCGGAAGAATTTCGTTCTCTTAAATATAAATACTTCGGAAACCTACTTTTAGAGCTCAGTGCTCATAACACCGTATAAAGTATTTCTCCCGCCTTCTTCGCATGCCTTCGTGGTGTAGTGGTCAGTATGTTCGGCGCGTAACTCAGAGGTCCTTGGTTCGATTCCCGGCGAAGACATTCCTCATTTTTCACTTCTCCAGCTTCCAAAAAATTCTAATGACTCTACACTGGCGCCTGAACTAAAAAGGTGGTGGATGATGATTCTCCACCACCGGGATTTGGCGATTGGGTTTCCAAAACACCAGACGCCCTTTAAAAGGGATGTATATAAGGTATTTTCCCTGCCTTCTCCACATGCCTTCGTGGTGTAGTGGTCAGCACTCTCGACGCGTAACCGAGAGGTCCGCGGTTTGATTCCCGGCGAAGGTGTTGCTTCCTGCTTCCAAAAAAGTACCTAATGTCTCTACAACCGAAAGGAAGCTTTAAAATAACATGTTTGTAAAGAACATTGTGATTTTAGGCCTTGGTTTTGTTCATTATTCTTACAGTAGACCGTCATTACTTTATTCAAGTAAAGAAACAAAATTCTTCTACAATATTTGTTTCAGATTACGATAAGAACGAGGAAAGATGCCATAGTTTAACGCCAAATATCTGAATAATAATGTAGCTTGATTGCTTTAATTTGTTCATTGTAGGTTTATAAATACTTAAAAAAAGTTTTAAAAAGTGAGTATCTTACTTTCCTTTAAAAGAACATATTAGTATATTATTGCAAATGAAGTATTAAAATACAATACTCGATTTCGAACACATTTAGCGAATTATTAGAAACAAAAAATAACTCGCTAAATGAAACGTAAATCAAAAATGAAAGAAATACACGTCTTCAGTATTATATGGATTTACTTCAGTATATGAAGTTAAAAAAACATATTGATAGATCAAACTTTAAAATAAATATTATTGTCAGACACAGAAATCTACATAAATATTGTTTTTTGAGATTTCCCCCTTTGTTTCTTCTTAACGACACTTGCTATTAATAAATCGAAAAACATTCCTAAATATATTTAACTTTTCGATCGCTAAATGGAAGCATAATAGTGATTCTTACAGGTATTTTTTGCCGATATCAAATCTATATATAAAGTTTTAGATTATTTAGGAAGTCACTAGAGAGGCAGGAGCAATGAGGATAATGAAAGTTATTCGTTCATAATTAAAAGGAAAAAATAACACACTTGGTAGTAGAAAAAGGTTCGATTTAATTTTTGGACTCAACACAAAATAGTGTGCTCGAATCGAATAAATATTAATTATATATTTACAAAACAGTTCCGTAACAGATAAGTTAATTACATTAGACTAATTTAACTAAAAACTGCTATTTATAAATACTAATGTAGATGAACAGATATGTTGTTGTTGTGACTTATGTCACTTCTCTGACGGTAACATCAGAACATGCTCAGAAAATTCATACCCGCAAGGAATTCAAAACTGCGCCAGTTTTCGGCAACAGCCTTGACCACTGTACAAGTGACAGCACGACGTTGCTCAATTCTGCCCCCAATTTTGATGAAGAGCACCCCGAGGGGACGGTTCCGAGAGTCTCCCATCCTTCTTGCCCTACCACAGCCTCTCCAGAGTACTTTCGGCTCGTAGCATAATTAGAGTGCCTAATGCTGCACAGACATTATTACATTTACAAACATCCATGCCTTCTCCTGGATTGGAACTCCGACACTTCGGTACGACCATCAGGATCACTAACCACAATCCGGTTGAGCGGCAGATGAAAAGATGTAGAATATTTAACATCTGCTACGTAAAGTTGTTATGTATCTTTTATTTACTGATTTCGTTAACAATACGCAAAAATGAAATAAATTAGATGCATTTTTAATAATACTATGCAGTATTCAAATGTAAGATCCACATTTTGCATGACTTCCGGCGTTTTTAGTGGTATTAAATTTTCAGCGAGACAAAATACAGTAAATATTTAGAAACGAAAATGTACCTTTTAAGCTTGAAACGTATACTTACTGTAATGATAATGCCAGTAAAACCTTTTATTAACTGCAAAAAATAATGTAGTAGAATAATATACATTTTGTTACGATATTTGCGTGAGGTAAAAGCTACGAAAATCTCTTTAACAGTTTCGTTTCAAATATGCGTCATAAAGTACATATCATTATAAAGAAACCCACAAAGCTATTCTATTTCTGGCTTTTTTTTCTCATTTAGGTGTATTCAAATCTCACAGTAAATCTTCTGAAATAAATAAATTCAAAAAATAAAACATGCATTAATGCGAGAATAAAGCACAACTTTTTCAGAAATCTCTTTAGTTCCTTTCTTTTTTCTATTTCGTTTGACTCATTGCATTTTTTCATTTGTTCGTTTTTTTTAAACGCATCTCTAATGCATCATTAATCAAAACTAGAGGTTTCAGAAACGTTATTTTTTTCTCATTACTAGCCAAAAAGTATTTTTTCGTGTCTTTTCATGTAGTCTTTTTCTCGATTTATTCGTTGAGTTTATATGCATCTTTCTTTCGATTAATCGCGGTTTTCTCCGATTTTTCTCTTACGGATTTGTTTTTTTTTCTTTTTGTCGTTCATCCTCATTGTCTAAAATCAGCTCCTGGCTATGATTAAGCTGATGATTGCCATGTATGAAAAAACTTTAAAAACAAGATTGTTTCATGAAGCATTCTTTATAAAGAATGTAAAAATTAAGAATTGGCAATGACATTTTAATGCCAAGATTTGTGATCAAGTAATTATGCATAAGGAAGTAATCAAAAGCAGAGCAAGATTTTAAATTTTCTAATGCTGCTAACATCATTAAGTTATAAATTAAAAAAATTTTGAAAATTGTCTAATACAACTCGGATGCAAGATTTCTCTTGCATTTTTATACTTTACAATAAAAAATGATTATTTATGAAATGAGAATTATGATTTCGAGACTTGAAGCTTGCATAAAAATAGACCTCATTTTCTGACGCTGAAGCGGCGAAAATCTAAAATTTAACCCTTTGATGATATGAAGAAATGGAAAATGTGTATCTTATGATTTGCATGAAGAATAATATTAATTAATACTCTATTCAAATTCTTTCTAGATTTTATCAATTGCTAAATATATTAACGAATAAAAGAATACTGCGTAGCAAAATTTAAATTGCTTTGTGCTTTTTACTTACAATAATATTTTTAATTATTAGCTTGTTTAATTATGAAATTGAGATAATATACAGTTTTCTATCGGAGCTACTCGTTCACCTAATATTGTTTATTAGCCAATTGACACAGTATAAGAATTCAGTCATTAGATGACAACTGATTGACAAACTTTCAATAGAATAAAAGTAGAAATTTAAAGGTTTTCTTCAAAACCTCCAAGTTGTATTTGCTTCGGATTATATTTCGAGAATTCATTTTAGTACTGATTTATTTTTAGAAAACATAAAAAACTGAATTTTTACCAAAGTTGTTTTAGCCCAAAGGAGCGTTAACTTAGAAGGGCTGTTCATTTCGTTTTGACATTTTACGTCGATTCACTGTAAATGTCGGTATCACTTTTCAAACTGTGGCCATCAAATATTATCGCCCTGTGTTATATTTAAAGAAATTAAATAATGAAGAATCTGCGTAAATGTATCTATGTTTCTCGCAATGTGATAAAACAACGCTAGCTAAATCCATCAAATTTTGAATAACGTATTCTTCCTGCGAATATGGGCATCTGGAAGCCCAAATTTGGAATTTGGAATAAGTTTTGTTATCGGTTTCACATTTTGCAATACTTTAAGCGAGCAAAACAAAGTAAGGACAAAAAAACATTTTTATTTCTAGCACGCGAGATTGTGTATCGGAAATTCTAAAGATATCCTCATTTTAAAATTATTTTGGAATATTGCTGTTGAATTGAATTTTATTGTTTAAGTGCAAAGAACATGATATTTAGTAAATAAAGATAACACAAAAAACATTAAAAAGTCCCTTTGGGCATAATGTAAAATCTGAAAACTTTCAGATTTATTTATTTATTTACTTATTTTTAGCGAGATTTTTCAGGCATTTCCGCTGAGAAAGAAATTCCTAATTTTTATACGCTTAAAATCTTAACGATTTCTTTAAGGATGATGTTAAAATTTAACATTAAAACTTTCAGAACATTTTTGTAAGAACTACAAGTATATTTCCGCCAACACATATTTATTTTATATTTCCTTACTGCTTCTATTGAACCCCCAAGCCAATAAGAAGGTTAGCGGAGAAAACGTCCGCGCTGATAGGCCTGTTTTGAATTCGCGGTATTCTATAACCTTGTAGAGTCATTTTAGGGGGTGACGGGGAATTAGGAGTCCCAATCGCCAAATCCTGGTGGTGACGAATTATCGTCCACCCTCTTTTAGTTCGGGCGCCACTTCTAGAGTCATAAGGCTTTATTTTTGAAGAAGGAGACTTGAAAATGTACAGTTCCCTCGCTGAGATCCTATCTCTGGGCCTCCCGAATACAGCTAGTGTGCTTCTGAGTACAATACGAAGGAATGAGGAAGGGAGGGAGAAAATACTTTCTATACTGTCCCCTTTTAAAGATCTACTTGGAAGAAGAGACCAAATATCCAAATACTGGTGATGCTGAATTGTCTTTCACCCTCGTTTTTTAAAGTTCGGGCGCCACTGGTAGTGTCATTAGGGGAATTTGGAGCTGGAGACATGAAAAATGCCTAATGCTCTTGCCGGAGTTTGAATCCTGGACCTCTCGCATACGCGTCGCTTGTGTTTTCATTTAAACCAAGAAAGGCATGCAGAAAGGAGAGATAAAATATACCTTATAACTCAAAACAGAATGTAATATAATAATCGAATATTTTGATTCTGGAAACCATTATAACTCTGTTTTTTTCGTTTATTTATGCAGAATGTAATTTAGCTATAAATTGCTTAGTTCTCTTAATGGAATTAGAAGTGGCCAAGTAATGATGATCTGGTTATGTAATGCTTATGCAATATTTAATGCAGTGCTTTAATATTTAATGCTGATGTCGATCCTTGTTCAAAAAAGGATTATCTTCAGCCTTACATTTTTTATACAGCATGCATACTCACAATACAAATAACTGCACATAAATACACTCATGTCTATAAATTAAGGATAATGCAAAATCAGGCAAAGGAAGAGTTAGAAGCAAAACAAATTTGACTTATTTGTAAAGCTTATTTATTAAACAAAAGGTAAAGAGCAAAAAAAAAGATGCTATATGTTTGATATTATTAAAAAAATTAGCGATTTTTTCTCCCTGGAGCAAATTACAAAAAAAACCTATTTACAAAAAACCAATATTACACGGTTGACATGATTGTTAATACATTGTATGTCTGCCAGACGATGCAATACAGTCCGCACAATGCCTAGGTATGCTGAGTATCAAATTAGCGATCTGATCTTGGGGGATATTACACCACTCAAAAAGCAATGCTTTCCAAAGTTCCGGTAGACATGTAGGAGGAGGTAGACGGGCTGCAAGTCGTCGGCCAAGCTGTCCCACACGTGCTCTTCTGGATTCAAGTCCGGTGAGAATGCTGGCCAGTCCATACGGGTGATAACCTCCGATTGAAAACATTCGCTTACGATGTTTGCACGGTGAGGACGGGCGTTGTCTTCCACAAACACAAATTGTGCGCCCATATAGCCCCGAAACAAACATGCATGTTGTTCCAGAATGACGTCCCGATAGATTTGGCTTGCCATGGTTCCAATTTGAACATGCAGGTCAGTTCTGAAACCCAGAATAATTCCACCCCAAACGAGCACTCCTGCACCACCGTAACGGTGTCGTTCAATGATGTTTTCTTGGTGGTAACGGGTACCTGGAGCTCTCCATATGAAAGTCCGGCGAGAATCAGACTGCAAGCTAAACCTGGACTCGTCGGAAAACATCACACACGCCCGCTGTTGCGGTGTCCACAATGCATGCTCTCTATTCCAGGCTAACCGCAGGCGACAGTGAGTTGCAGTAAGTGGAACGCATTTGACAGGTCTACGAGCATATAGACCAATCTGCCCTAAGCGTATGTACACGCTCTGTCTTGAAATTGTCGTACCAGTGGCTGAAGAGAGCTGACGAGACAGGTGTGAGGCTGTGCTCCGCCTGTTTCTTTTGGCGGTAACTGCCAAATACAGGTCCTCATTCGGCGTTGTAACTCTGGGGCGACCTGTGCTGTAACGTATACTCACACTACCATCATCTTGGAATCGTTGCCAAAGCCTGAGATGACACTTTCGTCTGATACTTCCAGTTGGGTACGCCCACATTCCAGACGGCCGATAATTCTACCACGTAAAAAATCATTAAAATGCGTCCTTTGTGTCATAACAATTCGGATATTGCACTGAAATGCTTATAAAGCGCCTGCGATCAATTTTACTTCTTCGCCTGCATTCCTTATATATCACTCTCTTTAACTCTCGTCATTGTGACGTACCATCGGTGGCATCTGGTTACTTCCTGAAATTTGTATATGATTCTTGAAGATGTGTGTAGTGATTTTACAGGTGATATATTTATTTTAGAGTTCGATTTCCGCGTGACTCCGAATTATCCTTAATTTGTGGACATGAGTGTAATAATAGTTTAAGCGAAATGAGGAGAATTGCTGTGCTGTCAAACCTTGGCAGCATTGGATGATTGCTTACAAGATTGGAGACTCTCTGGAAGAAACGGGAAAAACATACGTTCGAAAACCTATTACTAATTCTTCCTGAATTATAAAGAAGCTCGTACCGAGAACTTTAATATTCCGAGGGTTTGTGAATACGTTTTTCATCAGCTGTGAGATTAACAATTTAATTGAACTTAAATTTAGAGTTAGCTACGAGTGATTCTAAGAACTTATAAGGTATTTCTTCTTAGCATGCCTTCGTGGTGTAGTGGTCAGCGCACTCGGCGGGTATTCAAAAGGTCCGTGGTTCGAGATTGCTCACTTTTATTGTCTCCTGTTTGGAAATAACCTAATAGGCTCTACACATTCACAATACTTATCATACATTTAGGAGGCATTGACAAATATGAGAATTCTCCTTGAGCAATTTTTGCAATATGAAATTTTATAATCAATTCTTAATTTCTTCCGGCTTATCTGGAGAGATTATTTAGAGACATCAAAAACGACGTAGTTCACAACATTAGTTTAATGGTTTTACAAATTGTCTTCGCTAAGTTTTCGTGCTCATTTAACATTGGATGACAAACGAATTATACTATATTTTTAGCTCATGTGATAGCAATTGTAGGGTGAATAAATGGAAAATAAATAAATATTTATTTATCATAGGAAATGAAGAATAATGAAAGTATATTAAAACTTATTTAACGTTACAAGCCTTCTAATTGTGCTAGAGCAGCCCGCGGGCTATTTTTGCGCGCCCGCGACTGTTCGCTATGCATAACAATATCAACCGTGGCCAGCCCGCGACCGACCACGATTTTTTGTTTGGCTTCGTTATTCATCATACTTTTAGAAATAAAATATAAGCCTTAAAATTATTGTACTGGCAACACTGTTTTGTTACCACTATTACTAGTGACCCTCGCTTTGAATCTGTTGCACATTAAGAATTTTCTCAGCAATTTAACTTTTAAAACTGTTTAATTTTTATTTTAGGTTTCTCACCCTAAAATGAGTTCCTCCAGCAAAAGGCAACGAATGTATCATTTCAAGAGTGATTGGGAAGAAGACTACGGTTTTATCCAGACAAAGGACAAGTGTGTTTGTTTGATTTGCAATAGTTCTGTATCAGTTTTGAAGAAACATAACCTCGAACGCCATTTCAAGACTATTCACAAGACTTTCGACGTTAAGTATCAGTCTAAAACAGAGTTCAGAAAAAGGAAAATTAATCAACTCAAATCAAGGCTATCTGCCCAGCAAGCGGTTTTTACTAATCGTGCAAATAAAAACAAAAATGCCATAACGCTTCTTTCAAAATTTCTCATTTGTTGGCAAAAAGTAAAAAACCTTTCTCAGACTGCGAATTAATCAAGATGGCATTTCTAATGGGAGCTGATGCGTTGTTTGAAGGATTTTGTAATTAGTAAGAAATTATTGCAGCAATACATGATGTGAAGTTATCTAACGATACAACTACTAAGAGAATACAAATGCTATCACCTAATTTACAAAGTCAGTTGAACGATGATATGCAAAAATGTGAATGCTTTTCACTTCAGTTAGACGAGTCGACAGATTCATCTGATACAGCGCAATTCGCAGTATGCATAAGGATGGTTTTTATTGATTTTAGTGTAAAAGAAGAACTACTAAAATTACTACCAATGCATGGGCAAACAAGAGGAGACGATATTTTTAATATCTTTAAATGCCATCTTATGCCAAGGAAATTAATATGCCTTTACAAAAGTTATCAGCAATAGTTACTGATAGGGCTCTATCAATAGTGGGCTGCAAGAATGGATTCGCATCTCATTGCAAAATAGACGAATCTTCCACTTTCTTCATGAATTATCATTTCATTATTCAGCAAGAAGCATTATGTGTTAAAATATTATCCTTTGAGCATGTCATGAATTTAGTTATAAAAATAATCAACAACATTCGAACAAATTCTTTGTCACACAGAATCTATAAATCAATCGTAGAAGAGGGCAATTCTTCAAACTCTGACCTTATTTTACACACAGACATAAGACGGTTAAGTAGAGGTAAAGATCGCGCCCGATTTTTTTGAAAATCTAGAAGTGATATGAAAATATTTGATTTCAAAAGGTGAATGTTTCGAACAATTGGATGACTTTCTCTGGTTGACGGATTTGGCATTTTTAACGGATATTTGCGAAAGCTTGAATACTTTAAGCCTTCAACTTCAGGGGAAAAATAAAGATATGGTGGAAATGGTTTCTGCAATTAATTGTTTTAAATGAAAATTACAATTCTGGAAAGAAAATTTATCAAAAAGGTCTCTCAATCATTTTCTACGTATGAAAAGTCATCCGTGAAAATTCGTTTGACCCTAATTTACCTATTGGTGGCCTTCAGAAACTTTTGGAACAATTCGAAACTGCGGACTTAATGAAAATATTTGGAATCTGGCCGAAGATAAAAAATATCCCCTTTTGAAAAAAAGAGCTTACAAATTGAAATACTGTTTCCGTTCCACATATTTATGTGAATCGTTATTTTCAACAATGAACGCAATTAAATCAACAATCAGATCTCGGCTTAACTATAGCAATCTCGAAGATGCTATAAGATTGGGAATATCATCTTTTACGTCTGACTTTGAAAAACTAGTGGATAATATGCAATGCCAAAAATTGCATTAAATATAACTATTTTGAATTTTCTGTTACCTTTTTAGTGTAGTAGGACGACCTGCGCTTTATCGTCTACTCACATTACCATCATCTTGGAATCGTTGCTAAAGCCTGGAGATGACACTCTGGGCAATTCGAAGTTCGTCTGATACTTCCAGTTGGGTACGCCCACATTCCAGACGGCCGATAATTCTATAATCCAAATGCGTCTTTTGTGTCATAACTATTCGGTTATTGCACTGAAATGCTTATAAAGCGCCTGCGAACAATTTTGCTTCTTTGCCTGTATTCCTTATAAATCACTCTCTTACACTCTCGTCATTGTGACGTACCATCGGTGTCATCTGGTTGCTTCCTGAAATTTGCATATGATTCTTGAAGATGTGTGTAGTAATTTTGCAGGTGATATATTTATTTTAGAGTTGGATTTCCGCGTGACTCTGAATTATCCTTAATTTATGGACAAGTGTGTAACTTAAAGATAAGAATAAGAATTGGAACAAAAGCTTTGATAAAAACGGTTTATAAGGTCTCATTCTAATTTTCTAGCCAGTTACTTTAAGTTACTTTCCCATTAAGCCTCGTTTGATTTCCCTGCCAGAAATCCAAATTTCCAGCTCGCGCGTAATTTAAATTCGGTAGTTTGAAGGAAGTATTTAAAAAGAAGGTTTTTGAGGATGAAATCAGAGCGTATTCTGCATGCTTCAGAGATACGTTCCTAACTTTGATTCGCTCGATTAGAATTCGAATTAAGTTATTCTTGCCATTAGGTTTGTTTACGCCGATTTCGGTCAGAGCCAGCTAGCGTGCAGGTTATACTAGGAAGACGTTAGACTGTACTTAAACTTCATTCATTTATTTTATTATCCATACATAAGCAAAGGTGTTGGCTTGTGCAAGCACGAGTTGGTGTTGTCTGTTTAACTTCATTTGGTTTAATAAAAGTGTCCTTTATATCCGTTCCCGTCCTTTAGACACGTTTCATGTCTCTGCGGTATTTGTAAGACACAGTAAAAAATCTCTAGCTGCCTTTTTACAGTTCTGGTCTAATTGTATGCTTTCTCAGAATATCAAAATCACACAGATTCATTTGATTTATGTGTTATTAATTTTTGTGTTATTAGGTTTTCAATTTTACAAATATAAACAAGATTTCAGAAACAAAATTAGTGACGCGAATTGCACAAAATTTCTTCCTTAATCAATGCGATGGCTGCACTTGATGTATTGGCACATTTTAAAAATATGTTTCATAAAACTGTCTAATTTAAATCTTAAGTCACCTCATTGAAAACTATTCAACTCGCTTCCTTTTTTCCAGTAGTAAATTATTGACTTGACTAAAGCCTTTTCCTACCAGGGAAGAAGAAACGTCATCACTGCTGTTCAGTAAAAATTTTCTTTTGGAATATTTCTCATTATTGACTTTTAAATTCCAAAAACTTGGAGTAGGCATGTGTTTTGAATAACACATCTGCCTAAACATTGTGAGATATTTTCTCCCTTTTTCCTGCATGTCTTTGTGCTGTAATAGTAGCACATTTAGTGCGTGCTCGAGAGGTTCACGTTCGAGTGCCGGCGAGGGCATTACACATTTCTTCAGTTTCCTGACATCGAAAAAATTCTAAATGAATCTACAGTGGCGCCCGAACTAAAACGTCGTGGAAAATAATGTGTCACCAACAGGATTTGATGACTGAATTCCCTAATCCCCAGTCGCTCTTTAATGTGGGAGTATATAAGGTGTTTTTCCCTCCTACCTGAATGCGTTCGTCGTGTAACGGTAACACACTCGGCGCGCATTCGAGAGGTACAATTTCGAGTTCCGGTAAGGGCATTGCTCATTTTTCATGTCTTCTGCTTGAAAAATAATATAATGACTCTACAACATCCTACTTCAAAGCAATCAGATCTTCTTTCATTACAATATCAAGATCATAAATATAGCAATTTAATGGTTTATGAGCTATTGAATTGCTATTTAATGGTGCTGGCACATTCAAAGTTTCAGTGTCTTGAAAACGAACATCTTCTTGTATATAACAATATATCTTCCTAGGAAGTTTTAACGGCTTTCGTCCTTTTTTTCTGGAAAGGGGGGTTTGTTTTTTCTCGTTTTCTTGCATTTTAACTTTCTATATTTCACTTTTTTATACAAAATTGATACATTATAAAAACGTTAAATAGTTTTTAAAATATGTTAAAAATTTTATGTATTAGTTTCATCATATTTATTTTATACGATTCTTCATTACTGTATATAAATAGCTTTATATCAGTAAACAGTTTTAAAGTATTAATATTACAATATTTTTTGTAATCAATGGGATCTTTATTATGTTATGAACTGCGCATGCATATTCCACTATCGATCTTTACATAACCCCAAATCATGTGACATATGACGTAAGCAATGATGGGTTTAACTTTAGTTTTCTCACTAACTGATTCGTTTCCAGAAAACGCAGTGCTAAAATTAGAATTAAATGAAATTATTTTAACGCAAAGTAAGGAAGGATAAGCAGATATGCAATTAGAAATAACTGGGGTTTTTAATAGTTCCATTGCTATAATTTGTCTTCAACGTATTTAAGGCCATTAAAGGGTTCTATTTTAAAGTCAAAATGAGGATTAATAAAGGAATTCTCTGAAATGGAATATACATAAGCTGAAATGAATGTTCATACCCTTTTTTGATTAATGACTTTTAAACATTTCGAATGACTGGAATAATGTCACGAGCGAGCAAGCATTTTTAGTCCAAAAGAGATTTGTCCCTGAAGGACTATTGTTTTCGTTTTGCCATTTTGCGTCGAATCACTCTGAACGTTCGTTTAACTTTTCAAATTGTTGCCACCAAATATTATCGCCCTGCATTATATTTGAAGAAATTAAATATTGAAGAATCTGCCTAAATGTATATATGTTTCACGCATTGTGATAAAACAACGGAGCCTAGAGCCATCTAATTTTGAATGACGTAATCCTACTGCGAATATGGGAATCTGGAAGCCGAAATTTGAAATCTGGAATTTGTTTTATTATCGATTACATATACTGTAAATCTTCAGTGAATTTTTGATTAACAAATTCAGCGATTTCAAAGCAAGCAATGGCCGCGTTGTATAGAAAAAAACATTTTTATCTCCAGCGTGTGAGATTGTGTATCGGAAATTGTAACGATATGCTCAATTTAAAATTATTTTGCGATATTGCTCTTGAACTGAATTTTATGGTTTAAGTGCAAAGAACATTATATTTAATAAATAAAGGTAACACACTCAATGGTAAAAAAACGCCTAATTTAAAATCTGAAAACTTTTAGATTTTGTTTTTCAGGCTTACTTACTTAGCATTTAAGCAAGATTATATTTTTTGACTGCTTGAATATGCTCAGTCCTTTGATGAGAAGGATCATTATATGGTTAAAAACATTTAATTGCTTTTTATTTAGAGGTTTAAATGACAATCGATTAAAGCGAGGCATTCACCCTTTTCGTAAGAGCATAATTTTTTGTCAAGCATAACCGCATCATTATGAGTGCAAACATGTTCTTTTTAGAGTCCGTTTATAGTATTTGCTTTCTATAGATTGGCATTTAAAAAGGGCAGTATTGAGTGAAACCTCACTGCATTCATCATTATTTATCATTAAATATAAAAGCACACATTTATTTGAGAGAATACAGCATGTTACTTAAAGGTGAATGTTGAATACACGTATTCTAAAAACACCCTCCAGAAAAAGGTATAAATAACGTCACATTTATATTTGTCTTACGTAGGAAAGTCTCTTGTTTCACATGAAGTAACGGTAGATCCAACACTGAAAAAATGCATTGATTTAATACAAAGAAAAGATATCATAATAGACAAGACAAATGAGAAGCATGGCAAGTGATGACCTTAAGACACGTGTGCTCACCAAGGAACTAGGACACTAGATTAATGACTAGGTCAATACATTTCATGCTTCATCCATATAAAGAACATGGTGACAATGATTTCCAGAAATGAGATATGTTTTCTGACGTGACATGGCAACATTTATTTAGCACGCCTTGCGTATTATCACGAGAATATTCACTAGTATACACAATTTTTTTAACAATGGTTGTATAGTATAAAAACCGTTTTTGTCTTTTCTTCAACATTTAAAGCAATTTTTGCTATACGTAATATTTTATGTATACCATATAAGAGTTAAAGAGAATAACTCATTCATAAATGATTGTACATATTGTACCTGATATTAGCCTAAGCTAGATTGTGACTAAAGAGCAAGAGATGAGCCTATCGTTGGTTTATGGCTTGGAAAATGTACATGTGACAATACTACTTTCCCCAGCTAGCTCCATCCCAGTTCTGACAGAGAATTCCTCAGGGAACGAGTCCAAGAGTCCTCTACCACCAGGTCTACCAGAAAAGAAATTTAGATAGACAAAAGTTTTAAGTACCTCCACACCGCAAAAGCACAGCAGATTTTATGTTCTTCCTCCAGAAATCGAACCCAGGTCCACAGCTATGACAGAGGGTTTCCTTATCACACCGTCATAAAACTGTCATATGCAATTGTACCTTGTACCTCTTTATTTAAAAATTAAAAGTATTTCATGCTAATAGATTTAAAACTGAGAAATTTGATTTATTGAGAAGGCTTATTAATAAAAGATATAGCCTACGTCTATTTTACTTCATGCACGCTTCGTAATGTATGCATGTCTAAAAATATTTAAGCGATATTCAAAGTAGATAAAAAGGAAGAGATTTTCTCCGAAGAGAAGTAAGACAAAAGTATGTTAAGAAAGAATTAAATTATTTTACATACTGTAGAAATTCTAGAGACAAATTGAAAAGAAAATGGTTATTTTTAGTAATAGGTATGAATTATGTTTGTTAAAAAAGTTAAATGGAAAAGAAACGTCATTGATTACAAAACTGGGGGCAGAGTTCACGTGTCATCACAGATGTTTCTGTTACAAGCTCATTGTTTGGATGCAGAAGCTCTTTCCTCGGTTTCGATATCAGTGTGCACTTGCGAAATTGGCAATCAGAAAGTCCGAAGTTCGAATCCCAGAGAACAAACTGCTGATTTTTCATATTTACAGCTCTAAAATAAACCTAATGACTTCCTTTTTATAAACAAAATGTTCTCCGTCTAGTTATCATCATTACCATTACAGAAAAACACGCATCGTAAATTAGGCTTTGTGTCAATTGAGCCTGTTCCCAAAAGAGACATAACGCTAATGTTTCCGTTTGAACCTTAAAGGGAAGAATTCAGTAATTTTAATCCCAGTTGGGCCCGATCGGGAAATACGCTTTTATTTCAACTGTAACTCAGTCTGTGTTTTAAGCACCCACTTCTATAAATAAGAGAATATACAGTCAGTGCTTTCAGTGGCATAACACCTTTTTTTTGCATTATTTTAGAAGAACTTTTTTACCTCATTTTACACGTTTCCAAGACATGCCACAAGGCAACTTGTCATCGTCTGTCAAAAATATTAGCCGTTAATATTATTTTATCATAGTTTTGAAGCTAAAATGTAACTTCGTTTAATATAATCTTTCCCAAAATTAAAATGTCAAGTTTAGAAAGCATTTCCTTACTAGAAGTCTACATTACGCTCGCTATAAAACACTTGAACTTGAACACTTGAAAAACTTGAACACTTGAACTTGAACACTTGAAAAACTTGAACACTTGAAAAAAACTTGAACAGATGCACTAACCAGTATTCACAGTAATTTTAAATAAATCTGAGTGCTATGCATTAAAACCATAATAATGGAAAAGTTTCAATTGAAATATATCTCGGTTTAGGAGAATAAATGCATAATTTTGTTTAATAGCCATTTACGTTGAATTTCGTATTACTCTTCTCCCTGTTATTTTAATTATGGTCATTTTTAGATTAAAATAAAAATAATGAAAATGAAAAAGCGTTTTATGAAATATTTGTGCAGTAAAACATGGATTTATTCAAAAGACTCTTCAAATCTGTGTGGTGTTTCCATTCTATGCGAAATAAGCTTTGTAATTTATTTTTCAAAATGCAATCAAACTTTTAATGAATTGGGCATTTAAAAAGTAATATACGGTTTTTTAAGAATATTACTAAGTTTACAGCGGTGATAAATATAACAAATGCTATTCCTGTATAAATTGTTGTTACAGTCTGTAGAATTAAAATAAGTGCCGTCGGTCTGTTGGTTTGTAACATCATCTCCTCGGAACGGCGGGGTGCTGAGTTTCGAGAGAGGTATCCCCAGATTCCAAACATTCGTGCGAAGCCATTTCGATCATTCTCATCCGCTGCGAAGAAAATCGTATTATGCTGCATCTTCTGCATAAATGCTGCCCACCAGTGGTCGAGCAATAAAGTTGCTGAACACTGATAGTTCGGCCCGAGGCTCAAATCCTGGCGTACGGGCTGCCTTTGTGAGAACTTTCGTTGTTTTCTCCATGTGTAACGCGTATAGCGGTTATAAATGCTGAGTAAATTCAATTATATGGGCTGATTTTCCTAAAGCTTCTATTTAGTTATTTTATTATTCCAGCATTCTAAAACATTCGCTGTTCTATGGCCTTCATCACAGCAGTTTCATGTATCACCAATAATATTCTTTCTTAACCATTACTTGGCTATATAACTCTCAAAATATGTATGTAATTATTAATTACAGAATATTACCATATAATTATTAATTATTTCATTTCTTTTTACGGAGATTATTCCAATATATATAACAATACGTCGTCTATCGCTTCTAAATGAATATGAGCCAGTGCAGAACACATTCAAGTATAAGATTTAAACTACGAACACCATTTTCAGCGGTTTACTAAACCTAACTTTTGCATCTTCGTCCACAGGCATTTGTTACAGTAGAAATTGCAGGCCTTCACTTCAGTAAAAAGAGAAACTTTCTTAACAGCAGATAATTCGAAATCGACTCTAAATTATTCTTAGTATCAAATTGGTACTTTCTCATTCAATGAAGAAAAAAAAACCCTCGTATGTTTCTCTTTATCTAGTGGTAACATATGTTCCTCTTTATCTAGTGTTTATATTTTTTACATCATCAGAACTTCTAACATCTACGAGACTAGCTAACGACCACCTCGTTGGGAATATTGGTTAATGACTCTGACTGCCGTACCGAAGGGCCCGGATTTGAATCCCGGAGAAGGTATAGATTCGCCTATCAGGTGCCTGCTAGACCACCGTTTTCGGCCTTAGTAAAGGCCAACGTCTGTGAAAGGCCTGGGCCTGCTATTGAGGGGGCAAAAACTGAAGCTAGTCATACTGCGATGACATGACTTGAAAGTTACGTCACCCAAGCACTTTCTATTTTCTTTTAAACTATTAATAGAGTTGTAGGCTCCGAATGCAAGAATTATATTTTTCTGACCATCACCAAAATAATAAAAAAATTTCAGAATAGTATTTTAGGTTAATGATGTCTTCTACGTTATCTAGCATTGGACGGTGATAGCCAAGAGTCGTATGGTAATTTCTAGGCATCGATGGTTTGGCTAATTTAAAATTCGGAGCACTAGTAACGAAATCTAAACAGTAATCTAAAGTATGAGCTAAGGTTTCTTTATATAGTCAGAATGGCTATTAATGTTTACCGACATCTTCTGAAACAACTCAGTTTATGTTTTTAGGCTTCAATTTTCGCTTTATCTGTTGTGTGTATATTTTCTGGTCAATGACTTTCTTATATTTACTTATTAAATACTTCCACTGCAACTGTTAAATAGGAAAACCCATTGCCTATTTTCACTGGTATATGAATATTTTAATATAAAAGACTTGCCATCATAAATAAAGGTTTTTTTGGCCCTTCTTAGTTTCAATATATTCTATTTTTTAGAAAATATTTTAAAACTCCTACAGTAACCAGTTCAGATATAGCAAAGCAAAGAAAGAAGAAAAAAGAAACGAAAAAATTGTTCTTAGAAGTTGGTCTGAAAAATCAAATGCGAAGAGATAGGCTGATTCGAACCACGCTGTTGTTTTGGTATAACAAGCGGAGGGTGAAGTGTTATAAATTCGCCCTTTTTATGTTTAAACAAGGAGTGAAAAGCGAAAGTTAATATAGGAAGAATGGTCAACAGTTATATCCGGTTGGCGCTAAATGGGAAATAAAATCGTCAAGATTTTTTAGGGATAAGGCTATTTTGGCCCATCAGCCGTAAATTAAATTCCATTAATTTATTCGTTATAGCCCAGAGAAACGAACATATAATCTTTAAGTGAAATAATAATATCTCACAATGTAACACTTAAATTTTAAAAGTGTATAATAGCTCAATATAATAAATACAGCGCAATAAGTAGAACTCTAAGCATTAACATGCGAAGAGCAAAAATCCCAAATGTATGGACTTTCCAGCAAGACAACAGCAGAGCACCAGGGCGTCAACATGTATGTTTAGTAGTTTCAGAACTGCTGTTCTTCCCATTAAAAATTACTATAAATTATTTTGATCAAGATAATGCACTAACAAAGAGCACACACACCGTAGAAGCCGCACTAATTTTTTTTGGGGGGGGAGCGAAGTAGAGAGGAAAAAAGTAAACCAGCAAACAAAAAACTGTCTAACTGCCAATTTATTCCAGTACCATCCACACATTCATATCGCCATTAGAGTCTGGACCACCACTACGCTTTTTCAATGTCAGCAGCTCAGGAAATAGGATTCGGATGATGGACAGACAGACACCAAAACCCTCGCACACCGGAACCTGAACTTACAGATAAAGAAACGAAGGTGGGAAGAAGCGAAAAAGGGGCAGTGATAAAAAAAAAGTAGAGAAAAGAGGAACACCAGAAAAGACGAAGTGAGGGCTATTATATCCGGCGGCCTAAAGGGCTTGCTCGAGGACACTTCCTTTTCCTATGGGTTGAGGAAAATCACGTGACACTCGTTTTTCACGCTTGTTCTTTTCTCCTGCTGGCAGCAGGAGGAAAGAGCCCCTTTTTGGATTTATTCCCGAATTTTTATTGCTACGGACTTTTTTTTCGTATTTTTTATATCTCCCGATTCCTCCTCCTCTTCCCAAGCAAGTTCTTGAAATTCCTAGGATCTGATGACCTCCAGAGTCAGATCAGGTTTTTATTGGACTTCGCATTTCGATGAGTAATAAAACCGGTTTTCTTATCGGGTTTCAACTCGGGCATGTGAAAGTAATTTAGTAGAGAGAGAAATTTTTATGCGAAGTATATGGTTGGTGTGTTTCATATTGCTCGTGGAAGGAGCGGGGAAAACTGCTAAAATGAAATAGTGGTGCATTAATGGAATTACCCACAAACGTCATAAAAACGTATTATCTTGAAATATACACAACAGATTGTCTTCAGGTTTCGTGATTTAAAAAGCAATATTTTGGATAGGTGTTTTTTATTCTGTATTCGTGATATGAACCTGATCATAAAATATATCTGAATTTAATCTCAGTTTATAACTTTGTTACCTTTTATTTTTATTGCAAACACCATATATGTATTTCAGTTTTATTCGTCTTGATCATGGCTGATTAAAAATGCATCGTTTTACATTTTACAGTTATATTTTCTTTATGGATTTCAAACCATTTTACACTAGAGTCTTATCCAATTTGTAATATCATTCATTTGCGAAATGTTATGCGACCTTTGTTACTTTTTATACAGTTTTACTGATATGAGATTAAGTAAACGCCGTTAATACCATGCGTTGAAAGGAAGTCGTTACAATTCACACTATCAAAGGAAAAAGCAGAAAGGGAATAGATATTTTCCACTTCTCTATTTCCTTAACCATCTCCATTTTTTTAAAAGTCTTCGGGGGAAACCTTTTCCGAGGTAATTTTTAATACCACAAAGGGAACGATGGATGTTAATCTTTTTTGGTAAGGGGAATCGGCACCATGGAAAAATAAAAGGCGATCGATGCAATTCTCATGCAAAAGCCATTCCATGAAATAAATGCACAACTTCGTCTTAAACAATTAAGTCTTTCCTTCATTAAATGAGCGCGTAATTCTCTTCAATTAATGCCATTATTTTATTATTAATGTCCTTTTCTCTCTACTGTCAAGCACTGCTGTTTTTAGCAATTAATTTTAAATTACTTGAAGTTTAATTCTTAAATAGACTAATCTAAACCGTTTAGCTTATTAGCTTTTTAATCCTTTGACTACTATAAGAAGTGGAGCATAGTATTTAGTGGCACATATATGTCCCACTAAATGTTTAAAAATGACTGCTGGGTAAAAAGTACTTAGAATCTCCTAAATGTTGGGGATGGTCTTCCAATACTTAGAAAATCAAGACGCCACTGTTCTTGTTGCACACAAATGAACATAGAGAAAAGAACAAATATGAGTTGCTGAATGTGTAATGTTGGGTTAGGCAAAGAAGCGTTACCCTGTAACCTGCGATGTAAATTCTATTTCGTATAACAAAGATTTCTAGAATAATAGGTGTGCTTATAAAAAGTCGATCACTAATCCCAAATGCCAAAGTCTCAGAAAAATTTCAAATGCTAAATTTACCTTATTTATGACATAGAAACGGGATAGAAAACGGGGTAATTTCTTTTTAATTCATATTCAAAAGGTTAAACTTTAAACTTGAAACAATAAAAAAGGGTGAAATTGATATATTTTAAGATTTTCATACTGTTAAATTTTAACGCTATATTTATTATTCGAGGTAGTGTACCTTGCGCGAAATTTAATTAAGAGGAATCTTATCAATGTGTCAATGCCCAAAACCAAAGAACAGTGGCCTAGCTTTCCATCTCTTCACCTTAGTATACGAAGGTGAACGGTATAAAGAAAAATCACGAATTGCACTACTTTGCTTTTCCCTTCCTCTCTTTCTAAGAATATGAATTCCCAAGAACAGCATGGTTACTACAAAAATATCCTAATAAAGACAACATTTCATTAAACAACTCTGCATACAAAAAATATTTTAAAAACTCTGAAATATTTTAGATTTTATATTACGCCCAAAAGGACATTTTTCTCATTTACACATGCACTCACGTTTTGAATGCATTTAGGTTAACGCCCTTTGGCCTAAAATAGTTAAAAACAGCGTATGTTTAGAATTTGCGTTAGAGAATCTCGTGTGCTGGAGTCAAAAATATTTTATTTCCCACCGTTTGTGCCACTGCTCGCTTTGAAATCGTTAAGTTTCTTAATAAAAAATTCGTTAGAGTTTATAAAATATAAATCTATACATATATATAAAGAAGAAAGTCTGTTTTTTGTCCACTAATAACTCGGTCACTACTATAGTTATGATCACCAAACTTTCTACAATTCTTTTCTGGATCCTGGAACACTTTTTTAGAAAAAAGAGTAGCTAAAATCAGATATATTAATTAAAAACTCGGAAAAACGATTATTTTCGCCCTAATTTTTCCGAGTGGCAACAGTCTCGCTCGCTGGAGATAAAAGTCTGCACTATTTCGAGAAGCTTTGCCACTGCTCGCTCTCAAATCGTAGAGTTTGTTATTAAAAATTTCTAACTTTTACGATGAAATAAAAATAGCATTGCCAAACATTAAATACATTATTCCCGATTCCAAAAACTAGTGGGAAGCTATTTCAACTGTTCCCATCTTCTTACGACTTTAATCAGCCGAGATAGTAATTAAAAACGCTGAAAACACTAATTTTCGCACTCATTTTTCCGAGTGGCAACAATCTCGCTCGTTCTAGATAAAAATGCTTTATTTCGAAAATTATTGTTACTGCTCATTTTCAAATCGTAGAGTTTGTTAATCAAAATTTTCCAAGTTTTACATTATGTATATACTGATTAATTATGATTAATTTTTTTGTCACATTTAATCGATTAAAACTGAATATAATGATATATTGGATGGAATTTGACCTTTTACGAACATTTGATTAGAAAGACGAAAATCATTAAAAACTGTGTGCCATTGTTGCTGATGTACTTAGTTTACTTTTCTATCGAAGTTTTTTATGTGGGTTCCATCATTACATCATAAATGTATGACTATGAATCATATTTTTTGCAACGTTATTAGAGAACGATTACTGCGGTATCGTTCTCTCTGTTGTTAGATACATTACTCTCAATCTAACTTAATTGAAATAGTGTACTTCCGCTAGTAGATAATAAAACAAATTCAAAATTCAAGATTCGCGCTTCAAGGTGCCCATATTTTCGGGCACCTTGATGATTTGTTTATATAGTTATATCTTTCTTGTTATTTTTTCTCTTTTTGTTTGGTTTTATTGCATTACTGAAAGTTGATGTTATTACTTAGCATTTTGCTTTTTTAATTTAACGATTTGTAAGCCTCGTGTGATACTTTGTGGTGCACGAAGCTTTCTCTTTCTTTAAAAAAAAAGTGCCCATATTCGGGTACAGGACTAGGTTACTCACAATTTAATGGCTCTAAAATTAGCTGTTTTTTTCACAATACGAGAAACATACATTCATACAGATTCTTCATTATTTAATTTCTTTAAGTATAATACACTGCGGTAATATTTGGTGGCAGCAATTTGAAAAGAGATACGATGCTTTTGACGATTCAATGCAAAATGCAGTTTCGAGACTAAATAGCCCTTCTAGACTGACGCCCCTTCGGGGGGGGGGACTTTTGTTTGCCAAAACCTGAGGAAAACTCAAAACTCTTAAACTGTTGATATACATATGTATTTTATAAAGAATATTCTGCCAAACATTTTCTGCAACTCACATGAAAGTTGCAAAATAGAGCTAATAACATTTTACCTACATGCAAAAACTAACAACAGGTTCATACATCTTGATCACATAACAGTCTATATTTTCTTTAATTGTAGCCCAGATAGAAATCTAATTAAATATATAAAAAATTTTCGAAATTGAAATATGTAAATTCATCAAAATAAATAAAGTCAGTGCTTACCTATAAGTAAATAAAATGAATAAAGTAATGAATTACTCTAAGTTGTTTAGCCATTTCATTTTTTAAAAGAGTGTGATATACTTTGAGATATTTTTATTCGTTAATACCTTTTCTTCCATGAAAATCCTCTTGCAGACTTTGCGATTTTTATTTAGCCAAAAATAAGAAGGCTACCATTCAAAAAATAAGAAGGCTAGCTCTTTCATATGCCCAACATGAGCCGAGAAATAAAATTAATTTGTTGAACAAAGATTATACAAATTTGTAAAAACAAAATAAGAATATCTAGCTCCGAATCGAACTTTTAATCATATACGTTTTAATGAAAGCTTCCGTTATTAATCAGCTACAAAAAACAATTAGTCAAATATTTGAAACTGAAAGATTATTGCAATAGTAGAACACATTAATTCTTTTATGCGTTTCATAAATTAATGGGGACAAATATTAGCCAGTGTTAACAAGGCAAAACAATTCCACGAGTAACCATTCTTTCTTCACATAACGCGTTCCAAAAAGAAAGAAAATATGTAAAACATTTTTCACCTAAAGGAAGGACTCTAGCATCCACAAGAGAAATAACAACCGGAACACATGTTGCCATTATTAACGTCATACACAGAATAACATTTCGGAAATTTTAGATAATTTTCGTTATTTCTAATTTTAAAACAGTTTAGAAAAGCCATTTAAAGAATGATCTTATACATATCTTGGAAAATGTTTTGCAGAGTTAAAAGAAATGTGTGACGTATAAAACGAATGCTTTGAAAATTAGCTTGTAAACGGCATCGACTGAATTCAATATGCCAGAAATGTGTATACTGTGTATGTTATTACATTTCAATCAAGCTTTATTTTTTATTGTGCTAATGAATTAATCATTAAATAAAAATAAAAATTAATCGTTAAGTGAAATAAGAAATACAGAATCTTCACCTTAGACTTATGATAAGGGAATAAATTCGCGGCATACCTCTAATAACGAAGTTTCTGCACCAGTATAAACAACATCTCTGAAAGTCATAAAGAAAGGATATTTTTCTGTGTTATATTTCTTTATTTTCACTTAAGCATGGTTAATTTGCCTAACAGACTTCTATATTACTTGGTCCATGTGCTTTATCTTCTTGAAAGAAATGCTTCCCGATAACAAGGAGTTTTGAATCTCTTTGCTAATGATATCCTTCTTTATCCATTTCATTGCAGGATAGCGTGAGAAAAGATAAGCTTTTGTAATTTGAAATATTTACAGGATAGAATTGTGCTACAGTCATTGAATGTTAACATAAAATATTCTCAATTCGTGGCTTAAAGAAGAACATCCATTAAATGTTAGCCTCTTCAACTGATAAGCTCAAGTAAGTACACATAACAAATAAAAGAACTCGATGTATATGAATGGAATGGAATTTCTTTTATAAGGCCTTTTATTATCGCTTAAAGCGAACATTCTACACGAAATGATAATTTAGTTTAAACAGGAAACTATTCTATTTTGAGACAATTCCTTCAATTACACCAAATTGCAAAGTCATCGAATGACGCCAAAATATGATACTCACAGATCGGTTCTAATAATAAGAGCAAAACAAGATAAATAATAAACAGAAAGAGTAAAAATATTATAGAGGTTGCAATTCAAAAGCAGTTACGTAACGGTATAAGTACCGTTACGGTATAATTACGCTTGCAAAGTGATGCAAGCGTAATTAATATTCTATACAAAACTTAAAAAGAAGTCACTGAAAGCTATTTCATGTGCTTTAAAATTGCTGTGGATCTCACATGCCTTTCAGTTTTCAAACCGTTAACGAAATAGTATCGCAATATAAATATTACTTCCCTTCAGATTTTACAATGTTTTACTTATAAATAAAATAAATTATTATGACAAAACATCAAAATGAAGACATGCCTTTGATTAAACATCCCCTCCCAAAATGTGTTTTTATGAAAAGACGTAGCTGAAATAATTTATCAAAAAAAAGTAGTGAAAATCATAATAAGATATTTAATAATCCATTTTCATTTATAATGTCATTTTATTATTTTTACACAAATCTCATAGAAATGCTTACTGATGCTTTAATGTTATGAAAAAAAAATGGAATTAAGTTATTGTCTAAGCATTCAAAATATCAGTACATTATAACCACATTTGCATATAAAATATTCAAAAACATTGCTCAGATATTCGCTTTCCTTCGAAAACATATCACAAGAAAAATATATTAAACTTCAACGACATATCATTCCACTTCAGAATACGGAATACCCAGCAGATAGAGAGCTCCTTAAAAGTTGATCTCGATTGTTAGCTCTCTCGTATCTCGTCAAAATGAACAAGATAAGTCTGTCTGATTTAGTTTCTCTTCATGTGCATCTAGTAGTGCTTTCCGTTGATGCCGTATGCGTGCATATTCTGTGGCTTAATGCTATAGCACAAGCCAACTCTTCTTCTTTCCTTCTGATTCTCTTGACAAAAAGGAGGATGGCTTTCCTGACGTACGTGATAGGCAATGGGATTGTTAAAGGATAAGAAGGGCAATGCGCTCTTCTATTCGGATTTTTTTATCCTGCCATTTTATTCGCTCTGGATTTCTCGAGTAGATGCCAAATAAGAAACGACTAGTTGAAGTCAGACTAATGTCTAGTTAAATGGATAGAGTTATATCGAACGTGAGTCGTAAAAAGCTCTTAAGCTATAAGTTTACGTAATACATCCCTAGTAAGCTAGGGACATAGAAAGTAAATACACAGGAGTTAAATATGCAAATATTAAAAGCAAAAAACTAATTCTCAGAATAAAATTTTTCATACATTACAGTATATGAAAGAGAATAGTATTAAACCATATCCTGAAAAATTAATTTCTGATTTAAGTTATTGTCCATTTAATGGTTAATAAAAAGGAATCAAAGAATGAACAAGAATAGCCAATTTAAATTGTTGTTCCTGTCAGGCGCCAAGAAATGCTGCTTTTGCAAATATTTGTCTGTCTTGGAATATGAATACAATACTTGTCTGTCTAATACAATTTGAAAATACTTGTCTGTCTTGGAATACTTGTCTGGAATATGTCTTGGAATATGAATCACTTCGATTTAGCAAATATGTGCATAATTTCAAAATATGCTCTTCGTGGCATTGCGTAAGGAAGAGAACGAAGATTATACGTAAAAACAGACGCATAAGCATATATAATTGAATTTCAATTTTATGTGCATATACATTTTCTGAAGCATTTTTATGTTTGAAAGTTCAAAGCGGAACATGTATTAAGCTTATGCATGAGAATTCTGCGAACGCTTCTGTGAAACTGAATATTCGCCAAAGTTAATTTTTATTCGTACTAAATAACGTTTTAAGAAAATCCTAAAGACGGCCTTACGATGGTCAAACATGTAAAACTGTGTATACATCAGGAAAGTAATAACATTAATCATGATTATAAAATTAGTAAATTTTGTTGCAAATCTGAACTAATTACTTCGGATTTGAAAAATCCGCATTCAAATCTAAGAACTGTAAAATAAAATACAGTTTTGTTCAGCGTTCCATACTATGACAATTGTGTGATATAATATTCAAGGCAGACATGGGTAAATCATGTCCGAAGATCGCATCGAAGACACAAATCGAAGTAAATTATGGTTATAAAATTGAACTCTTGTTCAAGTAGAAGTTTTCAGAAGCTAGCTACTGACTGCTTTAATTCAATTGTGGATTTTACTTCAAAGGAAATCTTAATTCCGAGTGTGAGCTTACAGCTCATGTAAGCTCACACTTACACGTTAAAGGACTTTTTTAGCTGAGTTTAAAACAGTAACATTATTAAGATTAATTCATTTTTACATATTTTACCATTTCAAACTTCAGACTGGTGTCATCCCAGTGAAAATAAAGAAAACAGTACACACTTTTCTTTTTAGAGTTAAGCAGTATGATAAAAATGAACACAAAAAATAAATGGTGTATCTACAATTTTTGTTCTTATAAAACATGAATTTATTAATATTTTCCTCTTTTGAAATATAACGTCATAGGATCCTGGATAAAATTTCAAACTTAAAACGGTACATATAGTGCACGCTTAACACGAAATAAAAGGCAAATCCGATGGATTTGCTTTTAATAATAAGTTAAGTAATTTCCTATAGCTTCGTTTTTTAGATCTGACGAATTTCATGTTTCATTAAGAGTTTTGTCTCGCTTAATCAGGATCTTATTTATGTGATACCACAAACTAAAGTCGTAAAATATTTTATTAAATTAAAAATAATCTGCGAAAGAAAACATGCATGGGGTTCCAGAAAATTTTTTATAAAATAACATGCAAAAATAAACGTTTTATTTAAGCGAGGAAAATATAAATTTAAAAAGTGTAACGTCTTCTCTTGCCAATAATGCGCTCTTTTCAATTGCAATAAATTTTGATCAATAACCTCATTTAACTGAAAAATGAGACAGACATATGATTAAATTATTTCTCTAGTATAGAAGAATTAATGCTTGACTGGGAATTATGGGAGTAATTATGCAAAGTTCAATACTTACCCAAAGTTTGTAGCAACACAAAGAGGAGTAATTAGGATCTTGCTAAATATCGGCAGTACATTATCTAGGAATTCGAGAAAATTTTGCCATAAATCATGTGATTCACTTCTCGTTTTTAGTTATAAAAATTTGATTCAATAATTACAAAATTTAAAACGCACATTTTAGCGAAGAAACGAATTTGTCGCATCAGTTAAACAAAGTATTTAAAAAATTTAATAATTTGCAAACCTAAGAAAGCAATGGCGTTATAAATAATAAAATTTTGCAAAAAAGTAACTTTTTACATGCATTTCCCGTGGAGTGAAATTCGTAATTTTTAAGACATTAATTTTTCTTAAATTAGGTAAACATAAGATGCCTAGTGCATTTTTTATTGCACGATTGACTCAGATACGCTCAAAAATATTTTTAGCAAAAATAAAGGGATTAGTTGCAAACTTAATGAACGCCATTTTACTTACGAGAAAACTGTTAAAAGTCACCAATATATTTTTTCTACAGTTTCTCTTTAAACTCGTTTTCATATATGCTGCATGTCAGTCATTAAACGTTAAGAATAATACATCAATAAACGCGTTCTCTAAAAATCTCTTCAAATTTAATCAATATATATTATAAAAGTAAGTATACAATGTGCTTGCCACTAAAACTCAGAAACGAGTTCCGGTACGATCTGATCATATGGTATGGTAGCCCTCTATGCCCTATCCATGAAGAAGGTTTTCTTTTTTATCTGAATGGCGCACTTTTGAAGATATAAAGGCTGGACGTTTCGCCCTCTAGAAATTTCTAGAACACACCAGAACAGTCCAGAGCATGCCGAAACATTCTGTAATGTTGTAGAATGTTCAGGAATAGTCTGTAATGTTCGGGAACATCCCAGATCATTGTGGAATATTCTAGAAAACTCTCCAATGTTTCGGAATGCTCTTGAACACTGTGGACAATTCGAAGCCTTTTTTATGGATGAGGTAACCCATTGGTAGTGGTATAAAAATCAAGATCCGTCGTAGGGTCGGATGTCAGTTTATTATTTGTGAAGTGTAGTGAGTCAATAAAAACAAATAGTGAAGTGTGAGTAATCAGAGTGATACAATGACCGAATATAAATCGAAAACAAAGCGTCGAAAGTGTGTAAAGTGTACTTACTGTATTTCTTGATAAAAAGTTGATCTTATTTATATTTTATAGAACGCCCAAACGTAAAAGAAGAGGAGATCTTGCCAGTTCTGAAGCAAAACTGTAGAAACAAAAGGAACAGCGAAAAAACGAAACAGTCAAAGAGCGAGAAACACGTTTACGTTCCCAACGAAGCAGAATGATCACCATGAGAAGATGAGAAACCGAAGAACAACGAAATGAATGAAATGAAGAATAAAGAATTGCAACACAAGCTTATAATAAAAGACTGCGAAAGCAAGCCACCCATGAAAATATCACCCTACCAGAAGCGCGGACGAGGGCAAGTAAACATTACAATCTAACAAATGAAGCATTCCACTACGACCCGACGAAAGATTGTAACAAACAAGTTGTAATCGGAAAAATGGATAACTTCTCCCGATTTTGCAACGGGA
The DNA here is from genome assembly GCA_000611955.2 of Stegodyphus mimosarum. Classification (NCBI taxonomy): domain Eukaryota; kingdom Metazoa; phylum Arthropoda; class Arachnida; order Araneae; family Eresidae; genus Stegodyphus; species Stegodyphus mimosarum. The sequence goes on along the minus strand of KK116381.1, from coordinate 570,693 downwards.
AAAAAATTCAGTACAGAAACTCCAGGAATCTGTTGCATGAACGGAGACATTCGATTTCTACCACTGGAAGCACTTCTGCAGGAATTTCTATATTACATTACTGGAGAAACTTCAGAATCAAAAATGACGTTTTTCGGTGTCGCTTCCATTCGCGAAAACAGTACTATATGTTGACATCACTACCTCTTTTACATGGAACACAACAAGAAAATTCTTTCAACGATTAAAACAAGGAATTCCAGTAGAGGATCATTCAGGAATCATGAAAGCTAACGCACTAGGCCGAGTATACACCGTACATCCGAACAACACCAAATGTTTCTATCTCTGGATGTTGATACACGAAATACGGGGACCAACAATTTTCATAGATCTCATAACAAGTTGACGGTTACCTAGGAGAGATGTACAGAGAAGCATGCCAATGCTTAGTACTACTGGAAAACGACAACCACTAAGAATTAATACTACAAAAATATTCACTCACAGCTTCAGCTGAACAAATCAGAGACTTATTCGCCATAATTCTAACAACACGTAACCCACCAAATCCAAAACAGCTCATATTCGACAATTTCATCTAGAAGTGGCCATCGAATTCAACGACAACATCTTCAATGAAACACTAATTCTCCTAGAAGATTGATGTTTAGCAATAAAATATCAGAGATTAGTGCAAATTTAGATGCCAGCACCACGACAAGATGCTTTCAGTGTGCTAAACGTCGAAATTACAAACGGGAAAAGTTACAACGTCAACGAACTACTTCAGTACATTGCTCACAACAAACCACTCCTCAGTGGCAATAAAAAAACTTACAACGTTATCATGAACCGGATTAACAACAACACTGTAGCCGAAGAACAATCCTCTGTTTGTAAAATCTCAAGAGCATCTGGACGGGGTGAACTTCCAAAACAAGCTAAAATTATCTTTTGGGACGAATGCACAATGGTACATAAAAATCACTCGAAGCCATGGACAGAACATTACAAGCCTTGCGAAGAAACTCTGAAGTGATGGGAGGAGCTCTATTCATACTCGCAGAAGATTTTCGACAAACATTCCAATTGTCCCGAAGTCAACACTAGCAAATGAAATCCATGCATGCTTAAAAAAACCACATCTCTGGACTTATATACAAATATTTCGACTAACAAAAAATATGAGAGTTGAACAATCGAAAGACGAAACAACAGCACATTTTGCTCAAAAACGTTTACAAATAAGTGAAGGCACATATCCTACTGACCAGACGACAGGCCTCATTGAACTCAACAGTGATTTCTGCAACATAGCCACTACTGAAAACGAACTCATCAACCAAATTTATCCAAACATTGTTCACTACTATACCAATTTGGATGGTTATTTAAAAGGGCAGTTTTGGCAACTAAAATAATATTATCGATGATATCAATTTCAATATTCAAAAGATTATTCCCGGTAAAGAGAGAATATACTAATCGATTGACACGATGGTAAACGTTGAAGAAAGTGTTAACTTTCTTGCCATTACACTGCCTTCAACTGAAAATTGATTTTCCGTGTTCGGAAATCTCAACTCACCAAAACTATGTAATGGAACAATGATGGTTTTCAAACAGCTATTGAATAACATCGTCGAAATCAAACTGACAGGAAAGAACAAAGGGTACACAGTATTTATCCCCAGAATAGCACTGATACCTAGTGAACTACCATTTCAATTTAAAAAACTGCAATTTTCAATCAAATTAACCTATAGTTTTACAATTAACAAAGCACAAGTACAAACTTTAAAACATTGCGGCATCAACCTCAAAAACTCTTGCTTTTCTCCCGGTCAGCTGTACGTAGCATGCTCCCGAGTAGGAAAGTCGAAAAATTTGTACATAAATACCCCGGATAACAAAATGAAAAATGTTGTTTGTAAAGTATTGTAAGTAGTTAGAATATGTTTTCAATATAAAAATTTTACCTCTTATATTTTAAAGTTATCCTTTTATTCCAACTACCACACAATCTCATATCAACTTTTTGAGCGAAGACGGGAAAGATATAAACCCTTTTAAGTATTTAGTTTGTTATATTGAAAATTTTGCTCATTAAATTTTTACTTACGGAGGCCCATGTAAATTTTATTATATTTAGAGAACTCTTTTATGCGCAGTGTTGAAATTATTTTATTGAAATTCTACACATCTGTTTAAGAAACACTTGAGTATCTTATTATTAAAGTAGTTTATTATTATTGAAGTTATGCACATACATACACACACACACACACATATTGTATACATTTGTACGTGTAACTGTAATAATAATAAATTTATTTATTTTGTTTATTTATTTTAAACACTTAACCCAACAATATAGTCCAAAGTATTTTATTCAAATTATGCACGTTAATTGAGGAAACAATGCATTTTGAAGTAGACGTCAATCATAAATGTTTAGGGAGTAACGTTTCCAGTCACACGTTTTCGAATAACCGGTTTCATAATCAGATTTAGTCTAATTAGATAGATTCTTGTTGAATCAAGCTGCGTGCTGTAACAATTATTAAAGGAAGCGATATAAGTTACAGTAAATTAGAAAGGAAAAATTCCTTTTTCAGGTTACAAAAGATATGTACCGTTTTGATTATATATTATGCAAAATTTACGTGTTAAAATTCTTTAATAAATGTGAAAGAATATATATCTGCTCACTTTTCTTCTTTGAAATAGATACGATATAGAATACGGCTGTAGAAACATTTTATTTCTTCTTTTAGCATTGTACCTCCACTCACAGCTGGAATTGTTATTAGAAAATGCTACATTTCTTTTGTCAAAAAGAGCAATAAAAGAACTTTCTGCAGTGATTCGCTATTAGTATCCTAACCAGCACTATAACAAAACTTCTGGACGATTGTTCAGCTAGTTCTTCCAAAGAAAGCTCTTCACTGCCATTCTCAAGATGATCATTTATGACTCCAAATACTTCTTATTTTCATTTCAGACGTAGTTTAATCACTTAGTTTTATACTTTTACTACCATACATCAGGACCATCTGTGTCTGCGAAGTTGAAGAATAACATGTCTCTAATTTAGCAGCAATACCATTAGCCAGTTTGGGGTTTCTTGCTCTTTTTGTTTATAAATATTCAATAATGTTTTTAAAAATTAAACAGCTTTAGAACTAAAAATGAGTGAACATAAATTTGATGATATACAATACTCCCGCGTATGGGAGACAATACCTTATAAGGTTTACTCTGGATATTTAAAACCACGAATAATAGAAAAAGTTATTTATAACATAATATCCACGTAAAATACATAAATGTAGTATTTTGCTCTTGTTAAATACCGCAAAATAAGAAGGCATTAGTGTATTGCACACTGGATTATACACTGAAAGTGTACTCTGTCTTGTTTATATGAAAGTAATTGATAAAAAACATTTGTACATTTGCTGCATAGCTTCCAGAAATGCAAAATGAAATTATTCAGACAGCTCTTGTTAAATACCGCAAAATAAGAAGTCATCAGCATAATTTAGTGTATTGCACGCTGGATTACACACTGGAAGTGTACTCTGTCTTATTTATGTGAAAGTAAGGGATAAAAACATTTGTACATTTACTGCATAGTTTCCAGAAATGCAAAATGAAATTATTCAGGCAGTTCCATCAAAGCACAAATAAAGAAATTCTTAATTCCAAATTTTGCGTGCACATTTTTGCTCGAGATTTGAACTATCGGGGAAAGGCTACATTAGGTTCATTTTGGGCAGCTACATTTCGCTTCATTCTGATAGGTATTCTCTCGGTGCAGACGTATAAAACTGTAATATATATAATTTGAATTAGATAAAATTATATAAATGAGTAAAATTGGAATTATATGAAATTAGGACTTTAAAAAGAGAAACAAGAACTAAAGAGCTTTATGTTCTTTACTAAGTTATATATACACTGATGCGCGAAACGTTAAGCAATAAATTTATTTTTCAACATACAACCGCGCAAATATCAGCGCCATGATGTTAGAGGATAGCTCAGGACATGCAAAACGCGAGGAGTCAGCGCTCGTAGTGCAAGGCAATTTCAAAAGAAGAAAAGAAAGCGCATTTTCACGCATTTTTCTGGAAGGAAAGAGAAATTGTACGTATATTATGGGTACGCTAAAGCATCAGAACGTGTTTGCAAGGCGTAGAATGACTAACAAGCATGAACAGGGGCGTAGTTTAGCATCCGTCGTCTAAGAGTTTGGAATTGATAGAAGTGTTGTTTCGCGAACTTGGAAAGCCTTCCAAACGACAGGTGAAATTACGCGAAAAGTTGATGGCAGTCGGGCCAAGGAAAACAACGATGACTGCGTATGTGTATGTGTGCATGTATATGTGTGTGTAAATATATTTATTAAGTGCAGTATGAGTACTATAATTATTAGACAAGTCGTGCCTTGGGCTTGAGGTGCTATTCTATTATAATCGCCTGAATACTTTTGGTTGATTATTTCTGAGCTATTATGTATATAAAATTTAAACTGTTAGGGAATTTTATTAGTTACACGATAGGATATACATATCTGCGTGCGTAGTTTGGCCTAAATTTGAGCATCTATTTTAAGAATCCCCTATTTTCATAAAATGTTTTGTGTTAGTGGTAACAGAAAATTATAATTGAATTGAAAAACTATAACTATTGAAAACTACATATGGTGAAGATGCCATAGAATATAATGTATTTAATGGCATAAGACTTTCAAAGACGCATGAGAAAACGGAAATTAGTCTAATTGTAACTGACAAACGTGACAAAGAATATGCTTTATACTAACGATTTTGTGAGACATTTTCTGTCCAAAGTTTGGAGAGAAAATGTAATGGCAAGTTTGGACTAACCTTTAGAACAAGAAGTTCTTTAGTACGGCTTTTATGCTAAAATATAATGACTATATAGGTTTTGATACACTTATATTTCCATTGTCTGTTAAAAAATGTAATATTTATGTAGCAGTTATTTATTAGTAAAGATGTTATTTAATTAATGTGTTTTAACAAATAGTTTGTATGTTTCGGATCAATTTCAAGAATGTCCTATATTCGTGAATATCGAAAATTTTTTTCCACGAATATCGAACATATTTTCAATTTTCGATATTACTGAAAATTTGAAATTGGTTATATTTTGTTTTAAATAGTATTTTCTTTAAATTAGGAGAATATCTAACTTTAGCAGTTTATAGTTATCTATTTTAATAAGTGATCAGAAGTCCAGCGCCGAGGAGATACAAACGTTTTACCTCAGTTTAAATAATTTTGGCTCTAATATTATTATATTATTAAAGTTAATCATTAAATAAATATTTTGAGTAATTTAAAAAGTTCATTAGAGTAAATAAATTTAAATGCTTGGAAACAAAGTTCTTACACAAAATAGAGAGTACATTTTTACACGTATGAAAAACTTAGACTACACTTTTAGCAATTTTATTAGAAGTCTGAACTTATAACTCCACGTTTAATATTAGTTTTACATATTTTATACTAAATTTGAATAGAACAACTATTCAGGATCTTACAAACATTATTCATTCAAAAATATTGAGTAATTTTACAACGCTAGAACATTAAGGGGATTTTCTAGGAATATTTGATCCCTATGCAAAAATTGTAAGAAACTCTATTAATAGAATTATAAAATTTAGTAATATATTTAACCTTTCACTCTTTATCGGAAAGGAACATTCCAAGTGTACATGTTCTTAAAAGTATATACTTTATTAATTGTATAACTTTCTATTATTTAGGATTTAAATTTAATTACAAATTGATTTTAAATAATGGCTTTGTTAAAATAAACAATTTATTTGGTAAATTAACTTCGTCTACTTACTATCCAAAATGGATTCTGATTTAAAACAAACAATAGAGATATTTGATTTCATTTGGTAGATTATAGCAAAACACTTTAGGACTACCTGCCTAAGGGAAGAGATGCCTTCGTAGAGAAATTTCAAGGAGAACTGACTCGTATAAACGTTACGCATGGGACAAATAACGAAAACACCCACGTTAGAAACCAGCTTAGAAAACCAGTGTTCAGCTGTTATTCTAACCTGGGCTTTAACGTGGGCTCTAACCGCTCAGCCGCTGATGGGCCGTGGAGATATTTTATCGCCTCTTCTAAAGGTACGTCATCCTGAGTATCAAGCATTTACTTGGATATTTCCATAGAGATATATTTACCAGAATTTTAATAAGAATGATTACATTAAGCAATTTAAATAGAATATTTAAAGCTGAATTTTTTTGTCATTGCAAATTATCAACGAAAAGTAAAGTTTATAGAGATCAAATAAAAAGAAAAGGTAGATTTTCTGTATATCAGTGTATTAAAAATTAAGGCAGGTAATAAGCCAAAAGGGAGTGATTATAAAAAAATGCTTAAATGCTGAGAGTCTCGGTAACAAAACTACTAGTGAAATATTTAAGGAAAAATAATCTAATTAATTATCTGCGCCTCTGCTGCAATAATTCGAATGAAAGAATATCACGATAATATTCTGGTGTGCCTTAAGAAGCTAGGATTAAGTAAACGGAACATTTACTTACCCATGTATAGTACCAAAATACACTCAACACATACCTCACCTGCGAAAGTCGCATTTATTTCAACCCTAGAACTATAATAGAAATACTGATAAATATTTGGTCACAACAAATTTACATAACTCTGGTTGCAATTACTTTTGCGAATTCATTTTAGAGCTTAGTAATAAGGAAAATCTTGCACAAATCAAGCGTTAAATTTCCAAGTTCTGCTAGGAGGAGACTGTAGGACTTGATAAGAATAAAAATGAGCAGCTATTTTTTCCATTCTCGTTCACAGGTGTGAAAGATAAAAATCACGTGAAAAAGCACGAAGACTTGTGAACGAACATGGCGGTGCCAAATGGCCTTGGAAGAATAATTCTGATCAGATGAAAATCTCGAATCTCTGCAAAAATCACTTATGAAATTTCAGCGTAATGTTAGGAGGAAACTATAGGACATGGTAGGAGGGGAAAATGGGCTATTCTCACAGAACTGCCATGCTGGTTCACAGGTACGAAGGATTAATATGAAGAAGCGCGAGGATTCGTCAGCATGCATGACGAACCGAATGGCCTTGGAAGAAAAATTACCCGACGTGTCTTGCAGCCATCATGCACGCTTCCGTAGAACACACCTTATTAGTGTGAAGCGAGGGGGGAAGGAGGAAGCGTGAACTTCAAACCGGTCTATTTATTGTCTCTTTGGCCGATGACCCTTGCCACTGTTGAAATGGAATTCGGAGTGCACACAATAGAATTGCATCAGAAATGCTACGAATGGGATAGTAAAAATATTCTGATAGTTCTTATTATCATTTTTCGAAGTTTCATTTAGTTTTTGAACTGCTGAATATCTGTTCTTCTGATTTTTAATTAAAAAATTATATATTTGCATTTTGCACTTTTTATTATTCTAATTTAAATTTTAGTCATAAGTTTGTGTTTCGTAGATTTTTATACAATTTGGCAAGCTTATGTTTTAGTAAAACAGAAATTTACGTGTCTGTTTTCTCGTGACAAGTAAAAAATAAAAGTTACAATTCACCATTTTTTTTCTAATATTATTTATCAATTTAAACTATATATATATATATATATATATATATATATATAATGACACACAAGACTATATTTAAAAAAAATATTTGACTGGGAAAATGTCGTCTGTGAGAGGATCAAATGCGCTTTGAGATACGTATACCTGATCCCTTTTCTTAAAAGAGGAAATTTTTCAGTTTATTGAAAAATATTTATTTACATTTGATTTAAAAATATCATGAACTATAAAGAAATGGAACTTCAATAACTATCTTAAAAAAGCCGGTTTATAACACATAATTAAATTTTAAATTGTGAAAAGTATACAACTATCCCAAACTTTCCAATAGCTTTGATGGGCTGAAACATGATATTTAAACGTAATATGTTTCATAAATTTAAAAGAAAAAAATACATTTTCAGACGTTGAAAATAGTATAGTAAAATTCCCCTAAAGAATAAGCATGCGTTTTGCTTTCGATGTCTCTCTTTAATGCATTGACATGCAATATAAATATTATCTGTAAAATGAACTGCACCTATGAATGCGCTCCATGATGATGTAAGAGAAACTGCTATTTAGTTTACTCAAGTAATAATATATTCAGTTTTCGAGAAAGTGAGACAAACGTTTCGTACATTTGCATGGTGGAAATACGGTCATTGCTGTAAATCCTACTTTACGTCTCCAAAGTAAAGAACGCACTAAAATCGCATTCTACCAAAGCCCAATTCACCAAACTAAATCCCACAAATTTCACATTAGAAAAAAAACGATCTTTTTCTCCAGTATGCTATCACAGAATTCCCTAAGCTCAGTGTATTTATAAGAACTATCCTTCTCTGTGTTTTATTTCCCTTTTTTTATGTACGTAAAAGGGAGACGTCTCAGTGTCCCATAAAAACCTCCCCCCGCTGACGTATAGTGAGGATATCAGGTGAAATGCGAGCTGGGCTCTGCTCAGAATAGTGAAAAGGGGATCCTCCATCCCACGTTTTGAAGATGTTTGCCGAAAGGGGATGGTCTTAAATTGAGTTTCGTTCTTTGCTGATATTTTGCGAAAAGTCGCGGTTGCTATTTTAATAGTAAAAATGTGAAATTCTCATATAAACAACATTAAATTACTTTAAGAGTTCACATTTAATATTACTTTAAGAGTTTATAGGGTATTAAAATTATGCGTACTTATACAAGGCCTTAGGAAGATCCTATTTCATGACTAGGTCGCAATTTAATTAATTTTTTTGGTTAAAATGTTTCCTTACAGAATGTTGTTTAAAGTGGGTACTTTATTGTTAAAGTGTAGAGCACGTATCATTAAATAGAATTTAAATAAATTAGTAACCTGTTCATGATGTAATTAATTAGGTCTCTTTCGTAATTTAAATCAGTGTATCCCAACTGTGGGATTCAAGGGAGAAAATGATTCATCTGCCCAGGAATTTAACGACCTCGTAAAGCGAAGAAAATGGTTCTTTCTCCATAGACACTAGATTTCAAACTTGCCGAAGAGGACATCTAACAAGACTCACCCCTTTCAAAATGCTCAGAGATAAATACTCGATTTTACGTTTCGAAGCCAAATAGTAGCCAACAGAAAAAAAAAAAAAACAACAGAAATAGGGTTACATATCACATGAGCATGTAAAGAATATCGAAGCAGGCAAATTATTGAATAACAGTAATAAATGCAAGAGCTAGCAAAGAAAATGAAAGGTATTCAAAGAGGCAATTTCTGACATTAAAACATATTTCATTAATTACAAACCTAGAGCAAATAATATTATGATAGCATTATAAATTAAATAATTATAAAGAATATGAATTGTACGCCTTATAAATTGCATCTGTTAAAGCTATTATTAATTTAGCATTTTTCTTTGATGACACTAGTAATGATATTTGAACTAAACTCGGCAATTTAATATAGTTAAGTAGTATGTAACGATTATTCAAACCAAAATATGTAAAAGTGTTCTAGATACATTTTTATTAATTAAACGAATGTGGACAGATATAAATAGTTAGGTACATTTGATTCTATGAACTAGATGTATTATAAATTAAAAATGCGTTTTCACTGCTTACTTGTGAAATTAAAGAAAACAAAACAAGAGATTAGTGCACATTTTAAAAGTAGATTATAATTTACAATAATCTCTAAAACTAATTTTGGAATCTTAAAAGGGCGAATATTGCTCGTAGGTTATGGAATGCATGTGCAGTCGTAGTCATTTCATTAAAAAAAGAGATTTTTGTTAAAAATCGCTGTATATGTGAGGACGCAAAGTAATAATGTAACAGTACTTTAAATAATAATGTCGTGCAAGTTCTGCTTATAGGACGCATTATACGTAGGCAGAAAATACATTTACTTATATTTTTGAGCTAAATGAAAGCAAATCTATTCCTCCTAACTAATATTATAAATGCGAATGTGAGTTTGTTTGTTTGTTACGCTTTCACGACTTAATGACTTAACCGATCATCATGAAATTTTCACTAAATATTTTTGATATATTAGAAAATGTTATAGGCTGTAAAATGTAACTTATCTGTTGAAACTTAAACTATATAATAGGTTTTATAGTTTAAAATGATTGTCGTTGTATACACACCTTAATTGCTGAGAGTTTTATAACGATAAGTTAAACAATGTAAAAGTTTGTCAGAGCGCGCAGGTGCGTGGCTTTAAGCACGCACACATACAAATCCGGATTTTAAAAATTATGCGACGGACATGCGACGGAGGACGTGGGCACCACCCCTTTACCATATGGTTAATTGGTGTAGCGCCACGTCCACCAGTGTCAATATAAATATCAAGGACTCGGACGCCTAGGTGCATTAGATTTCACTTATTGCGCCTGACTGGCGTAAGATAAAATGTTCTACTGTACGAGGTTATATGCATGCAGGGGTAGGATATGGAAACAGTAAGATGATAATGCATAAAACAATTATATGTGGAGATATGCTGAAATATAACATACCAACACAGATATCATAGATACATTAAACATATGTTACATAAAAATCAATAACTAACATACTATTATACCTACATTAATCAAACATTACCTAAATATCAAGGACTGAGGCACTAGTTGCATTAAAATTTCACTCACTACTCCACACAGGGGCGCGTTAAGATATTCTATGGTACATAGTTATTTACATGCAGGGGTAAAACATGGAAAAAGTTACTTAACAATTATTAACACCCAATATCCTAAATACATTAAACTTTTGTTATGTAAACAGTAATGACTTGGATACTATGTTTACATTGGACAGACATTGTATGGATATCACAGACTCAGACGCTGTGCTTTAAGCTTCACTTATTGCGCTACACAGCCACATATTAAAGTAATCTATGGTACAAGGTTATATATGTGCAGGGGTAAGTAAGGCATAGAAAACAGTTAGATAATAATGCATAAGACAATCATGTGTGGGGACATGCTGAATTATAAGATACAAACACAGAAAACATTTTTAAAAATTATGCAGAATAGCGTCTTAGCGACATCAATATAGATTTCTTTTTATCTCAATGAAGAAGGGCAGTATTTACCGAAGTTTTACGAGGGGCGGATTTTTAACTTAAAAAATAAGTAATAGTGACTAAAATTTTATCCTGATTATCCTGGTCAGGCAATAAGAAAAAAAAATCAAATTATTTTTTTTCTTTTCAATTATCTTTGAAACTTATTTAAGGACATCAACGCGAACGAAGCCGTAAAAGCTAGTTCATCATAATTTTAAGTAAAATGTATCATCTGAGCTTATTTTAACCGAATCTCAGATGCTGTATTTTTCTTGAAAGTACACAGTTTTAAAAATCACTCTTTATGAATGTCAGATACAGTAGCAAAATTTTAGGTGAATTCTATTTGAAAACATAACTGCGTTTGCAATAAACCTTGTAGCTTAAATGACGAACTTTTTTAGATCGATTTCTATAAAGTGAAACAAGATAGATTTTCTGAACATTTTACGGCACTTGAATAAGATGCACTTCCGAAAAGAACCGGCCAATCAAGGTCGCAACTGGAGTGAGCCGAATTCCGATACTCCCTTTGGGTAAAATCGCAATTCCAGTCGAAGCTCTAAATAATATGAGTTCCGATATTTTAATATTTAATTCTTCGTTATTAATTTTATTTATTAATATTCCATTTACTTCTTTACATTTTGTTGTAATTCATAATTAATTATTTATTATTTTATTCATTTAATTTTGCTTACTATTTTTTATCCTTTTATCCGTCGCTTCTCATTTTACAGATTAAACTCTGATAACGTGACTCTTGACAAAGAAAAGAACATGTTTGATGCTCTTAAAAATCTTATGCAGTCTGCTATTTACCGCTTCTTCGAAAAAATGGCGTCACGGAGATTTGCTTTACAAGTGAGATTAGGCTGATTAAAGCACAAAGATCTATATTCTATGATCTACGTGTCTGCATTCTGTGGGATTATCAATCTCACGTCTGAGGATGTGCTCTTTGAAGTGAGTCCCCCAGCGAAATATTGACGAATTCAATTTCGATTTGTTTTTGAAGAATCTGCTCCTATATTCTCAATTTCTGACACGGGGCCGATTACCATGCCAGGTTTGAAAAGACAACTAGAAAATTCCGAGCCTATTTTTGGATTAGTGTTTGAAGACTCCATCAAGATTTTCAGCATTGACGAGTAGCTCAAGTGCTTTATATGAAATATTTCTTGCGTACAAAATGACTGAGTGAAATAATACTATACCGTGCACGGCGCGCTACGATCACAGTCTCCGGTCATGGGCATTAGATCGTCTAAAGGCACAGACATCCTCATTCTTATTTTATTACTTACTTTTTTTCTCTGTATCTTCTAACAACTTCCTAAAGTGTTCTAATTAACGTCAAGTGCTTATTAAGGGAAATAATGACTGCACATTTTTCTAACAATTCTTTGAAGGGTTCTTATCAACATCAAGTGCCTATTGATGAAAATAGTTGAATACATATATTTTCTAATGCACTCCAAGTTGACGATTACTGCTCCTGATCATTGATTGCATGCATATTTATAGCATTTTATTTTTTGTTTCAGTATTTCGTCACGCGACGTATTAAACATATATCTGTTTACGATTATTACATACAAATAAAGTTAATAAAAAAAAGCTTTGGTTTGATGGCTATTTTTGTTTGCACGGACGATTCAACGTAGAATTGTGTCAATTATTCCTTGCAGCCATTATGTATACAAAACAACTCTTTTGAAAGTTACAAGTAAAGTGCACCATTTATATATGACGTATGTCAAGTAGATAGACTGCCTTCATTAGATGCCTTAGCACTAGTAGTTTAATAGTTAAAGAGACAGAAATTTTGTTTTATGTATCTCTGAGAATACACAATGCTACACCTCTGTACTTTTTCAGTAGGATCATGTCAAATTCTTCTTTTTAAATAAAAAATTCAAATTGAATTAAATAGTAAACACGTAAAAGAACTCCAAATTAAGTTGCTTCCACATATTTAATCTATTTTAATGGTACATTGCTAAAAATAAGATGAATTAAGAAAAATTTATATTGATTGTAAATTCGTTCATATTCAAATTTCTGAGTGGTAAAGTCACTGTTCGTAAAACTGTATAAATATATTTTGGATAATTTTTGATAGAATGAGGCTGACTGATATATAAATTCAAAGCGGTGAAATTTTAGAAACGAAAGAATATTGATATTATGACACAAGCATCCGACTTTCATCTGAAATTCCTAATTTGATTTAAAATAGATTTTATGAGTTCATTTGTAAGGATTTTAAGTTCACTAACGTTTATTTTATTTTAAAACTTTACTATCATCTCTTATTTCCCACTTCCGGCCTGAATTAGCGTGTGAATATGTTTATGCAAATTGTATTTGCTAACGCTTAAGTATTTAAGTTGTGGCTTTTTGCCAAAAAGGAAGGAGACAGAGCTCTTTTGCTACGAGTATTCACGAGAGCTTGCCATCAGTTACTATCCGCCTTTAAGGCCAGAGGTGAACCCTTTTGAAAGTTAAAGACGTACTGTAGTTTTTCGCAGTTTGCGTACTACAAACGTAGTAATTCAAAAGGCCACTCTTTATCTTTGTTGTACCTTCTACACACGCACGAACATAGCTCTTAGTAACTGTCCAAGAATTGACAAGGGAAAGCAAGCTGTAGACTCAAGGGAACAAGAGGTTGAACAGCAAACCGCCAGATCTCGAAAACAACCGACGAGAAATGTCCCGACGCCCCCAAGGACAGCAGCTATTAAGCGATCCAGAAATCAACCTACGGAGAGGAAGAAGTTTTTTAGAAAGCATCAAGCACGCCCAAAAGGGAAACGGACTGAGGAGGAAACTGAAGGTCGGACCCGGACAAGGCGGATGGTTATCAAAAAGATAAGTAAAACTTTATATTACTTTTGTTGTGTAGCAAATTTCACGTAACACTTAATTATTTAAGTTTGAATTAAGATTTAAATTTCATTATTCTAAATTTATGCTACACAATGTTATTTTATTTAATATCTTCTATTTATTTTTGCTTTTGTTTAATTTTAATTAGGGGTTTTGGTACTTTAAGATTTGTACGCTTCTTCCGCTGGTTTTGTACGTTTTATCCACTGGTTACTCGTAAACGCGTTGTAACAGACAATGGTTTTAGGTGCTTTCCTACGTAATAAACTTGATTTAAAATTACTTAACTTAGGTTGATTCTCATTTAACTTATATCATTGGATGCAGAAAAATTAGCCTTTTAATTTAAGAGTACTTTCAAGTTTGTAGCTTAAATAGTTTTTAAATTAGTTAATTTTTTAACGAAATTTTTGCACATTTTTGGTTTAGGGGGAAAAGAGTGAAAAACGGTCACTTTTGCAGTTGAATTCTAAACCTTTGCTTAGGAATGTGTCCGGTCAGGGGTGGGTTGCTTTGAGTTTGTTAATTTTCTCACGCTTGCATCGAATTCTTGGTTTTTCCTTTGGCGAGATTCGAAAAATTTTTGTTCCAGTTCAACTTCTCGAATTCTGGACGATTATAGCAGGGGTTTATTCGAGGTGTAGAGTTTAGAATTTTTTCACCCTTTTTGGCGAGATGTGGCGATATCTGGTTTCCTGACTTGACAAAAAAGCGGTGCAGGTGGGATTTCAGTCTCTTCGCTCTTTTTTCTTCGGCTAACTAGAAGTTTTTTTTCTCGCGTGCCTTGAGCACGTTGTTTCTATGGGGCAGCGTCGATGAGATTGCTTCGTAGCTGTGGGCTTATGGCTCCTTTCGCCGTTGATTAGGATGTAAACCAAGTTTTTAAAATAAAGGTCTAATTGATCATCGAGATAATAATAATCACATTTAATGATTTAAACAAAATGGCTAATTATCCATAAAACTACAATGAATTGAGGAGCCAAACCTTTCTTTTCCATTATCTCAGGCCCCATCAAAAAAACAAAAGGACAGAACTATTTTGTCTCCATGAGAATATCCTGATGAATATGAAAGTCGTCCAACCGACGGCCCTCAACTCGTTGAAGCTACAGGTTTCTGTGTTCCCGTTTTAACTCCCAGCAGTCCTGGTTCCCTAGTGCCACCCAAAGATGATTCTACCTTGGTTCATCGATCTTGAGTCTACAACATCGAAGAAGAACAGCTTGCTGCTCTTTCAGCTTACATAATCTGTCAGATAAGAATTCTTTCTGAACTTTTTAATTCTTAACTTTAGTTCTCAAGGAAATTCATTCATAGTTTACTGATTTAACTATTTCCTAAAATTAGTAAAGATTCCATTGTTATCAGAATTTAAGATATATTTCTTTTTTTTTTAATTAAACGTTTGCTGTAAAGGATTTCGAAATATAGAGGAATTTAAATATTTAATATCTTTTGATGATTTACTGCTTTTGCAGAGATTGAGGTAAAATTTGTTAGCAGTCTTAATTGTATAAGGTATTTCTCCCGCTTTCTTCGCATGCCTTCGTGGTGTAGTGGTCTGCATGCTCGACGCGTAACCGAGAGGTCCGTGGTTCGATTCCCGGCGAAGGCGTTGCTCATTTTTCAAGTCTCCTGCTTCGTAATAACCTAATGTCTCTACAATTGGCGCCCGAACTTAAAAAGGTGGTGGATGATGATTCTTCACCACCAGGATTTGGCGATTGGGTCCCCAAAACTCCAGTCGCCCTTTAAAAGGGGAAGTATATAAGGTATTTCTCCCGCTTTCTTCTCATGCCTTCGTGGTGCAGTGGTCTGCATGCTCGACGCGTAACCGAGAGGTCCGTGGTTCGATTCCCGGCGAAGGCGTTGCTCATTTTTCAAATCTCCTGCTTCGTAATAACCTAATGTCTCTACAATTGCTCCTGTTTAAAATCTAAATTTTACTTAATAGGGGGGTTTGGTGTAACTCAGTTGGATGAGCATGATAGTAGTTCCTTTTATTTTTTCTTTTGGTGAAATACTATAAATATTTACCTCTGTTCTTAATTATTAGAAATTTTACATTTTCTTGGATGAATAAGGTGTAAGAACCTTAATATTGAAAAATGTACTAGAAGTTATAAATTTTATATCTTAACTCATGAAAATAGTCATTTCTTAACTAATAGTTTTTGAATTGAAGTGGTTCTCGTATAAGTTACTGTATTTGTGAAAACCAATATAAATGTTTAAAAATTTGTTTTTTCTTAATTAATGGTTTTGTTAGTTTCCGGGGACTAGTATAAATTTTTATAATAGCAAATTGGTTGATATACATGTTTAAGGAAAAGTATAGTAGTAATTTGGTTGAGATACTTGTTTAAGGAAAAGTCTAATAAACTATAGTTTTAGTATTACTGATATATGTGTTTACTTGAATTTATGATAACACAACATAGTTTCACCAGTAGCAAGGTTCTTCGGGTTGTTAAAACTACACTTAAAATTAATACACAACGCAATGTCTAAATTTGTTAGGTCACCTAGTATTTAACACATTGAAACTTTAAGTTAATTTTCGTTTTTACTGCAAGTAGCAGAATTTAAGAAGTTTTACCTCATGTGAGGTCTACTTTTATCGCCAAAAAGGCGAGAAAGGAATTTTACCTATTTGTTATTATGTTTTTCAACTACTCGCGAGTAATCTAATATTATTGTTTAATAGTAAAGTGTAAATAGTTCAGTATTGAAAAAGATTTTGTAATAATATAAGAAAAGTACCTTAAGAACATTCTAAAAATATTGTATAAATCTTTATTGAAACGATTCTGTTAAGAAAAGACATTTTAGTCTGAACGACTTGTAAAATGTAACTGTTGAATTTAAAAGAAACAGCACTTGCTTTCAGTAGGAGAAAGTTAACTGTATGTTTTCAAATGTGTAAAATTAAATGCATGTTAATCTGTTCTTATATACATGTAAACTGTTCCGTTAAAAATTAAGTACAGTGATGTGTTAAATGTGAAAGCATTATATGAATGTAAAAGTTTAAAACCGCTGAGTTAAAAGAATATGACTGCATAAATGCAACTTAAAGCATGGTGAATATGTGCTAAATTTGGAAAGAATGAATACAGTTAGGCTCTCTGACGCTACACTGCAGAGTTAGCCACTGATTTTAAAATAGTACCTCAGGGCTCAGAGGTGTGCTCTGAGGTCTTGTTATGTTGAATTTTAACACGTTAGTGTTTTAATTGTAGGCGGTAGTGTTGAACACCTATACATAGACACGCCCGTGTTTGGTGTTTCTCTCTTTACAACACAGGTCAGAAAGCACGGGGAGATAATTGAATAATGGTATGAATGAAATAAGAATGGAGTTTTAAAAGAAAAAAAAATATATGTGTTCATGTTACTTGCCATGTAAATTTCATGAAAAATCGATTAAACTAGTTTTCCGTCCAGATCTCTGGAAGGAACCGGTAAGAACTCCTCTTTTTAGGTAATGTAACAGATGAAGAATAATTGTTCCTGGAGAAAATATTGTAAAACTGCATTTTACATAATTTCTAGGTAAGATAGTTTTAGTGAGGAGGTTTTGTGAAAGATTGGTCTCGCGTCAGACATAGAATTTAGAATTTAAAGATTTCAACAAGGTCGTAGTCGTTTAGACCTTAGTTTCAACCTTATTAACTCTGGCGGGAAGTATGTAAGGATCTTAAAATCGACAAACGTTTATTTTTTTAAACTTTACTATCATCTCTTATTTTCCACATCCGGCCAGAATGAGCACGTGAATATGTTTATGCAAATTGTACTTGCTAATGCTTAAGTATTTAAGTTGTGGCTTTTTGCCAAGTAGAAGGAAGGAGAGAGAGCTCTCTTGCTACGAGTCTCCATGCGAGCTTGCCATTAATTACTGTCCGCCTTTAAGGCCAGAGGTTAACCCTCTTTGAAAGTTAAAGACGTTGTAGTTTTCCGCAGTTTGCGTACTACAGATGTAGTAATTTAAAAGGCTTGTCTTAGGTGCTAGTCATCTGTGTAAGATATTTAAAAGTTAGCTCTTATTTAAATTTTAGTTAGTTAGTTGTCTTATATTCTTTTACGTTCAAACCACAAGTGGTTGGTCTTTGTATCCCGAAGTGCAGGAACGTATGTAAAATTGACAAGCAAATAAAGGGAATTTGAACCCGCTTTATCTTTGTTGTATCTTCTACACACGCACGAACGTAGCTTTTAGTAAGCTCCCTGTTCCTACCCAGGACTATAGTTATGTTTCCGAAATCAACTAGAATCTACAGAAGTCCTGATACATTTACTTAAATAAGTTATTTTATCTGCAAGTTATGATTATTTTTTAAATTCCCTAACAGTAGTTATTTAAAATTTTAAAGGTTTGCTTTCAGTTCGATTATAATTTAGATTAGTTAAATTTTTATGGCTGTTTATAGACTCTATTAAAGCCCAAATATATAAAGAATTTGAAATGAGCACAAATAGTTTTTGTTTCGTGTCAGACGTTTTGTGTGCTAAAATTTTATTTAATATGTATCTATACAATTGCTATTAAAGATTATTACAATATTCAATTAATTTAAGAAGGAAAATAAATAGAGCAATTGTATCTATACAGTTGCTATTGAAGGTTACAAGATTCAATTAATTTAAGAAGAAAATAAATGACATGAGAAGATTATGAACTTGAGTAAATTGCCGCCCAGCCGTTATAATGATCAGTGACCTTGACTACCGTAGCGATGAGTCCGGATTCGAATCCCAGAGAAGGCTGTCTGTTGTAACTGTCCGTCTCTCCGAGGAGACAGCGGTGGCCACCTGTTAGGAGCTTCCATAATGAAATGGCCACCACTTCCGGCTCTTGTAGTGACATAAGGATAATTGCTATTAAATAAAGAGTCCGGCGGTTAAAAAATTGAGAAAATAAACTATTGTTTATATTTGTTGATTAGAAAAACGGTTTTTATTTCATGACAAGAAGCAAAGATGCTAATTTGTATTTAAAAAGTTAATTATGCATGTATGGTTTTATAAAAATATCAGTTATGTGGGAGAGAAACTACAGGAAAGCCACCTTGCAAGCAGTTAGGCGTTCCTTGGAGTGAATTGGAACCGCAGTATGAATTCGAATTTTAATTAATCATTGTCTGATGGGCAAATATTACGTGACGTATTATTATGTGACGTGTTATTGCAGTTTGCAATTTTTAGAATAAATTAACCTTCGAAGCTTCAGGTTCCGATGTGCGTAAATGTAAGCTACATTCTTAAGTACGTCAAACCTGAAGTTTGAAATTCAACATAAGTGTCTTTCTTAACTATACTGCTGTGCGTGTTTATATGTAAATCCACAAGATTGCTTGTACGTAAATGTACAGCGCAATATACTAATGCACTAATGATAATGATCTATTGGGAAATTGATTAATTGAAATTATACCTGTTAGATTTGATAGTCTAGATGAAATAAAGATTGAAATTTCTGAAGAAATTAAAAAAGAGTAGCATAACTAAGCGTTAATTAGAGTTCTATTTGCACCCAGATTCTAATTCGGTGAAGAATCCATAAAATTCTTCACTGACCACATCACAAACATTAATTTAACGAAAGCGCGCTGTGAAAGCCCGAGTTCATTGTCGCATTAGGTGTCGTATATCATTAAGAGACCCAGCCTTTATTAGGAACACTCTATCATTTTCCTGCACCAAGGCCAGATCCAAGACTAGCTCTGAGTATCCATACCGGTTTCCTCATTGACGCCACACAGCCGATCCACTAATCTAACACTGACGGGAAATTGAATGGATGGGGGTTATTGATGTCCTCTTTACAAATGAATCTAATCCAAAGTAGCTCAGGCGTGAAATGATCTCAGTGGGTCTTCGAGAGCTAGAGGGATGTTATTGACATTCAGACTGTTACGTGTTCATAACCACCTGTGTTAACGCCTGCCCGGTTCGATAAATGGATATTTTATTGAAGCTTTTAGAAAGGAGATATAAAATTTATTTCCAACATTGATGTTTAAATATCTTCATTATTTAGACATGTTTTGATATAGGAAAGTAAATTTATGCTTATCGTAAATTACGTAAATTGTCGAAGTTTTTCTCAGCTAGTATGAAATGTACTAATGAAGCTCAATTCATTATTTGAAGAACATGGTCCATAAAACATGATAGTTTCGCTTTATCTTGGTAATATAAAAACAGAATATTAGGAACTGTTATGTTATCAATATATGCCACCATAATAGGTAGTGGCCAGATAGGATAGCTGCCATTGGGCACAAGTTCGAATACGGAGAAAGCTTGAATGTTTCAAAGTGTAGGTATCTGTGACGCATGGGGACATTTAAAATATGGACGTGCTAAAAGTCATCTTGTGAAAGAGGAAAGGGGTGTTTATATTCTCAAGTTTAACTCTCAGGTGTTCTCCTTTAAAATTGGGATAGAGCTACCCCTTTCTCACGCGTGCAGTTTGGTTGCCGTCTACACACTGAACAACGTTTCCGGGTACAAAACGGCTAAATGACCGATGGGTATTGGACATTCTCGACGAATGCATTAAGTTGCAAATGTTTGGTCATTCGGAACAGCATATTATCCCAATAATTAAGTATCTTTAATATTATTTTTATTTACAAAAAGCCGCTTTGACGGCATAGTGGTTAGGAAAGCTTACTGCGGCGTCGAAGGTACCGAGTTCGAATCCCACAGAAGGCATGGATATTTGAAAATGTATAGTGTTTTTGCGGCATGGGGGCACTCTTAATATGTGGCGAACCGAAAATCCTCAAAAGGTTGGGGTAGAGAAAGAGGGCTGGGAGAACTTCAGAACCGTTCCCCCCGATATACTCTTCATCATAATGGGAGCGGAACTGAGCGAAGTCTTTTTGTCACCTGTATGGTGCTGAAGGCTCTTGCCAACGACGGACGCAGTTTTGCTATCCTTGCCGCGGTGAATTACGTGGGCTTGTTCTGAAGTTACTGTCGGACAAGTGAGGTACAGAGGCAAGAGCATTGTGGAATTATTAAAATATATGTTATTTTCATTATGATTTGAAGAAATTTGCAATTTTTGAACCAAATCCTTGCCCTGTTAAAGGATTAATGGATGCCTTTGATCAGACTCCTCAAGTAACAGTTAAATATCCTGGGCTGCCTGAGAGGTTTCACGCTTTTCTTCATAAGCAATGTGAACAAGAACCAGTTTCCCTTGTAAAGTCTTCCCCGACGGTATACTTTGTCGCAGGCAGACAGCCTTCACGTGCTTTCCCATAATTTAAGTAATCCAAATAGCAGGTATTTAAACATTTTTAGTTTTATCTATGAAATTCTGACATGATTTTTAAAACTTTCAACAAAACATTCCTGTAGAATTAAAAATCGGCTAAGGGTACTTAAGAATAAGCTTAATTTATTTCCTTATCAGTACTATGACATTACGTTTTATTGTATATCATCACTAAAAATTAAAAGTCAAAACATTAAGCTATGAAATGTTTGCAGAACATTTAAAGAATTTTCTTCAGAAATACAGGGAAGAAAATTTTGTTACATGTTTTTTCATCAAAAATTTGTGCCAGAGACTATATTCAAATTTTGTTAATTTCTAAGATTGTACAACTGATACGTTTCCAATGTATGGAACACGCGCATGATACATTCCTGTGCCTTTTTTATGCGCCGGTCTTAAATCGAAACGACTGTATTATGTATGTGGTGTTGATTTCAGACACGAAATACTAAATTTTCCCCAAACGTAATTGAATCAGTCCACTGAAAGATAGCTAGCCCATTTTGAACTGATCTTAAGCAGCAAACTTCTACTGTGCCGGAAAATACGAAATAGTAATATTATAAGCAACACGCAGAAAGAGCTATCTGAAAGATGAAATGGGTTAGGCGACTGCATTAAATATCAAGATTAGCAAATCTGTAGGATATTTTAATATACACAATAGCATCATACACATGCTTTGGGATATTCCCGAAGAGATAAATGAGAATTAGAAAAAAAAATGGAAGAAATTTCTGAAAAAACATTTCTAAGAAAAAAGGCGAATTTGTAAGTTATGACAATCAGTCATGAATTTAAGCAATTCCGTTAATTGAAATGTTTGTTTTTATTTATAAAGCCTGGAGTAATAACTATGTTAAAATATTCACTTGCCTATGCAATCTTTACTCTGGTACACATCCAATCTGTAGAGTCATGTCCGTCAGTGCAAGCTGGCCGCCGACTAGCTTGAAATAATATATTCTAGAAATTGATGTAATTAAGAGCGTGAAAAGTTAATTTTATAACCTTTAAAATAAAATTTTCAAAACTTTACAAGAGATAGGTTTCGGGAGCTAGAAATTTAAAATAATTGACTTAAAGCAGTTAAAAGAATAAAAACTAATGATCAAAAATAAAAAAAATTATGACTCATATTTAATATCAATTTCATTTGAAAAGTATGTCTGCTCTATCCAAAGCTGAAAAGTTAAATTTTGAGGGTTCTAGTTTGCTTGTTAAACGAAGTTGTGGGAGAAAAATTGATAAAATATCACGTAAGCACTAAATTAAAAAAAAAAATACTATCTGTTCTCAATACAGTTTTTTCATAGGGCAGGATCAAGGGAAAGGTAGTTTTTAAGATTTCCTGGAAAATGTGTCAAACATTTCAATGCTATATGCATCTGAACACTGAAAACAGGGCGTCACAGCATATCTCGTCTTAGCACCAATTTATTGTTATCGGACCAATATTTTGTCACCAAAGTCTGGTATTTTCCCCAAAACCATTTTTCAAATTCAACTTTTACTATTTTCAAATTGCTAATGGTTTTAAGACAAAATTATATGCACTGCAGTATATCATGATAAAAAAATGCCATGTTACAGTAGTAGTAAAAAATTTAAAAATAATGGAAAACGTATAGGTAAGAAATATGAAAACAAAAGTACGATAGTGATATACAAATTTAATAATGAGTAATGAATAATTATAAATAAAATACGCATAATAAATATTAAATAAAACAAATATTTACTTTGCAGCAGTCTGCATGTAAAATTCAATAAAAATTTGTTCCTAAAATGCTAAATGCTTTTAAGTGCTTTTTAATTCCACATACATAACTCTTAGTTTCATATAAATCCGAAAACCGAGTTTGACAATGTACAGATTTAATCATATTTCCTCGGATAGAGAAAGCATAAAGGAGGGCAAACACAAAAGCAAATGCTTAGACAAATACACACGGACACACGCATACGAAAAGAAAAAGAAGTGTGCAATAAAAGTCTGAAGCACATTGTAACAATAATAATATATAGGTCTAAGGTAACACACAGAGGTTAGAGGAGGAAGGCTCTTTTAGGGATGGTAAAGAATACCCTCAATAAAATAGGAAAAAAGTAGTAAAGTGTCTGCGAATAGAAGGAGAAAAATTTAAGAGATATTTAGGATGGCTCGAGACGCGATAAAGACACAGGTGAAGGCCAATAAAAAGCGATCACGGATATCCCTGAAATAAAATTACGATGTAAAATAAATCTAGGTGAATTTAGAGATGTTTTATTAGGCGAATTTTATTATGGATATCAGCTTCCTTTTCGTGAAATAGCTTTATCCTGCAAAGGATGGAAAACAAGAATATTGATTTTTATTATTTTTTTTTGCAAGGAAAAGAGCTCAAAGCGTTTCATAATGCAGTATTTCTTACGGAGATTTACTTTCTA
Organism: Stegodyphus mimosarum; assembly: GCA_000611955.2. Classification (NCBI taxonomy): domain Eukaryota; kingdom Metazoa; phylum Arthropoda; class Arachnida; order Araneae; family Eresidae; genus Stegodyphus; species Stegodyphus mimosarum. The sequence continues at coordinate 546,902 of KK116381.1, read as the reverse complement.
TATAGAGATATACCAGGGCAATATTATAAATACTCAAAATGAAAAAAGGGGAACAATATTTCACAAAAATGCGCTTCATCAATGAGATGAAGTTCAGGTATTTTAATATTTGGCATTGACCCAGATATTTTCCCGTAAAAAAGGTCTAACGAAAACTTGCTGTTTGAGATGCAGCCATAAAAGATAATTTCCAAGCATAATGGATTTTGTGCTATTGTTTTGACGAATCTGAGTTCGCTTTTAGATCTAAAGGGAGCATGGATATTCAAATAATGTGGTATTGTACTAAAAGCAACATTAAGAAGCTTAATTTCTCTGCTTGCATGGAAATGATGAATTGTTACATTTTAGAAAGTTCAATAGCTTTTAGAATAATTACAAATTTAGAGTTATAGGTAAGAGGTGCACTTCTTTCTACGAAATAATTTACATCTTTTCAAACTATGTTCACAGTAATTTGACTTAAAATAATATCCCACTTATGTTATGAAAGGCACATAGATAGGGGTGTTATATTCTAAGTAATATGAGTTTTTAAATATCACATATTCTTATTTTTATCCATAAAGTGATTATAAATGTCAGAAGTATTTAAAAACCGAATGCAGTAATATTAGACGTACATTGTACGGGCAGAATACTTGAAGAAAGAGCAAGCACTGAAGGTTATTAATGATTGTTATAACTATCAGTTTAGATATTTAAATTTAATTTTCTCCTTGCATTTGCTTCAGTAAAGCGTTTTCTGCTTTGGAAAAGGCTATTACTTCTAGAACTAGCGAAAGTCAATTTAAATGTATTCAGCCAGCTATTAAGTTTTTGAAGCATTAGGGAAAATATTCGATAACTGGTACATGTTTGCCACTCCAACTGAATTCATTTTCTGATAAAAATAGTTAAAGGGAATATTTCGATGAGAAAACATTCTTTATATGTAAACTATGAATCCATAAGTTCCAGATCTGTTAAATATGCCAATTAATTAAAAACTGACCTGTATAACTCGTACATTTAGCTGCTTGATTATGTTTTCCTTTATTGTTGTGATCTTACAATTTAGCTTAATCTGCTATTTTAGAAATATACTTAAGAAAAGGTTGTATTTAGTTCGTAACGCTTCCTTCCGATCGAATACTTAAAAAAATTATAATTGGCTGCGTTACTTCTAACAAATTAGCTATCGTTATTACAATCGGAAATCACAAACTTTGTGTAACAAATTCTAAAACAGTAGCCATTAATTTTAAACGGAGAAGAAAGCCAGTTAGAAAGTAAAAGCAACACATTTTGTTGCAAAGGATATTTTCTTCGTATTTGTGTGCTGTCTCTGCTGAATAACGTGAGCGAGTTAAATTGAAACTTTATAAAGACGTTATTAAACATGCATAACTTAAATTATGCTGAAAAATAAATAAATAATGAGATATATATGTTTTGTACTAATGTTTTTATGAGACAGATAATACGTACCATTTTACTTAATTTATAAGTCTAGAGTTGTCTATAAATGTCTTTGAATGAGATTTCTTGTATTTTGTCCCTTGAAATTTGGTACATATTCTTAAAAAAGAACAGGTAATTCCAAAACTGCAGAAAAGTACAGTAGGTAACTGATCTTATCCTTCAGTGCTTTTGCTACAGGTATTATAATCTATAACATAAGCATTGAAGTTTATAAGTAAAACTGTATAATGTCATTTCTTTTCTCTCTGAAATTTCCTGAGAAAATTGCATAACATTTTCTAATTATTGAAAGCTTTTCTTAATAATATATATAAATATATATATATCTTGATAATTTTAGTCATTGAATTTTAGTTAACAAGTATCAATATATATATATATATTGGTAATTTTAGTCATCAACATAATTTATAAATCTCCAGGGAAATCAAACTTTCGGTTAAAAATGCAAACTACTGCAGAATATGCACTGAAATTAAGGCTTATTTTCTCTCCTGAATCAAACTAATATAAAATGAGTTACAAACAACACAGTATAAAAGATATCCCCCCGGTTGTTTGTCATCTGCAGCGGAACTCCAGATGTTGAAACTCTGGAAATAAAGCAGCTTGAGAAATAATTAAACAATGAGGAAGTCTGTGAATGAAAAGAATGAAAGAGTCGGAAATTTGAGCCTTGAGAATAGAATTAAAAACTTGAAGCAATACGCAATTATACGACAATAGTAGCTTCCTCTAAAAACTTTGTTGCTGCTTTTTTCAGAAACAAACGAAACCTTGTTAAGGTTCTTAATTTTGACGATATTTTAGACTTCTTTCATTTGCCCTGATATTGCAATTTTGTTAGTTGCTAGAATTTAAGGAATTCGAAAGGCACTAATTTCATATTTTCCATTAAGTTGTTTTGAGGAGAGAGTCGAAAAAAGTATTTGGAACATTATCACCTTTATATTTGTCAGTTTATAACATAAGTGTCATCAATTAAATAACTTTGCATTCATTTTCATTCAAAACTACTATTTTTTAATCTTGAGTCAGTTATTAAAATCATAACAATGTATTGTACTGAATTGTTTTTGACAACATCGTTTTTATTTTGCAGAGTCCTGTAAATGTATTTAATTACAGTATAGCCTTTTAATTATTTAAGTTAAAATAAGTAAAATCGTGCAAACAAATCCTCTAAAAAGCTGATGTCTTGATAAGATGCAAGATGATTAATTAATCTATAAATACACCTGTTTCACCGAATCACCATTTCAATTTACTCTGCTTTATAACTGAGCCATATGTTTCAATGGAGCTGACAGACTTTTCTTTTCTCTTCGTTTTGACCGTTTTTCATTTGAAGAGATCTGTCTTTGAACAGCTGCTAGAATAATAAGAGGGTCTGATAGAATAAGTCTGAGTAATGATACTTATTTATACATACAAATTTATTCCTGGGAATTTCAGTCAAAACATTTTAATCTTTCATTTTTATTCCAGATTCGATTCTTAATACAATATAGTTGAGTCTAGGCTATTGAACGGATCAATATATTGATAGCTGAACAACAATGAATATACACATCATCATGAGATTAAACCAAAACAACGGAATCTCTTTTCTGTTTCATATTTTCGTGCAGTAGCTTCTGAAAAAAAATTTGAAAATTAAAAGTAGCATTTCCTTGTTCTTTCATCGCTAACCTTTACAGGTTATTTTTCACTAAGCCAATAAATCCTTCAGAACTCTGATATGAACATGTGTCTGTTGCGTATGCAAAACATAAAGAAACGTGTTGAGAAAAACGCTTCTAAAAACATCGCGACATTACCTCTTTTTACCTGTTTCTTTAGTTTGTTAAATTAACAGATTTCTCGAAAATTTTCATATACTGTATTTCTAGAGTTTTATGTAGGAAAAGCATTAAGGGTAGCCGCATCACCATTTTTGCTTTAGTAATTTAGTGGATGTAATTTAACAACGCAAATGTATCTAAACGTCAGTATTGACTCAGTGTTTTCCTTTTATTGAAATAATGGTATAACGAAATAATTCCCGTTGTTGTCTTAATGCTATAATTACATAATTTCTTCTTTTAAGCAGCAATAGAAATATATTTTTTGTTTAAAATGTTTGTAAGGTTTGTATATATGTTTATACGGATAGTATACTGAAGGCTAAAAAGTAAGAATGCTGCTTTCTTCAGTTTTCGAATGCTTAAACCTGATCCTAAAATGTTGCTGGTATTTAGTATAGGCTGTCTAATAGAGGATTATTTTCAGTAGTTATAACCATTGTTAATGAAGCAATACGAGCTTAGTATCAAGATATTTTCTGAGAGGCTGGACTTTGCTTCTAAGCATATCACATAACTTGTTTTGTTAAGTAACTTTGTTAGGAAACGTTTTACATATAAAGCATTATCAAAATATTTATGAAAATTTATTAATAATAACCTTTCGATAGAAAAAAGGGCTCTCCAGTAACATTTGTTTTGGTGTTTAGAAATGTAAAGTGAAGAATTTGTAAAACTGCTTCACAGTTTAGCGAAGAAAATGAAATATTCTTGGATCTGTCTTGTTCGAGAAGAAATCTAATTTAATAATTTAACAAGTTGTGCTAATTTTCTAAAAACATAATGTCACGTTTTACCATATTGTAGGGTTTTAGTTTTAATTAACAAAGTTTTATGTTAATTTCTCTTTCGTGTAAGCTCTTATTTCAACTTTCCGTTAGAATGGGCGCGCGTTTCAGCCTTATGCTAATTTGAGGTGCAGCCAAGTTTTGTATTTAAAAGGTTAGCAAGGAACTTCTCGGTGTCAGAGTTTTTAGTCTCAGATCACTGCGGCTCTGTTCGATGTTCGCCTGACCAGCTAGTATTTAAATTCTAAGCCTTAGCCCTCTTACTCTAATACTTATTGAAGTAATCTAAGAGCGTTAGTATTAGCTAAATCTTGCTACGCACCATTGATAGTTTATCATAGGTGCCAACCTCGCGTGTATAGCTTTGATAGCAAGGACTTCTTAATTTTCTACTTAACTTTACTTTAAATTATTAGATTGTTCAGTTTATACCCAAGTGCGGTCATTATTTTCTGTTATTCCTTTCGAGTTGGGAAGTGGCTGTAAATAGTAGTTTAATAAAAGGGTAACTGTAAACCCCCTCTTACATGCAGTTATTCTACCATGTAACCAGTTATTCTACCACAGAACATAGCTGCATTCATCTCCCTGTTCAAGATCATTATTTAAACACTATCACGACCATGTTCGCCAAACGTATGCACAGAACACTCAGTCCTGACACTGGCACCCAAAAAAGAAAAATGAGAGGATGGCCTGAAAGACAAGAAGATGAACCTGAGATACCTGCAGAACCCTGAGATATCACCTCCTGCCCTAGAAATATTTGGCTACATTGTACAAACCATGCGGGCAGCCATGAAGCCAGCGGCAAGTTTTGACGGCAAGTCAGCCGTAAATAATTTCCTGGAAAACTTGGACGCACATTTTATGTTATATCCAGTCCACGAATTTCAGAAAGGCACTCTTGCTACCAGCACTTTGAAGGGCCAAGAGCTAAATTGGTTCAAGTGTATTGGAAAGAATCTTTTGGGGAATCCGGGAAGCCCCCCATACACTTATGAAAATTTAAAAAATTCTTTGGTGAAAGCATTTACTGTCGTACGAGATCGAGCCAGACTGGAGGAGGAACATTTTAGTCGATATCAAGAAGATAGAAGATTTGTCAAATTTAATCTTGAGAAAAATCCAAGTTTTCAAGCTTTTGTATGGAAGTCGCCCGAATCCAGAAATCATTCAAATTATACTTCCTAGGCTGCTGCCCCAAGTTCAAGATTTTTTCGAGCTCAGAAACCCAACGACTTTGGATAAATTATTCGAGCTCGCCGTACAATTTGAAAGTCGAAGAACGGCAGACATTGAACGACGTCGCCAATTTGAACGAAGAAATCAAGGGAACACGCTAAGACCGCTACAAAAGCAACAAACGAATTAAGGGAGCAAGGCGAAGCAATGGCCGAAGAAAGATGGATCTCCTAAGTCGAACGACGAGATTTTAATCGAAAAACGAGCAAAGATGCAGAAGGTAGCCAGAATAAGAAGGATTTAAACTAAAATGGATTTCTTCAAGGAAGGTGAAGAAGTCCGAAGTCTTGCAAAATCCTTCCACAATTAGTTTAAACACCGTGGTCGTTAAAAATTTAAGTTTACCGAAGATTGAAGTTTTAATTAACAACATACCGGCGACGACTCTTTTGGATACAGGAGCGCAAAGCAGCTTTATCTCGGAAAAATTTTCAAGAAACACTTTCGCCATTATAAAATTTTTAGTGCAAGAGACACGAATGTCATAGCGGCCCAAGGAGAGAAGTGTAGATGCTTAGGAAAAGTTTCACTTTTTGTGCGTATCAACGACGAGCAGTATTTTATTTTATATTGTGCGAAACCTGCAAACATGTATTATTCTGGGTGGGGATTTTTTTAGATTGGCAGAAGCGAAGATAGATTTTCAGGGAGGCAGTTTGACGCTATCAATGCAGCCAGTGGACAAAAGGAATGATAAGCTCCCGCAGCTGGAGTTACAGCACTTACCGGCAGAAGAGAAAGAAAAGCTGCAGGCAGTGGTAAGTGAGTTTTCAAATTTATTTAGCGATGTGCAGGGTTTCAGGCAGGTCGCAAATCATGAAATCCAAACAGGGGACGCACAACCAGTAAGGCAAAAGCCATACCGATACGATAAGCTGAAAGAAGAAATTATTGAATATCGTACTAAGGAAATGTTGAAAAATAAATTAATTACCCCGATTTCTAACAGTTATGCTAGCCCAGTAGTTTTATGCAAGAAAAATTATGATTATCCGATTACGCACCCGAAGCGGTGGCGTTTTGCTATAGATTACCGCAAGCTCAATACCGTCACAAAATATCCTGTATATCCTTTGCTGATAATCGAAGAGATAATCTGAAATATTACCTCTACAAAGTACATGTCCACATTAGATCATACGAGCGGCTATTTTCAGATTGGGGTAAAACTCGAAGACGTCCCTAAAACCGCCTTCATAACGAAGTCTGCCACGTACGCATTTCTCAGGATGCCTTTCGGTTTATCCGGCGCGCCGGCAACTTTCCAACGATCGATGGACATTGTCCTAAGACCGGTACTTGGTAGGAGTACGTTCATTTATTTAAACCAGTCTTTCCCAAAGTGGGCGATAATACCCCCTTCTGGGCGTTAGAGACCTAAAGGGGGGCGTTAAGGGGCCCAGAAAAAAATGGAGGGCGTTGACGTGGGTTAAGGGAGCGATGGTAGATTTGTAATTTGATTTACTTTGTATTTTAAATTTCACTAGAATTAAAACCTACCTACTACACAATAACGAATAATTAGTTTATATTTCTACCCTGTATGATGGTATAAAAACTTAAAATACTTAACATAGATTTCGTAGGATAGCCCGCACACCGTATGCGCGTACGTTGTAAAATGACGAAAAGCTGTGTAAATGCATGAATTGCCAAATGTGGCAAACATTCCGGGGGAAATGACTAACTGCGGGAGCCGGTGCACTTGAGATGTTGTGCTCCGTAGACGTACTTCGTAGACGTATGCGTCAGGTCTGCTTCGAGTTCATCAAAATAGGGTTGAGACAAAAGAGAAATGTTTACTTAACATGCGTGCTTCCGTGCTTCTGGAAAACCGGTTTGAGGAAAAAGTCCATCTCAGCATATCGCCCCTTTTCAGAATAGAATCGTCGACAGGTGGCGGTTTTGCAATACCAAAACGGACTGTACAAGGTAGCAATCGGCTGGTTCATCGATGCTTGTCCTACCTTGCTCAGTACGATTGAGCGTCGGATAAACGAGTCTTATTCCTGTCGGTGCTTGCTGTATTTAAATCCTATGTAAAAGCTCGTAATTTTTCTTATATTTTCATTAGTGGTTTCGTGCGCTATCTTTAAATGAGTATTTAAGTTCAACACTTTATTTACACATTTTTGAAAAAAAACATGTCGCAAGCAAAAAAGAAGAAATGGCAATACAGTGCAGAATATATTAAATATGGATTCATAGAAAATTCGACAAACCCATCTTTGCCTTTGTGCCTTCTTTGTTCAAAAACATTTTCAAACGAAGCAATGAAGCCTTCAAGACTTCAAGATTATTTAAATAAAATGCATCCAGATAAGAAGGACAAAAATGTAGCCTATTTTCAAGATCTGGAAAAGAAGCATAATGCTCAGCCAAGTGTATCGAAACTTTTTTCGATGGCTGCTAAGTAAGACGATGACGGACTTCGAGCTTCATACAATATCTCTCTGTTAATTGCTCAAACAGGTAAACCACACACCATCGAAGAAACGTTAATTTTGCCGGCCATAAAAGAAGTTATAACTACTCAAGAGAAGAGCCGAAATGTAGAAAGGAGCCTGAGAAGCAAGCAGCCCCGGTTGCAGCCTGAGGGTCAACGTCCGGAATACAGCAGGAGGCCGGAGCAGCGACTAACGAGCGCCCAGGAACAGGGAAGGACTCTGCCGAGCAAACGTCAAGCGGATCAACCTCCTGCCCGACGCAAGTATCCCCGAATGGACAGAAGGATCCCTAAGAGGAAGGCAGAAAACAAGAGGTCAACGCCCAGCGACCAAAATCCAGGAGACTGGCCCAAGCTACAGTTTATCCAAGTTTCAAGGATTTGGCCAAGAAAAGAATGGCTGACTACAACAAGATAAGTAGTATTTCTTATTCCAACGTTTAGTTAATTTTCGAGTATTACTGCAAGTTGCAGGGTGTCTTTTTACCTCAAGCGAGGTTAATTTTTATGCCAAGTGTGCAATAAATGATTACTTATCTTGAAAAACGTTTTTGTTTAAAATTGTGATTTTGCAAAGCTTTAAAATTACTTGATGTTTGTAAAGAATGAACTTTAAAGTATCACTTTAAAGTATCACTTACAGTATTAGCATAAAGTAAAGAATCACTTTATGCTAATTTTAGTTTTGTATTTAAAAGGAACTTCTCGGTGTGAGAGAGCTTTTAGTCTCAGATCACTGCGGCTCGGTTCGACGGTCGCCTGACCAGCTAGTATTTAAATTCTAAGCCTTAGAGTTCTTACTCTAATACTTATTGAAGTAATCTAAGTGCGTTAGTATTAGCTAAATCTTGCTACGCACTATTGATAGTTTAGCATAGGGACCAACCTCGCGTTTATAGCTCTGGGAGCAACGACTTCTTAATTTTCTACTTAACTTTATTTTAAATTATTTGATTGTTCAGTTTAAACCCAAGTGCGGTCATTATTTTCTGTTATTCCTTTCGAGTTTGGAAGTGGCTGTAAATAGTAGTTTAATAAAAGGGTAATTTTAAACCCCTTCTTACGTGCAGCTATTCTACCATTTAACCAGTTATTCTACCACAGAACGTAGCTGCATTCAGCTCCCTGTTCAAGATCAGGACTTTATCACTACCATGTTCGCCAAAAGTATGCACTGAACACTCAGTCCTGACAATATAAGTTTAAATTTTTGATAATAATTAACACTGAACTGATTTAATATTTGCTTTCTACGTTGTGCAAACTGAATAAAATTGTTTTTGAAAAAAAACAATTTTTCAAAAACAATTTTGAAAAAATCAGCGTTTTGTGGTTTGCGTAACCGTTTTCAATAGAAAGCTAGAGCATATTTAGAGTTTCGCATTTCGATATCAGAATTAATGCCACAGAACGTAAATGAAAAAGCACAGATTTCAGATTCTTTAAATATTTCTTAAATGATCTTGACGAAGTTGTATGAATTTTATTCCGTATTTCATAAAAAGGAAGACTATCTAAGACACATTCAGTATACTTATGAAAAGTAGAAACATTGTCCAGCTAAAGGGTGTATTCCATGTTTGGGCGATGATTTCGAAATTACATACATAACTATATTATTACTATACGATTATTATTATGCTATTACGATAACTATATAGTATTGTACTGCGGGAGCGTGCTGTAGATCTCTGAGTGACACATGCAGCTTTTTGAAGGGCGAGAATTTCGCCCATGAAAAGCTAGTTTCAGAGAGACTGATATAAGGCAGCTAAAGCTGTAGATTCATAAGATGTTTTGATGCTGGAGACCTAAAAAATGTGCAGTGCCCTTGCCTGGACTCGAACACAGAACTTCTGGAATACGCGTCGAGCATGCTTTCAATTACACCGTGAAGGCATGAGAAAGGAAAGCAGAAAATACCTTATAAAACTACTGGAAACCAAATGTAAAGAAGTTAGCGCAAGTACTGGAATCTGAATCGCTTAGACGCCTCTAAAAACGTGAATGTGCATTTTTAAACTTGTATAAACCTGCCCTTGATTTCACCACTCAAAGGGATGCTAAGAAGGCAGATGAACAATGGAGTAAACAACAGCTCATAGGAATAAAGCACCTTTTAATGATGATAATAGACTCAGGACCAACAGTGATACTCGGGATTAGTCAAACTGTGAAAACTTTGGCATACATTGTTACTTTATTGAAAGAGATAAACATGATAGTCAAGGTGCTTTCGTTTGAAGGTGTATTGCCACAGATAATGGAAGAAGCTACGATAATCTGTGAATTTTTGGATACGTGATGAGATAAACCTATCATATCTGTATACGCACCTGCGAGTTATTGGTATCAAACTGAATTTTGAGGATGACAAAATGACCCTATCGCACTGTAGCTGTTGAAATGCAATTGCAGTTGGGAAACACTATTGGAATGGATTAGTTTTCTATTTTTTCTGAATTAAACTAATCGAATTTGTGTACTTTCTAAGCAGATACTTTACAACTCCATGTACACTGAAAGAAGTCAGTTACTGAAAACTGCGCTGATCGAAAAACGAAAAATGCATCAGTTACATTTCTCAAAGCATGCGACGAGACAAAATATGTATCATAATTCTAGTTTCCACACTTTCTACTGAGTTAACTTAATTTAATCTATACTAAGTTCATCTCTGTTTTAGCAACCAATGCGTTGTCATCACTCCTGAATGCTATTTATTTGTATATTTGTGTCTGTTATGTGTGAATCTTTCCATATTCAGGCTGTTTAGTTCTAAAAGTAAACCCGATTGTTTTGCACACTCTACGCGCCAAAGCAACACATTCGTAGAAAGCCGATTTTCTTAGCAAGTATTATATACATTTAAAAATACATATGCGTATTTTATAAATTTCAAAATAAATTCTTTTTCTGTTGAACGTTAAATTATCTTAATTTATGATATTATTTTTAAAATGGCAATGATTAACTTTTTTAATTATTGACGTGACATATACTTTTTTCAGAGTTTCCAAAATTGTATTTATTTTTATTCTAGTTTGTCAGCAGATGTTAGAAACAAGTTCAGATTCAGAAAACGATAATGAAAACAATAATAATATACTGGAGCATTAAAGTATCTTGATGTCAATTGCAGTTTCAATACGATGGTGAATTCTGATGGTGTTTACGAAGGAAAGGAAACTTGCGATCAAACAGATAGACAGAGATATATGTATTGAAAATATTCTAAAAGACTAATTAAAGTCTCAATTAAAAGACTTATTAAAAGTCTGATTTTGGAATAATTATAAAAAGTTTTTAAGGACTTAGTAGGTAAATCATCTCAAAGTATTTTATACCGTATTTATTAGTGTATTCCAGAAGGATAATTTAAAGCGAAAATACTATCTTATATTTAGTCGAATACGATAATATAAAAAGTATTATAAGGTATTTCTCTCGCCTTCTTCGCATACCTTCGTGGTGTAGTGGTCAGCACATTGGGCGTGTTTTCCAGAGGTCCGTGGTTCGAGTCCCGACGAAGGCATTGCTCATTTTTCACATCCCCTGCTTAACCTAATGTTCCTGAAAGTGGCGCCTAATGTCCCTGAAATAACCTAATGTCCCTGAAAGTGGCGCCCTAACTAAAAGGTGGTGGATAATGATTCTCCATTACCAGGATTTGTCGATTGGGTCCCCAAAACCAAAATTGCCCTGTAAAAGGGGAGTATATAAGGTATTTCTCTCGCCTTCTTCGCATGCCTTCGGGGCGTAGTGGTCAGCACACTGGGCGCATGTATTCCAGAGGTCCGTATTTCGACTCCCGGCAAAGGTATAGCTCATCTTTCTGATCTTCTGCTTCCAAATAACTTAATATCTCTACAGTATATGTTCCAGAAGTGTAAAACCATTTTTCTTCCATTCAATTTCTTCTTAACAGCAGTAGATTTAGACAGACAGTTTTAAGCACGAAACCAAAGAAAAATTTAATTTCATTGCAATAGAAAGAATAGTGTCTAATATCTTTCAGACATCGGTCAAAATCCAATATTTCTAACGTATTTATATTATTCTATAAACTATCGCAGAAAGGACTCTGAATGTAGCGGAATAAAATGAAGAAACGTTCCGCGTTATAACATTCTGAAACGATTATCTCGAAGTAGAACAATTTTTATTTTGTTTTAGTTTTTCGAATTAGTGAGTTTCTGAAGACGAAATTCGCCGAAAAACTTTTAAATTCTGCCCTCGAAATAAACAACAAACCAGAGCAGGTGGCATTCTGAGCAGAAAAGAAGATTAAAAAAGGAATGTTCTCCAATTCCCCTTTACGAACAAACGCAAGTGCTTTACCCGTTGCTTGGAAACTTCATTACGATTCCTTCGGCTGGAAACGAATTGAGGGAGGAAGAAGCTTAAGTCAAAAAGAGTTCTACACTCATCTGACATATACGCTATAAGATTCGTATTATGTATTTAGCATGAAATTTTGTTGTTAATTATTAATTATTGTTCTTTATAATATACGATCTCTTGCAGAAATTTTCTCGCGACACTGCATTCAATCTGTGTAAAAAAAGGGTATATAAACATTGTCTGAAGCGCTAAAAAGACATATTTTTCTTATTCTGGTAGTCGTACAACACATTAGAACGAAACTGTGCAGCCATGTTGCTGCTAAGACTGCATATGTAGAGTTAATTAGCACATTCCGAAACACAGAATTTAAAAATCCTCCTAATTGAAAGGGTGGCTGTGTGGATTCAAAGGAACTTTTAAAAATTTTTTAAAACGCACCTGCCACTTCTAAGACATAACTGGGTATCTACTAAGAGGGCTTCTAGGAAGAGAAACTTGAAGAAAAGTGATAAGAAGTTATAAGTTGAAGAAAAGGTAAATAGTCTAGGTCAATTTCACTAGCTGCATGTGCTAAAATTCCGCAATCCTTTAACATTATAAATCTAAGTGAGTATGAACAGAACCAGAGAGGCTCCGAGATCTCGTAGATATTTCGATAGACAGTGAAACTGATGAAAGCTCAGGTTCGTCTGAAGCCAGTATGCTTTCCATTAGCAGACAAAATATGATAAAAATGAGCAACACATGAATTTAGAGGATTTATTCTCTTGATACAGGTAATAACAGCAACTTGACAAAACTGAAACTAAGCGGATGCCAAGACCTTCCCTGACAAATATGCGGGGAAGATCATATAATTTTGTGTCGCATTAACCGATGTAAAACCCAATTACAGATCTTTTACAATAGTTGGAGGAATTTTTTAATCATTTTGATGATGACATTAGAAATGTTATTGTCGAATGCACGAATTTTGAATAATTTAACCATTTTATAACTTGATCAAAGAAGGAATTGATACAGTGGATGAACTGTGTGAAACATATTCATTGTCAAGAAAATGCCATCGTTGACCTTTGATAATTCTCTTTGGTTTATTAAATATCACAGGCATAAACTATTATTTTATCCATAAATTCAACAATGAAACCGATCATTTATAATTTACTGGTGTCTTATATTTGTAATTTTTTTAAAGAATTTTCATGCAATTGATTTATCAGTTTTCAAAGTATAAAAATACATAATTATTGCTTTCATGATTTTTTTTTGTAACTGTAGAAGCTTAATCTAGTAATCGTACAACAAATTCATTAAATATTTTAATTTTAATTAGTATAAATAACACTATGCGTTAAGCTAGTGTTTTCTAGAATATAAATTGAAAAATATCATATTGATTATTAATTTTCACTATTATTTGGATAGAAAGGCTCATAACGGTATCCCTTAAAACCCCAGTTTATTTTTAGTTATGCACAAATTTAAAGATTTCGCTTTTCAATGTACGGCCCCTGAACATGTTTCGAATTTTAATATCAAATACTTCAATCAATTTTTGTCGTATGGTAGTAAAACTTTTTATGTCTCATTTTTTAAAAAGAGCACAAAATGTTTCTACATGTAAGTATTAGGACAGGAGTAAAGTGTAAAAAGCTACATATGCATTTTACTTAATTTTTTTTAAGACCAACAGTTACAAAAATGAAGGCCATGTAAAACCATATGTGGAAACGGTGTATAATGCATTATTATACTTAAAAATCTTTCCCTTACTCATGCATCAAATCTTGTGTGACAGATACGCAGTAGCATTGAAAGCGGTTACAGTAAGAGATTACTATGGATAGCCAGACGCAGAAAGATTAAATTCTTCAGTTTTGGAAAATTTTTCTGCTATTTACAAAGAGAGTTATCACATGTTCTCTCTAAGTGGCAGGCAAAAAGACAGCATGTAATGGCATACCTTTTCGTTATTTATTTATTTTATTTTAAATGTTATATCTTAAAATAAGAAATGAAGGGCATAAAAGTTTAATTGCTTAATTCAAGCAACTGAGCTTGTTTATAGACACTTTTCAAATTAAAGAATACAGATTAAAATATTGAATAGTTTTATTTACAGTCGTACTTCACTTAAGTATTTCGCATCAAGTAGACGTTTCAAGTGCTTAATCTGTCAAAGCAAGGTAATTTTTATTTTACAATTAATAGAAATTTTAATAAATTAACTGGAAAGTATGATAATATTTTCGATAGAATAAATTTAAAATAAACCCAGAAAAAAAACTTAAAAAAAAGATAAAACTTCTATGGATTTTTCCTCCCTTACACCATTCCTTTTTACCTGTTTTTAAAGCATTCCTAGCTAGCAGCCGGAAGGTCCGTAGTTCGAATCCCGGAGAAGGAACTGTACACTTTTCACTATTGCTGCTAAGAGGTAAGTCTTATGTACATACACGTGGCCTCTAAACAAAAACGAGATGAATGATAATCCTTTGGCGACTGAATCTCTTTCTGCGCAGTCGCTGTTTAAATGGAGGACAGTATAAAGATTTTCTCCCTCCTTACCGTGTGCCTTCTTGGTGTAACTGGAAAGCATTGTCAGGTTAGCAACAGGAAGATCCTGAGTTTGAATCCCGGCGAGGGCATTTCATATTTTTCATATTTTCTGCTAAAAAGAACGTGATCACATTTCGAGATCAATAATTTTTGTATTACCGAAATAAATAAGCGAATTTATTTTTTGAAATATTTTATGGAATAACTGTAACTTTGTAGAAAATAAATAATATATTTATATATGCAAGGGTAATGAAATAATTCTGTTTCGCATATATTTTAAAGCGTTTTTCTTGTATTCATATATACTCATTATACAGGTTTTAATACTCGGGTACGTACCTCCTACATTAGTTTAAATGAAGCCAGTATAAATTAATGAGGACACATTCACATATACAAATTCATATATGCATAAAAGCGCCTTTATTAACATATGCTATCTTATTTGTGTTTTCATTTAAAAGGGAAAATAATCCAAAATGGCATACGCCAGTAATTAATTATTATTTATTAGATTTCTTGCATGATACAATTCGTTGCAATAAAAGTTAAAAGCATATTACTTCTCAGATCGTAGAATACTTGAATTTGGCATCAACTTATAACTTTTCATGCACATGTTCGATTTTGCACTTCATAAGCTTCACAAAAATTCAAATGAATCTGTTATTAAAATAATCAGAATAAAATATTCAGAATTAATATAATATAATAATGATAAAGTATAATTTCAGAAAATAAAGAATAAAATATTCTGAAAACCCATCTTTTATTTTTTTGAGACTAAAAGACGTCTGTAAAAAAGGGTAGACTTCCATTACATAAAAGGAAAAATCTCTCGCTCAGTTTTCCAACGGATTTTCTTCTATACTTAAACCACTTTTGTATATAAGCTTACGTACAAAATTCTCAAAACCTTTTATAAACAAAGTTTGCGTAAAGACTGTCTTAATTCTAGAGTTCCTCTTCGATCTCAATGGGATAACAAAATAAACAAATAGATAGAAAAGGTTGCGATCAAGAAAATGAGTTTTTGACAAAACGGGGCACGTGAAGAATTTCTCAGTGTGTCTCTACTGCCTAATATGAAGGGAAATAATACATATTAAACCCTTCTTTTGCAAGATAATTAAGTTTTCTTAAAACAAAAAACCGTGTAAAAGGGCTTAATAAAAATTTTTGAGAAAGAAAATTTTTATCAAAACATAATTTTGTAACTGTATTAAGGAAGATTATAATTTTTTGAGGTGGAGGCTATTGTTCCAATCATTTTTGAATTATATTTCAGTATCTTTGTGATAATGTTTGTGCAACCATGCATAACTTCATTCCCATACTGTGTTTGCACGTTAAAGAAATTTTAGAAAAATAACTAAGTAATTGAATCCATAAAAAGTATTGCTCTAGAAATTATTTCATTATTATCCGAACTTTGAAACATACATTTCTTTACAGTGTGTTTCAAAGAAAGTACATTTTCTAAGGAAAACGCATATATTTTTAGAATCAGTCTGTATGTTTTATAAGATTAAATTAAATGAAAAACGTTAAATTCTTGGAAAACTTCTGCGGGCATTGTAATTTAGAAAAAAAATCTTTTCCCCGAAACATTTTCGAATTTTCCTTTGTCGTGATTTACAAAGGAAAAGTATAAGTCAGCATAAAAGTGCATCCAAATTAAATGCATACTTCAAGCATGATATCTGTTGGGCTTTAGATGATATCTTTTGTTCACAACTGTCTCCTCAATGGATTCAAATTACAGCTCATTGTTTCTGAATCGAGTCACAATTAAAATTGCATTTTGTGATGATGACATGGGAGAACGCAATGCGAATGTTTCTGCAATGGCAATACCGATTATAAGGACGGTATTCGGTTGTATATTAATAGATCCCCTTGCAAAGACTTTAGATGAACGCTTCAAAATATTGACACTTCCACTCGCTTGCTTTGGGAAACTGCTTTAACAATGGGGTGAACTACCTAAAGATAAATCACCTGTAAATGTCTTCTGATATTCTGTTACCAATACATCCATATCGGAGTCAATTCTGATGCTACAGGGTATAAAAATGGTTTAATACATCACCCTGAGGTCCATTTGAATCTTAATGAAGAAGCATCCCACCTATCTGTATTAAACCAGAGACATTGTATTCCCGCCACATTTTAAAGGAATACGCTCGCCACATGGTGATTTGATTTCTGCTAAAGAGTTGCAAAAATACACGTGATCCAAGTAATCATTTACCCGTATCTGAGATAGGCTAAGATGCTTATCTTTTGCATATCTCGTACCTTGCGCTGAAGTACTGCCAGGATTTTTGGATTCTTGACATGAAATTTCCAGACGCAGAAGTGAAATTAACTGAGCTAATGACCGGCTGGCAAATTTATTCTTATTCTAAAAATTTTTATTTTTATGTCATTCGCAATAATAAGGTGCGTTATGCTTCTTATGATGAACAAAGTTTTAGCAGCACCCGATATAATTTGATAATAAGAAATTGTCTTATCATTCCTATTTAAACTTAATGTTCTTTTTTATTATATAGATTTCTTAAAATTATTATTCTTTTCTTTTATTTTTTGGGATTGTGAAGTAATAAATCATTAATTTCCTTCTTCCCAAATTTGCTTTGACATGTGACTTCCTTATGCAATTGCTTTATATATTTAGCCATTTTAAGAACTTAATTACTGCTCTATAACTAGAACAGATTTTCGTTTTGTGTTTTTAAACTTTAAGTGCAAAATTACGTAAGAAAAATGCTTAACTAATATTCGTCACTTTCTGAATTTAATTTGGATATTACTTAAATCTTGCTGCTATGTGAAAGTAACCATCATGATGCTTCATGCATAAAATATCTCATATAATCAAAACACGTAAAGTAAGGAAAGCTTTAAATTTTAATTGGCATTAATTCCAAACCTATGCATTAATGATGTCATCTTCTTTTAAAGGACAGTAACACCTCATCGTATTTTTTCCCGATATAAATTGCAAATGTGTATTGGTATAAAATATTTTATTTATCAGCACTTCATAAGAGTTCTTTCTAACTAATTCCGAAAGCGAATTTTTTCATCATGTTTGTCAATTTATGTTAATAATCTGTCAAAAATAATCGCTAATGTCTCAGTTAATATTTTTAACATTAGTTTCTGAAAGTTTAGAACGAGAGGCTTAAAGAATATCATATAACTTATTATTCCTAAAGAATTTCTTAAAGTTAAATTAGTTTAAATTCAAGAAAAGTTATGAGTCACAAAAGGAAATGAGCAGTTGTTTTACCATTCTCAATGATAATTTCAATTATATCTTATTTCTATGTGATATTACCAACGAAAGTAAAGGTTGCCTTGCGGAAAATGCTTTTATATTCAAGTATTATCATCTGAAAAGTTGACAAAAACTGTCAAATGCTTTATTATAAGCAGAAACACTTGCATACACAGAGCTTCTAAATACTAAATATTTTTATTTGTCTATAAATAAAAAGGAAATTTCTGAATCCTCTATTTAATAATTATGGTAAATGCAATTGGTAAATGTACTTTGTAAATTAAAAAAGTATTTCTTTCCATACCAATTCAATTTTCTAATTCCGGAAATGCTTTGCATGGTTTAGACATATGTGAATTATCCTGAATTTATCTAGTACTCTGCGGCAGAATGAAAAATTGTGCATTTTGAACAAAATGTTTTACCCTTTTCCTATCCGATTAGAATATTATTTTCAGGATGATACCTTCGCTGTTTTGGTAAAAGAGAAATTATTTGTAAATATTTAAGAACGTTTATCTTATTCTTGAATTTTAATCTTTAAACTTTATTCATTTCCTTTTCATATTTAAAAGCTTATTAAATTTAATATGAGTATTAAATTTACCAAGCGCATTACTCTTTTCTTCTAATCTATATTCCTTGACAAACTCATATTATTAAATATTTTCGAATTTGAAACGCTATCTTGGGTTAGACAACTTGACATCGGTGGTTAATAATGCTGAATTTCATTCTGATTTAGAAAATTTGGCGATTACATGGTTCTTTTATACTTTAAAGAAAAACATGCACATGATACATCGCAGCATTACAGCAACTTACTGCATTATATTTAAATAAATTAAATAATGAAAAATCTGCATGAATATATGTATGTTTCGTGTACTGTGAAAAAGCGACCCACAGCCATCAAATTTTGAATAACGTAATCCTCCATCTTAACATGTGCACTTGTAAGCCCGAATTTTGAGTTTCGAATTTGTTCTATCTTTTTAACATTTTGCAAAACTTTAACGAATTTTACAAACTCAACTATTAACAAGCTCAATGGTTAACAAACTCAACGATTTCAAAGCGAGCAATGGTAACACAGTACGGAAGAAAACATTTTTATATCCAGCGCGCGAGTCAGTCTATCGGAAATTCTACAGATACGATGTTTTCAAATATTTTGTGATTGCTGTTGAATTGAATTTTATGTCGTTTAAGTGTAAAAACTTGATATTTAATAAATAAAGGTTACCCACAAAGCGTTAAAAACGCCCCTTTGAGCGTACTATAAAATTTGAGAGTTTTCGGATTTTTTTAATGGCTTTGGTTTAATTGTAATTTTGAATTAACCGTGCATATCCTTTCCTATATTGCCCGGTAAATCGGGAGATGACTGTATTAGATAACGTAATCATGTGAAAAATAGAACATTTCCATTCAGCGCATCAGCGTCCTCTTACGGTGAGAAGTTGCAACACTAAACCAAAGATTGGAAACATTCTTAATGTTTACTCTCGCAGTCTAATGTTAGTGAAGAACTTATTTAAGTTATTGAATAGCTTCTGATGCGGACACGGCATTATTGCTTTCTATTATCGGCAAAGTTTTATAATGTTGCGCCTTATTAGTGATAATAATTTTACATTCAACACAGTAATATTATTCAGTTATAATCCCATTTCCTTTTCTGTTAATAAATATTTCACTAACATTTTTCATAAATTTAACTTTCGAATTACTTTGCCTTCAGTCAACAAACTCTTGCTTTAGTCCTTATGCATTCTTGCATGAAGTCTATTCACGTTAAGTCTTGGTTAAATTGCTTATCTTCTAAACAAGGTCCCAAAATAGGGAAAATCTGGCGAAAGAGTTGTTCGACAATCGACTCCACTTTCAGCAACTAGTTAAAACTGAATAAACAACCTCTTCTGCAAGATCCTGGATCCTAGGATTTCTTGTCTGTCTTTGGGATTTTTACTCCAGTTTTCTAAATTGTTTGTGGAAGGAGGATAACGTTTAGATATCTGTCTTCTTTACATTACTATTTCTCTGCTTTGTAGTCTTCTAAATACTCTTCCCAGTCACTGAATAAGTCATGAGTCATTATCTAGCCACAATATAAAGATTCTGTAAAGAATATTCCAATTTATCTTAAAAATTTGTCTGAGAACTACGGTTTCATAGTCAAATATAAAGTAGAGTGATCGATCATCATTAAAACTTCACCTTTATATATGTCATTTGCCTTATAGCTTAATTAAATAATTGGTTTTATTTGCATATTTTAGCTACAGCTAGATTAATTTCATTGAATATATAAATAAATACTATCTATTTTTCTTTCTCATAACAATTTTTATAACAAAGTTTAAATCATCTGCGAAATCTTTGAGTTTTTTCTCTACCATATTAATTTTCGAAATAATTTTAATCAGCCATTTATTTACGAAATATAAATATCAATGCAAATTTTCAACTAATGTAACTTTTAAAACAGACATTTCATTTTAAGTATGCTTTTACTATTGAAAGGTTCTATGCTTCAGACCGCAAAGTCTTATGAATATTTTTTTTCAACAATTAGCCATATGTCCTATAACTATGCTAGAAACATATTTAAGGTAGAAATTTCAATTTTCTTAATCATATAAAGAAAATATCATCATTATTATCGAAATTATCAGTATTACGAAAATATCGCATTCCCATAATCTTACATATAAGAGCGATGAAATTCGTATCTTATTAAATTCCAGTATTATTAAATTTGAGATTGGAGTTTATTGTTAAGCTTTTAAGGTGTTTCTCCCGCCTTCTTCGCATGCCTTCCTGATGAAGTGGCCAGCACACTCAGTGCGTGTTCGAGAGGTCCGTGGTGCGAGCCGCGGCGAAGGCATTGCTCATTTTTCATGATTTCTGCTTCCAAAAATCCTAATATCTTTACAAGCTTAACTCGCATATTAAACATTAGAATTCTAAATTTTGTTTTACTATTTTCCCATTCAGCGAGCGTATCAATCGACAATAATGTCGAGAGAAAAATCCTCTTTCGGCAGAAATAAGAAAAATTTATTATGTTTTTCATATTTTCAGCTAGCGCATTTTAATAAAATATACTGTATTAGATTTCTCTGCGTAAGTTTAAGAATAGCGGAAAGGTATTTTTATTTGAGATGTTGAAATGTGTATGCATAAATAATAAACTAGAATATGCAATTTGACTTATATATTTTTGGTATTTTAGTAAGCTGTAGAGAGGAATAGTTAGTTGTTTTTAAGGAAGTAGGATACCCTAAATCTTTTTTTTTATTCATAACTATTAGAATATCCTTCCTGTTTTGAATGCATCTTTATAACCTTAATAAGATATGAAAAAAACAATACTTAGGTTTTTGGAAGAAGGGCACCAAATGCTTTTGCGTCCTATTGGATTTTTAACAACGTACACGATACAGGTATGTTCTTGCATTAAGTGGCTGCTAGGTTGCATAACCCAGTAATAAGTATCATTCAGAGTATATTAAAGAATCTCAAAATAATACTGATATTTAGGTATTATTTATTATAACTTAAAGGGGAGGAATTTCATCCCCATTGTGAACGTAATGAAGATCCGCTCCAGATGTAACAAGTTATTCGAAAACATTGGTTTTACATCTTTAAATATTAATTTCAGCCAGTTTGAACTTCAGTGCTTCCAGTTATGAAGTTTCTGAATAATAGGTAGACAGTTTTATGGAAACAGTATCTCTTAAAAATATAAAAGGGACTGCATCTAATAAATATTCATATGTTCCCGATAGAGAAAATGTATTGTATTTTACAAACTTAACACAAAATTATCCATTTCTATGCACGAAAAATTCGTAAATATTGGAATAATTGTTACTTTTTATGGTAACTAAAGGTTAATGAAAATTACTTTATTATCTAATGCAGAACTATCGACAGACCAAATGTATTTCTTAATCCAATGGCTATCATTTGCCGATTTAGCCCTGATCGCCACTTCTAAGACCAGAAGTGGTAGCAATTTTATTGTGGAGGAACATAATAGGTGACCACCGTTGCCTCCTATGAAGGGACGGACAGTTGAGACAATGTCTTCTCCGTGATTCGAACCCGAGTCCTTCCGAACCGTAGTAGCTACGAAATTACTATAACCTATCCACGATATCGTCTGAACGGAGGAACAAGCAATGTTTATCTTGCAGTTATTTTTTGGATTTCGTTGACACATTTAAAATTTTGGCCAGTAATAGGTATTGAAAACAGATATAATTCAATAAGTACGTTCTCAAACAATTCCGTTGCTGGAAAATTTGAAATATGGAAAATTTTGATATTAAATTGTAGAGACATCAGAATTTTTTTTTTGGAAGCAGAAGAATGAGCACCGCCTTCGCTGGGAATCGAACCACGGACCTCTCGGTTAACTGTCGAGTGTGCTGACCATTACACCACGAAGGCATGCGAAGAAGGCGGGAGAAATACCTTATATACTCCCCCTTTTAAAGGACGACTGGGGATTAGGGGACCCAGTCGCCAAATCGTAGTGGTGGAGAATCATCATCCACCAACTTTTATAGTTCGGGTGGCCACTTATAGAGACTTATATATTATTTTTTGGAAGCAGGAGAGATAAAAAATAAGCAAAGCCTTCGCCGTAAATCGAACACCGAACCTCTCGGTTACGCGTCGAGTGTGCTGACCACTACTTCACGAAGGCATACGAGGAAGGCGGGAGAAATACCTGCTAAATTTACTAAAACGCAAATAATATTTACATATTTAAATTTTTTTTGACTAACCAAGATGACATCTTGCATCAAATATTAAGCTTTCTTCGAGTGAATACTTTCTGCAAAAAGGAGATCAGACTAGTGTTAATAAATCATACTAATTAGTTCTTTATTTTGACCAAACAATCCGTTTGGCAATTTTAAGGAAAAAAAATGTTATAGCAATATTGCTAATTGTAATTACCCAAAGTAACATTCTTAAGATTGCAATATTATTTAACCGAAAACAATTCTTAGAAATAAAGACAGAGTTGATTTGGTATATCTCATCAGCTGCTGTCAGAAATAGAGTCATCTGTCATTATGTTCAATCACAAAATTGATAGATCTTAGAAAGTAGTTCTAGATATGATACCAAGACTCTGGTTTCTTGTACTGCTGAGATCAAATATGTATGAAGTTTGCTGTTGTTGAGAAAATAAGAAAGCCCATTATTAGTAAAAAGGTATAAAGCCTTAGCGAAAAAGCAAAATAGAAATGCATGTGGTAGAAATTTGCTTCTAAGCTACTCTTAATTCACCTCAAGTTTTCTAGTTCTACTTGAAACTGCTCACTGAAACATAGAAAAACTAGGTACAAGAAAATTATATTGCATATTTAAGAGAATCAACCTGCCGTGTTAGCCGTTTTGGAACTGTAAGATTCAGTGACAAGGTATCCGAAATTTTAGCGTTAAAGGAAATTCGACGGTCGTCAGAAACGTAATCTGGAGTGAAAAATGCACATGTGAAGCAGTAAACATCAGTTGTAAGTGCAGTTGGTTATTTTTGGTGGGAAAAAGGAACAAAAGAGCTTAAATGAATAACAAAATAAGCCAACTGAAATTAATACACCAGCTCAAAACAAAGTCGACGATATTAATATAGCCTTGTACACTGAACACAAAAAGATTTATTTTCTTATTACTTTCTGAATTTAGTAATGAAAACAGTACTAATAAAACCATTTTCAATCCCATATTTTGAAATCGTGAAACTGTAAGACAGTCGCTTTCCTTCTTAGCCTTCAACCAGAAAGAAAGAAGGCTTTATGTTCAGTATTCTTAACGAATCATTTTGAATCATAAAAATGTTCTAGCAACTCTGAAGCTATTTGATAGAATAATTTTGCTTTGAAACTATTCTTTAACATGATTTTGTTTCATAACCACGTATTCGCAAAAGCGTAAGCTATACTGGAATTTATCAAATACTTTTGCCAAAATCTGCTTTCTATGCGGTTAAAATAATCAGTAAATATGCAAGAGAAGAAACTCAGAACGCTTTTACCTTCTTTTTACTTTAATAATGCATACTTTATTCCTTTTTATATATGTACAAACATAAATCCCGTAATAAAAGTGGTTGTGTAATCCAGTGATTCTCTTGTTAGTATAAGAATGCAGAATTCATAAATATATCTAATTTGATTTTTGGTTTTTCAGTTCGCTATTGATTTTATAAAACTCTGTCTTATCTTTAATAGAAATTGCGCCCAATTTATTAAGGATTTACTTTTTCTAAATGCAACCCTAAATCCACAGCATGTATAAACCCATAATTAAGTACTACTGCAGTTCATGTATTTCCTTATTAAGTATAATAAAAAGTATCTCGAAGAAACTTTTCTTCTCGTTCGGAATCCTTTAAATAATAGGCTTTTTCGGTAATGAGATTATTCAACTCGAAGGAATAATAACTTCTTTTTATTCATATCTTTAGTTTAGTTGATTACTTACTCTTCTTCAGTTCTAATCTTTCCTCGTTTTAAATAACTACTCACTCGCTATTCTCTCGTGAATATTAACGAGAATTTAATCACGGTGCTTGCAGGATTTCATCAGCAAGTGTAATTAAAATTAGAACAATCGGTAATTAAAGTATGAAAATATTCTCAAGAGTGATCGATTCCATTAGTAGTTGTTTCCACAATTGTTATATGCTAACGACTTTTAAGTATTTTCAAAGCAAAAAGAAATAATTTGTTTCTTTCGAGGTTGCTCGTATTGAACATTTAATTTTATTGCTCCTTTTCTTGTTTTTTAATAAAGCCAATCGTTTCCTTTTTATAATAATCTCTTATTGTAATTTTTACTTAATTTATGAAAAATTCAAATTTAAATCTTAATACAAGTTTAATGCAAATGTGACACTAGAACGTAAGCAGTAGCGTGAATAAATAAAGCTAAAGTTCTGTTTTCACTTCTAAAACAGAGGTAATTTAATTGACTTTAATAATTGATACAAAATATGAGAAAACGTCCGTTATAAATAATTGATTAATTCTTTTACTAACACTATCGTGCATTACTATCGTCCTTGTTTTCCTAATGTATTGCAGGTTTAAAAAAATAAAATAGCTGTATGTTTCAAAAGAGTTTCTTCCCAGAATTATATATAAACTCTTTTCGAATAAATGGATACTATGCTTTTATGATTATTGCTTCTCTTGAATGGTGAGCGTGAGTTAAATACTTATTTTAATTGTTGATGAGAAGGATTTGTTTTTTCTTTTTTTCCTGCGAACATGGAAGCAATATTTCAGTCTTAGCACGGTAGAGAATACTATACTCAGTTTGATTCAGTTACAGATCCTCAGTTTACCTATATGCACAAATCAGGAGAAGAGAAGACAAAAATTAACATAATACTAAGGAAAATTACCATAGATTATTTATAGGATTATTATTTGCGCTTACAATATGAAATAGAGTTAAATTTGCGGCAACTGGTTTTGTGTTTTACTAAAAGTTGCTTTTAAGTCAAACACTATCTTTTTCCTGAAAAATGATTGAGTCTCATTTTTGTTGCAGAAGTTTTTATTTTATGATGCTCTAGGGCTTTATTTTAGTAACAGTTGTTTTTATTTTAAGATAAGCCTTTCCTGTACAGTCTCATTTTTTTACCTACTTTCCCCGCTAGAATGAGTTTTCAGTATTACGCTTTATAGAAATGAGGTAAAAACTAGTATATAAGAGGTTTGAG
>KK116381.1:498022-521141 GCA_000611955.2 Stegodyphus mimosarum | reverse complement strand
GAAGAGCGTGTTCTGCTTTTCCGCCCCATTATTGCTATTAGTTAAAACTTGCTACTCTACGGCCGTATTTATGATGTGCTTATTAGCTTACACCGATGATTCTTAATCAAGGGCCAACTAAACGAATTTGATTCTGTGCAGCTTCGGCTAATTTAGTTAGTTTTATATTTTCTATTTTGAGTTCAAGCCCAAGTGAAGGCACCTTATACGCCCAAGAGGAGCCATCTGTAAATCTATGTTGAATTAGAATTAAAAGGATATGTTACCCCTTCTCTGGAGTTGTTACTCAAGTAAACGAACTTAGTGGAAAGTCGCTACATAGTTCTTCGGTATCGCAGCTTTCAAAAAACTTAAGTTTAGCTAGGCTATTACAATACAATTCTAATACATTTTGAAAAAGAAATGTATGATAGCTGTTGATCTTAAGTTTGCACTTTGTTCTCATGTGCAAACTTATGAATTAATGAATTAAACTTATGAATGAACATTAATTATTTCATTTTATCAGTGTGAAACATGCGCAACTCGCTGTTAAGTTGTGAAAGTGTCAGGTTTATTTCTAACAGAGGACAGGAAGAATCAACAAAGTCCTCTCCCTGATTCGAATTCTATACCTTACGGCGCTACCGGACATGCTTTCTTTTAAACCACGAAGGCAAGCTGTAAAAAAAAAAACAATTCATTTATGTTATCCCCCATTTAGATCCTATTCGCCAGATTAAAATAGTGAAGAATTATCATCTATAATATTTAAATCCTGCGGCCACTTGTAGAGTAATTTAGAATTTTTTTAAGCCACAAAACATAAATAATCGAAAAGCCGTCGCCGAAATTCGAACTGCGGACCTCTCGAGCCGTGCTGTCTCTTATACTTAAACCACGTAGAAACGCTGTAAAGAATTAGAAAATTTCTTACAAGATATTTCAAAACATTTTTTTAGTTAGGCTGTCGTAAGGCGCGTCACAACCGCTTGTGAATGTTCTTCTATATGTCGTCGCAGTTTGATCGACGTTAAACTATTCCATATATTTTCATTTATTCTGTACCAAGGGAAAAGAAAGAGAATGTTAAACAAAGCATTCCTAGAATTTCATTACTTTTCGAGATCAGAACTGAGATATTGCTTGCACACAGATCGGAATGTTTGCGTTTAGAAGTGACAAGCAAATGGTCATATTATTCTAGATATTGCTTCTGAGATCCAGATGTTTCGTATTTGCTATCAGTATCATATCCTCAGAAATTTACGGATATTAGTTTCATTTAAGGAATGATATTAGTCAATGTTCAGATGCTTGCTTACAATCATTCTTCCTTTAATCAGAAAGACATTCTTTTCCATATCTATTGTCCATGTTACATGAAGTGTTAAAGAAAAGATATGGCGCAGTGTAGATAATTTAGTTGAAAACAAGAAATTGAGATAGTTGTTTATTAACTACATTCATCTCATTAATTTTCATTTATCACAAAGTTAAACTAAGAAAAAAGCGAACAAAAACCATGAAGAAGATGGCGATTTTTAGTACCTTAAAGGAATTTAGCAGTTTAATAAGTTTTGATTGTTCATTGTGCCCAGAAACTCAAAAGTAAACGTTCTTCCAATATATTGATATTTTCATGTACAATAGAAAAACAAAGCTTTTTATTTCACGCGAATTTTGGCTTATTTTTTACAATGTGCTTAGATTATTATTACATATGGTTACCAGTGCTTACAGGAAAGAATTCTCATGCCTCTGTAATAGCAAGGTTCAAACATTAAGTAAGTATTAAGTGTTCAAACATTAAGAGCTGATTGTTCAAAATCTTAATTAACATCGTAAGTTGTGATTATAGTATCTTTCCTAAATGCGAATATTTAAAATTCATCTGTCCAAACCTCTTCCAGAAACGTTGGTGGCAAAAGAAATGTAGTACGTGTAACGAACATTGGAAAACTTCGAGACATTTTCTGCTAAATCAGGCCGGAATTGGAATATTCTTATCTTCACGTATAGTGCACTCACTTTATGGCAAAAGATAGAATCAAATGCAATCGCCATCCATGAATTTTAATGAATATCATCATGTAACTAAATTCCTGACTCGGTAAAGAATAACAAAAAGTAAGTAGCTACTGTAAGTGAGTAGTAAGGAACGGCAATAAGTCTGTATCAATAGTAACTCAAAAAATTTCTTTAAGCAATGTTTACAGTGCTCGCACTTAAAAATGTGAAAAGCATTCTATCAAATTAAAATAAGTTACACATACAGAATGCAACTGCAGGTTTCTAAAAACAAGATCTTGCTTATAACTAAATAAATTTCAAATCTAATTCGACAGTGCAATGGATCGTTTATCGATTATTTATGAAAGAGACATTTTATACGCTTCAGTTTTTCAAATTTATTCCTTATCGTTTTAGAAGTAAAATATTATTTACTTCAAAACATTTTAAGTAGATGAACATTGCTTGCAGATACCTAGTAGAAAATATACTTTTTCGAGATTTTGTGTTCTAATAATATATAAAGTGCCTGCTTCATGTATATCTATCTTTAAGAAAGGAAAGCAGATTCATATTATTCCAAATCTCTATCTCGTGATATTCTGTAATAAATGATTTACTTATTTTGCAAGAAAAAAATGCGTAGCAATATTTTGAAAACATTTTTTGGATGTCAAATGTGACAAAATTTATTTCTTTAAAATACAAAATATTTTAAGTGGGAAAGACATGTCGTGTTATATATATATAATGTGGTTTACAGATACATTATTATTTAAGAATAATTTATTTTTAATATTTCATTGTTGAAATTTACATAAATTCAAGTATTTCCATGAATAATTATAATGTGGTAAACACATAATTATTTGTATACGTTCAAGTAATAACATATAATTTATAAATTTATTTGTATAAACTATGAAATTATTTATTTATTTTGACTTTGTGACACAAACTCAGTGTTCGGATAATTCACCGAATAAATTTGTCTAAATTTTACTTGAGGAATAAATTTCAGTAAAGATGGCAGGATTAAATTTTAAGATCTATTCCTCAACAAATATAAATATGCACAACTATTTTGATACATTTGCGCTTAATATTTTATGAAATTCAAACTTCGTTTTTCATGTCTCGAAAGCGTTACTTAGGATATATATTGGATTTATATATAGCATCATTCTAAGATAAGTATTTTGACACAAAATCGGATTTTTTCTGAAATGACATGCCAATTTCTTCCATATTTCGATTCTACGACTCAAATTATGCCTAAATATTAAATTTGGTGCGAAATTTACGGAGAAATTCGAAAAATTATCTTGGCGAATTTTTTCAGTTTTCGCCAAGAATTAATTTACTTGGCGAGCTTCCTAATTTATAGCAATCTATTTTCCTTTTCTTTTTTTTTTCATTGCAGACGAGCGAAAAAAAAAGTTATCTTTCATACTTTCAAATAATTTTAACAAAGTGCATAAATCACATTTGTGTTACTGTCGCTTTTAAGAAATATGCCAAATTTCAAAGTGTGCAAATATATAAATTTACGTAAAGATTTCTGGCATGCCATGTATCCTCCTGGAATTTACAGATATTCGAGCGACGAGGTCTTCAATTAAAGGAAAGGGCATCCCGTACATCAAACACTTCATGGAACCCCAGGCGGAGAATTCCATGCATGGTAAGTCCGGTGTAGGCTCATGTAGTGTCAGCATAACGGGGCTCCTCCACATTACACCAGTAACATCTGTCCATACCGCGACGTAAACTTTGGACCGCGGTGGGTAGTTTGTGGTGACCATGTGCATTGGCCTGCCAGATCACCGGACCTATCATGCATGGACTTCTTCATCTGGGATCACATGAAAAGTTTGGTTTACGAGATACCCATCTCTTCAGTTGAAGATCTCGTCGCTCAAATATCTGTAGCTGCCAGGAAGATACGTGACATGCCAGAAGTCTTCCTAAACGTAAGGAATTCAACGCAGGCCGCTGTCAGGCTTGCCAGACGATGTCTGGTCGTAATTTCGAACCCCTGTTGTACTGCAATCTTACAATAAAATGTTTTCTGTCCCATTAATGTCGCTTGTTGTTTCTGTTATTTTTCTCTGCTTCTTTGCATCATAGCTCGCAACTACATCATTTGCGACTCTGCTTTCATATGTAATTCCGAGTTGTCTCTATACACTCTCCACACTCTGCAAGTTTGTCGGTCTGATAACCAATCACCCTGTGTATAATGAGGCACAGGTCAGCTCCGAATTTGGCAAGCTTGTCGATAATCTGAGCGATCCTCGCCACCAGTGGCCGTTGTTTCAGCATAAACTTGCAGAAGGCTTGTGTATTGTTACTGGGAGTTTTAAAGTGGTGTTCTTTTGTAAGTGGCCAGATGGTAAGATAATAATCTGATGTTCCAATTTCTCCACAGACAAAGAGATCGATGTTACACACTCTGTCTGACTTAAAGAGCGTCTAGAGACCAGTCGGACCACAGACACAGAGATCGATGTCGCATACTTTTCCTGACTTAAATAGCGTCTGCTCCAGTATTTGACGATAGCGTTCGTCACTCTCCCAGACTTAAAGAGCGAATGGGGGGGGGGAGAGCGCAGTCGCCAAATATTGGCGCTGATGAAATATTTTTTAGATCGGGGGACATTGTTTGACTCTATTTGGTTTACTTTGGGACAAGATACTTGAAAAATGTGCAATGGCTTTACCAGGTTTTGAACTCCGGAACTTCTGATTGCCAGCAGTCGCATGCTTTCCAATTACCTATCGAAGATTCGCCGTAAAGAAGAAGAAAATACCTTACAATGCCATAATTTTAAACTGGTGCTCAATGTGAGAATTTACCGCTAGAGAAATTTTACACTGTGTTGAAAATAGTTCCAAGTGTAGAGAAAGTAAAGCAATTTTTTTAAACCTGGTTAGCAGAACAGAAATAGTATTTATATGATTAATATTATTTTGAATTAACCATTTATTTACAGTTTCAGCTTTAGAGAATGTTTAAGAGGAGATTTATGGATTGTAACGTAGAGCATTTTTCTACTTTTCGAGGCCACGTTACTCCCCTGTTAAATCTGTAATTATTCCTGTTTGCGTTATTTGTTGCTGACATTTAAATTGTTACGTCGGTTAGGGTTTTAGGCCAACTTTGATTTATTGGGTTATTCAATTATGGCAAAGCACACGAGGGCTATCTGCCTAAGGGGAGGGATGCTTTCGTGGAGGACTTTCTAAGGGAAACTCGCTCGTATACACGTTACACGTGGGGAAAACCACGAAAACGCCCATGCAGCCAGCCCGTTCGCGGGATTCGAACCTCATACCGAACTACCAGTGTTCAGCGTCTTTACCGCTCGGCCGCTGGTGGGCTCAACTTTGATTTAAATTTTACTGTGTGGTCTTTGACAGCTAGTTCACATTTTAATTTAAATTTGACTGTTATATTAGTTACATCATCACGAGTGGTAGTTGATCCTGTAAGTATAAGAAGTGCATTTATGTTTAAAGTTTGTGTTTAAATAAAAAGGTTGTTTTAAATCTTTTCGAATTTCTGTTGTCACTTCAGACACGGCTATATTTTCGGATTTAAATCTGCTGAGTATAAAGATTTTGCAACGTAACTTCATTATTCATTATGATTCATTAATCTGGCGAAGTGTGGGGGCAGAAAATTAGAATGTTGGGGGTGTGAAATTAAAGCTTATGAGCTGTAACACAACTGCTCCTATAGGCTTTGCTTAATTTATAGTGCGCGTTTCTAGGAATAAGGGTTAGGTTAGGTTTTTCAATTATGGCAAAGCACACGAGGGCTATCTGCCTAAGGGGAGGGATGCCTTCGTGGAGGACTTTCTATGGGAAACTGGCTCGTATACACGTTACACATGGGGAAAAACACGAAAACGCCCATGCAGCCAGCCCGTTCGCGGGATTCGAACTTCCGGACCGAACTACCAGTGTTCAGCGTCTTTACCGCTCGGCCGCTGGTGGGCTCTAGGAATAAGGGTATAGATATAAAAAATATTACTTGATTTACTTCAGTCTTTGATGAAACTTTCAACTTCTTGGATAGCATCTAAAATTGATTTTAAACAAATTTTTATTAGGAAAACGTATCATAAAGTTACATTAAACAATATGAATTAATCAAACAAAAAGGGAGTCAGACGAATAAAGTTATATTTTACTCTTTTAGCTCAGAACTGTTTCGTTTTTGCAATAGTTGATTGCAAAATGTCGCTTTCATGGTTCTCAGATACCGTTTACTTACAGCACAGAGATGACATGTCCTAAAAATCCCGTATTTAAATACGTCAAAAAGTCAGTATTACGACATCATAAAAATGCATTTTAAATTACAAGCAGCTGTAATTTTTCAATTCCCTGTAAGTAATTTAATTTCATTCAGAAACGACTAATCTCAAGACAATAGTTCGGTGCTTCCCGTGACAGTAACGATTTGTTGCTATATTTTAATTACGAAAGTTTTTGATTAACACATATAATGGCAATTTTGTTTTTAGCAATGTAAAAGAAATCGCAAGTTTCGATTTGATAAGAATCAAAATCAGTCCTTTAAAAAGAATCAGGATTAGTAAAAACATTATTAAGAACATTTAGTTAGAATCATTTTTTAAACATTCATTATTCTGAATAGGCATTTTTACAAAAATATAGCAATCACAAGAAGGGGCTGCAGAGCAAAACTAGATTAAAAATTCTCAAAAGCGAAGTAAAATAGATGTAAAAAAAGAATACAAATTTTCTCTTAAGCATATACGAAAATATTTAATTCCATACTAATGTTTCATTTAAAAATATTTTTGTTAGAGGATAAAGCAAACAAATTGAAAAGAAAATCTCTCGAATCGTGAGCATTTTTCGCTTTTATTGAATTAAAATCCACATGTGACAATCATAAACATTAAAAAACACAATAGAAAAAAAAGAATCGAGTATCATTCTTTTTCTTTCTAAAATGCAGTTAAATAATGGCTGGAAATCACGAAGCTTTGAATATGTTTCCTGCTTAATTATTTATTAATTAGCAATGTGAAATTCAATTCTTAGAATTCATCAGCCCATTACTCATCAGTTTTAATGCCCTTCATTTCCAAAGCTGGCTCTTATATTAGACATAATTTGGACTTGTATTATTTCAGGTATAATTATTCAGTTATTAATTCAAAATTAATTAACAGTTCATTGAAGAAAACTTCTTAGTTTTACATTGTTCAGGAACGAAAATAATTTATTTTCATACCGAAGAAATATCAAAATGAGAAATTGGATTTTGGTTTCATTAAAGAATTAAATTACTAATAACTTTTTATCACGCTTTTAATTTACTTAGTAAATACTTTATCTTTAAGATGAACGTAACTTTTTGAATCTGAATATCGTGACTAAATGTTCTTAAGTTTTAACACATTATTTCTATAAAATTATTTAAAATATTTCTATATAATCTCTATATAATTAACGTAATGCTGTAATTTTAATATATTCTTCTAATTTCTGTATAATTTTTAAATTATATAGCAGAATTATTATTTAACATTAGGATTTCTATATAATTAAGATTTCTTACCAATGTCACAATGAAAACAAATTACAATCACATGACTTTGGGCAACTCGAGATTTGTATTCTCATTTCATGCATTTTGTTTGAAATTCAAGTGTTTTATATCATTGTTCGCTAAAAGAGTAATATTTCAATAAATTTCATTATATAATACTGCTACTTACAGTAATCCAAGTTACATAAGTAAATCATTCATTAAACCTTTATATAATTCGAATGTTACGAAAGTCTGACTTGTAAATTTTGCAAATTACACTTACTCGTATATAAATGGTAAAAGTATGAACAATATATAAATGGACGAAAACAAAAATTCATTTATTACATCTTGAGGCAGCTAAATTGGCTGTGGAAGAATCGACACTAGAAGTATATGGTTGTGAAGAAAAGCGTTGTTCCCTGTTAATGGTTTAAACTTCAGTTACCTTGATGTGTTGCTACCGATCCTAAACAGAGATCCGATCTTATGCAATTTTGAATACAGTAATAAAATTTTTCTCTTTTGCAGTATATACTGAAAGGTATAGCCGAAGCTATCAGCAATCTAAATAGTTGACCCCTAAATATTAATCTAATCGGCGAAGCCAAGCAAGGGCCTAAGATATGGTCGAGCGTAGTAATTAAGAGAGAACGTAGCCAAAGGCAAACGCGCGCTAGTCAGGAAATCAGACTCTCTCTCTAGAAGCCGGTGAAACCCCGAATTAAATAATACTCTTACTCATTTGCATTTACAGCGTTTCTGAAATTACCTTCTGGTAGGAAATTGTAAGCTGAAATTAGAATAAAATAGGAAAGATAGAAAACTTAAAATGACTGTTAATACACTTAGGATAAACCTTACACGTTTCTATGACAGATCCTAGACCAAGCTGGGCAGCAATTTTTTTATCTCTGAGATCAGGCCTAATTCTTCTTCATAATGATTGCGTGTTATCGCATCTCCCTTGCTTTCAAGAGTGATGATTTCAACTTATCTACATCAAAGTGATCATTACCCAATAGGTCAATTTATACTTCGAGATATTATTCTACAGTTTTACCATTTTAATATATGCGAAATAATTTTAAGCTTTTCGTTTAAATTATTTGCAGAACTTTTAATTTCTAGTTCTGTTACCGGGGCAATCAGTTTCCCTTTCGAATGCATTTTAAGGTTAAATAAACAACGTAACTAATGGTAATTAAGCTATGACTAGACTGACATTGCGGCAATGTTTGCATGTGAGAAATATGGATTAATAAAGGAAATAATTGTTTATAGGGTCCTTAGTTCTAATTCGCAGTTTCCAGTTTAAATGTTATGCATTTTGAACACATTCATAGAGTTCCTGAGTTACGTAATTTACTATTACGTAACTCAGGATACAATGTAAATTTTAAACAACACACTTAAATTTGTCCTGTTTGTCCTTGGGAAACATAATAGGACTTCAAGAATTCCAAGTCTTTCAAATTTACAGAAGCAGCCATCATTCAAATTGACAGAAGCATCCCATAACTCGAACGTGTGGCTCTCGGGACTGCCACAATAGCGAAATTTGTTTATCCCTCAATATCCTTGGGCGTGCGTTTGTTACCTCTGTTATCACGCTGTTTCAGTGTTTAAATACATTCAATAAAAAAGATATGTCATCTTAAATTATCAAGGTGTGAAATCCTTTAAAATGTAGTGGAATATATGTACTTTAAAATGTAGTGGAATATATGTACGAAGTTTGAAATTTTGATTTTGCATAAATTACATGTGTTTCTAAAAATTATAAAAAAATCTCAAAATAATAAAATATCAAAAGAAAGAAATCCGAAGCCCAATAGCAATTTATGTTTTAATTGTTCAAAATGTAACTGTTGTCAAAAGATTAACATTTTCTAAAATATTTAACATTCATTCAGATAAATGTGCAAATCAGGAAAGAATTTCAGAAAAACTAGTATTGTACGCATTAGTTGTTTCTCAAACGCGCATCAGTATCATCAGCTGTTTAAACTGAATCTTGAATCTTAGCTGAAAATTTAAAATCAGTTCACTCTCATAATTGAAAGTCAAATGACATCTGATTAGAATAAAATAACATTCATGAAATTAAAATATACCAATATTTGGACTTACGAATAAAATAAAGCATGAAAATTAAAAGTGAAATTAAACTCGCATATGTATCTGTCATATATTCGCTTATATGAGAGCACTTTCCTTTCTTAAAAATAGAATTTTTATACTGAACGTAGCAGCCTGGGAAAAAACAGAAGGAAAACGATAAAGCTTAAATTAATTAAAAAACTTTAATTCAAATCATAAGGAAACAAACATTACTAGGTTACATCCATTAGCAACAACAGGCTGATTTGAACATGAATAAAAAGAAATTAGGAATCGTTGCATTAACTAAAAACGACAAGAGAAAGAAAATGGTACGTTCTTCCTTGAAGAAATAAATGTAAGGAATTGGGAAGAAAAAATAAACGAAAAGGGCTAAGTGATAAAAAATAAAAAGGTATCGAATGGCAATTAAAGAGGATAAACTTGACAAATCTGTCTAAATGTATTATTGGCAGCAAAACGAAACGATCTATATCAATTAGAAGAAATAGGATAGAAGAATTCGAGTAATGAAAACAGTACTTAAGTTTTTAAGGTGGAGTTATTAGCCAAAGAGCTTACAGGCTATAACGCTTAACATGCACGTACGAAAAAGTTGCGCCCCGTAAGAAACCAAAAAACTATAATTCATAAACTAATCTCATGCTGAAATCCTAATATATGATTTTTTTTCCTTGTTCATTCCACTTTATATTTTTTTGTCTTTTATTTGACGCTTGTGTTTGTTCGTTTTATTTTATTGTTGCATTTCTGCTACACTAGTCACGTATTAGTCTTGCTATTAATTTGAATATTTAGTTGTTTTATATATTTTGCTGAGCTGCTCCTGTAACTAGTCTATGTATGCTTATTACTATTACTGCTGTTATTCAAATGATAATTAAATACAGGCTCCCAAATGAATGATCCCAAATGAAAAATTAATTTTAATTCTTTAATCTCATATTTAACTAGGCAATTCGCGTCTGCTTCTACTATGCACTAATGATTTGTCATGCATTGAATAACATTTAAGGCATCACCTTCCGCCTACTTAATTTAACACTTTCGCTGCAGATACGCCCAGGCGCATTACGTAGTGCTATTATTTAATATTTAGTCACGCGTCAGTACTTGGTGATGTATATATTAATACTTTGTTTACACATTAATCGAATTTTGAATTTTCACCTACCTACGTTGGCAGCGCATGTGGTTAAGACCAATGTGCCTTCATGATTTGGAAATATGTGTATAAAATAATAACTCTACAAATGTTGCAGACTTTTAACCGATTACAGGCATTCGAATATAATTAACAATCAGCTATAGAAGTTAATAAAGAAGACCTTGATGTGAAACAACTTATAAAATTTATTTTCTAAATTTGAAACTGAAATCTTTTTCCATTAAGTCTGTTCGTATCTCATAAAAATTAAAAATTTCTTATAAATTTTAAATAATAATGGGTGCTACTGCCTTATACATACAGAATTTTTTATTATATGAATATGTAAACATAAGTTTATTCTTATATAAATGTTTCTGTTTCTACTATATGCTTATGTAACTATAAGAATGCTATGTAAAAAATTATATAATAGCTTTGTCCACATTTGCATATTCACAGGCAAATTTTCAAGCTCATATCATCACATACATTTCCGCTAAGCATCGATAGCTCGACTGAAATTTGCTCAAATCAGAGTGAAAAGACCGTCTACTTAAGAGGTTTAGTAACTTTTACCCATATGTAAGATTTACCCATAACTCTAATGATATACGTAAATACTTAAATATGTAAATTTTAGGTTTTCAGGTAACGTGCAATGAAAGCCCAGATTGTCTTAAAATCTTCTCACCGACATCTTCCTTCCTCCTAGGTAGAAAGCCCTTGTGCGCTTTGATATAATCTAAATAATTCAATCCAGTACAATCTAACTGAGGACATAAACTTCATGAAGCTTGAATAAAGATAATTCATTTCACTTCAGATTAATTATCTTAATTGAAAGTGCTTAAAGAAAACTTTAATCACTGTCATGTGACATTTACAAATGATTCTTCATATATATTGGATGAATGTTATCAATGTCTTTATGGTAGCAATTAAGTTCTAATCGTTATTATGCTACATCTTTGCAGTCCGTATACATATAATTTTTTCTTGCAAAGGTAACTGATTTATTTATACTAAATCAATTAAATAAAATTTCTCATTTGTTTAACATTAAAGAAAAGTAGTTTTTCGAATTCATTATAAGTTTCAATAAAAAATTGAAAATATGTTGCCGGAAGCTCAAACTGCCATTTTAACTGTAAAATGTGTAATGAATATTTCTTTAAAATGTAGAATGATTCATATTAAATCAGAACCCCAAAATTTTGACATGGATCGAAAGGAATGAACAAAAATTGTCGGGAACTTCAAGGTAATCGTCTCCAAATTTTTTCTCTTCATAGAACCCATACAAACTGTATTTTATTTTTTGTGAAGTCCCTACCCTATGTAGAAACGTAAATTAAGAAAAGAAATGAAAATAAATCATTGCTTCTTATAATTTACCACAAAAGTAAAATTAAAATTTTATTATGAAGGGACGGACGGTTACAGCCATGCCTTCTCCGGGATTCGAACTCAGGCCCTTTGGTATCGTAGCCGGCTCCCCTAACCACTATACCGTCTGGGTGGCACAACTCGTAACATGAACACACACATACGTGAAATAGAACAAACTGTTTCCCAAACAAGAAAAAAGAGTTCTACTATTTCTACCCTTTATTCCTCTTTTATAACACAAACGCCGTATCGAGTATAGATATAAAAGTTGAAATGACCTGATAATGCTATCTAAAAGATAAAACAAGAATTATACATCGTAGAACTCCAAATATCTAGACTATCTTCGATCATTTGGATTGCCGGAAAGTCCGGTAAATATGCATTCCTTTTTTCGCACTTAAATGTGTATTTATTGTAACAGAAATTAGGAAATCTTATTTTTCTGTCTTTATTTGTTTTCCTACAAGTATTATATAATTGAAAAAATATCTTTTTAATCAGGAAACAGTTTGAAAATCTCACTGCATACCTTTACATCGAAATTATTTTTATTTACCTTTACACGAAACGTATTTTTGGTTCGATAAACTACTAGAAGACAATTTTTAAAGAAAGATGTTTAAAAGTTTATTTTCATTTAATAGGTTGTAAGGTTTACATTATGTTAATTAACAGTTGTTTTAAGTTTTGTATCTTCCCTATCTTATTCTAATTCCAGCTTACAATTTCCTGCCAGAATGTAATTTCAGAAACGCAGATAATGCAAATGAGAATGAGTACTATTTAAGTCGTGACTTACGACTTCAGGAGAGAGGGTCTGATTTCCTGACTAGCGCGCGTTTGCCTTCTGACTACGTCTCTCTTAACTATTATTACGCTCGGCCATATCTTAGGCCCTTGCTAGGCTTCGCCGATTTAATTAATACTTAGGGGCCAACTTGTTACATTCTGAATGCTTCGGCTATATTCTTTAAGAGCTTTAGTTAAGCTAGTTTTAGTTCAAATTATTAGCATTTAAGCTAGTTTTAGTTCAAATTATTAGCATTATGTAAAGTTCCAAGTCGGAACTGATTGTAAATATATTGAATAATAAAGTGTCCTTCTCAAGTCTCACGTGTTCTGTTCACACTTAAGCGATTATTCGCTTGTTAAGTGTTCGTGGGCTTCGGAGTTAGAACTTTAGATTTAAATAGTTGAACCTCATAAGGTTCTTAAATTTAATTTTGTTACGTAAGCCTCTACTGAGAAAAATATTTTTATTCTATTAAAAGGAAATAATATTGCATTTTTCGTTTATGGTTAATTAAGGTAAGTGTTTTTCGTGAGATTTAAGTGTACTGCATTATATTTCATTTAGTACTAATTCTTTGCATTTGTATGTACTTACATAAAAGAATATTATACAGATATGAAAGTAAATTTAAAGCAAATTAAAATTATTTTGGCCTCGAAAGAACAAGCAATCAAGAATGAAATTTCGAATACAAGGATATGGATTTTGACACTCAAATGCATAGGTAAAATAAGCAAATTTCAAGCAAAACGTTCAAACAAGCGCAGTATTTTATACTGCTATAAGATTGTTACATCATAACTGAATATATATAACATATTTGTAGTTTTCCTTTAGGAAACCAGAAATATTAAATTTTGTTAATAGCCTACCTTCTAATTTAAAATTTTCTACTAATTTTAAATTAGAAGGTAGGCTGCTTTGGGGTTTCAGTAAAACAATCTGCAGATTTCGAGGGTTATTTGATATAGATCTTTCTCCTTCAGGAGAAAATAATTTTGCCTTTAAGTAAAAATTCTGGCCAGTTCTGTTTTCCGTTTGTTAGAGAATATTATCAGATCGCCTTCGAAATCGACATGATTATTCTTCAAAATCAACTTGATTTTAATTTTCACACATTGCGCTCGACAGTCTATTTCAGTTAGGCTACAGTGAAACAAATTTATTAATGCTAATTATTAATAATTTCTTAATTAGTTAGAGCAAATTTATTACTTTTAAAACAACTAAATTAATGCTTTTCAAACTTTGCATTAAATAAATAAAATAATTATTCTTAAAGCATTTTTTTTAAACAAAAACTATTCCAGATACACTTGATTAAGAATGATTTTTGTGAATTTAATCATTATGATATACTTCTTAATAACATTACGTAAATTTATACATTCAAATTTAATACCATAGAAAAGTTAATTTTGTAGACAAAGCAAAGCTTTCCGTAAAAGGAAAAGCTAATAAGGTCATTAAATTACTTTGCTAATTAAAAGACTACTAAACATAGATGCATTTTTATGGCAGCAAAACCGGCTAAATAATTGTCTGTTTAGAAAAAAAAAACTTTGAAAACATCTTCACCATTAATACCTAACACGCGCAATGGGCAAAGAAACGGATCTGTTCTTGACTTGCATTCAAAGCTTATACTGAATATTAATTCCCTTTCTCGCTTTTGTATTGAATACAGCAGTTTTCTCTTATGCAAATAGCTTGGGGCGTCCGTTACAGAATAAAAAAAAATTCAGAAATATTGGTAGAATAATTCATAAACAACTGCAAGAAAAAAAATTCAGCGTTCTTCCAGTTTTCCGTATTGCGTGCAATAATTAGGGTCATTTTTTTAATCAGTTTGGTCTTGATTGTTCTTCCGGATGCGGAAGAACCTTAATGAATATATTTCATTTCCAGATTTTGGATTTTGTTAAATTAAAGATATGGAGTGGAAAAAATATGACCATTCAGGGAAGAGAAATAAGTTTTCATTTGTGCTATCAACAACGAGTCAATTAACGAGCTTTCATTCTTGATTGGTTTCTCTCTTTTTTATGTATTTATTACGGTCTCTAGGAAATTTTTTTCCCATCATGCAGTTATAGCCATCGAGTTTCCGTTATTGGAAAACTTGATGTTTTAGTTATCAGGAAAAGTTATAATTATTGTTTTTCCAAGTACAGGAGCTTATTTTTCTTTTGCTAGAAAGCTTGGAGAGCAAAACGAATTAAATTCAATAAAGTATTGATATGTTTCAAGAACTCTACGTTTTATGTTAATATGGAAAAACAAATTTCAGTTCTACTTTATATTTTAAGAGAAAGATGTTTGTAGGATGGGTGTACTTTCTAATTTAGTATTTTTTACTTTTCTTGTGTTCTCCAAATATATTTAAGTGAATGAAACAAATCACCACGTAGCGATATGTAAGATGGATAGGAGCCACATAACTATCCACGAAGAGATATACGACCGTAATGAAAAGATAAATTGTTTACTACCTCAGATTAGATAAGTAATATGTCACGTATAGGTGCATAAAGCTTTATGTAGAAAAACACACTGTGCCGTAAACGTATAACTATTACGCATAGAAATACAAACTGAGTGTATGATTTTAAAATTTATCACATGCGTGTTGTAAAATTTAACTAATTTGAGCAAGAACTAAAATTAAGTTAACCATTGGTTTCTACTTTCTACACTTTTTACTTTCAGCGTGTAGGATACATTTTCCCTTAAGAGGCATTTATTTAATTTATACTTCACAAAATGAAACAAGAACTCAAACTTTTTTCGTAACCAAATATTTTTTGGAAAACTTGAAAATTAATTAGAAACTGAACCTCAAAGTAAATGCTGGCAAAGGCAATTTCCAAAAAAGAAGAATGACTTTTTAAAGGCAATAATACCTCTTACAGTCTGGAAGCAAATTTTCTGCTTAATGTCCGACATTACGTTATTACGTTCAGTAGCACTCTTTCTGAGAAATCGGCAAATTTTAGTTAGAGCAGCATAATCATCAAATTTCGGTTCCTAATCTGGTAGTTGCGGGGTACGCTGCGGGGGAAAAAAGTGGGGCAATCCTATATTTCCCGTTCTAATGGACCGACTGACTAAATTCAAACTGCATTTTCCATATCTCGAAAGCGGGACTTATGATATATATCAGATTTCTATATACCATTGTTCTAACATAAGTATTTTTTACACAAAATCGGACTTTTTCTATAATGGCATACGAATTTTTTCCATATTTTCATTCTATGACTCAAATTATGCCTAGATATTAAATTTTCTAATTTTTGGTCACTAATTTATGGAGAAATTTAAAAATTTATCTTGGTAAATTTTTTTGTTATTATCGCTTATACCAAATACATCAAATTTCAAAATGCGCCAAATCGTAAATACATGTATCTCTTAGGAGATTTTGAATGAAAAACTCTAATTATTTGCAGGTATGATTAGAAATACATCTATTGTAAAATGATGGCAAAAGTTTTATAGGTTATAATTCAAAATGTTTTTAGAAAATTTATAAAAAATATTTAAAAATACAATTTGAAATGAAACTAAATTTCGAAATATGAAAGGAATCAAATAAGTTTAATAAAAAACAGATATTAATAAATATATAAATTCAATTAACATTGAGCAACTA
The DNA here is from genome assembly GCA_000611955.2 of Stegodyphus mimosarum. NCBI lineage: Eukaryota > Metazoa > Arthropoda > Arachnida > Araneae > Eresidae > Stegodyphus > Stegodyphus mimosarum. Next base: position 504,460 of record KK116381.1, on the reverse strand, counting down.
AAATTTTGAGATCTATTTTTTTAAAAACTGCTGTGAGATATTGTGACGAATATCTCTGAGAAAATATTTCAGCATTTTGTTTTATTTCTTACGAAAAGAATAAATTATATTAACTTTTTATCGACTTGTGCTTCAATCCATTATGAACCCGTTATTATGAACCCGTTTATTTTAACACTGTAATTTGTACTACAGTATGTTAGGAAAAAACTCATATCTTCGAATCCGAGAGGACGGACTAGCTGTACTGGCCCTTTTGTTCTTTTACGCACGAAAACGTGAATATGAGCCCTTTAGAACATTCTGAAGTCATTTTCCAGTTAAGCGTATATCTCTTGTATGTTTAGCCATTCAATAAAATAACAGTCCTAGCTCGAAAAGTGAAATTTTTGCATGGAGAAATCTAAAAACTGCTCAATATAACATTTAGGGGAATAGCTTGTATTACAAAAGGATGTATTAAATTTACTACAATTATAACGACTGCTCATTATAACGGTACGTCATTACATCGTGAATCACTGCGCCTAATTATGCACCACACTAGCTAGTGCAGAAGATTTAAATAATTCAGCGTATCATGATTTTGTTAATCACGACTTTGTAGAAATATTCTATGGAATATAAATGTAATATGCCTTTCTAAAAACGCTTCCAGGCCCACCAGCGGTCGAGTGGTAAAGTTCCGACCTGATTTGTAGTTCCGACTTGAGTACGAAACAAGGTGAAACGGCTGGCTGCATAGGGGTTTCGTGTTCCGCATGTGTAAAATGCATACGACGCAGTTTCCTTACGTCACATTCTCTCGGAAATTTGCGTTTCAGGTACCAGTGTTTCATTATAAAGTAGACTACGTGAATTAATAAAAATTCAGGCTTCTTTTATAAACATTATGCTTGTGAGATATTATTTCGGTTTTTATTAACCATTCCTGCAATCTCATTCTCCCATGAATTACTTATGTTGCAAAGAAAAAACAGAACTGCAAAATCTAAAGAAAGCGATATACAGTCCAGTCACATTCATGTGACCATCTGTCAAAAGCCAGAATAACCACCTTTCGCAGAGCGGACTGCTGCGAGACGTGCAGGAAGAGAGTAACATAGGTCCCTGAAGGTGTTCTCTGGGATGTTGAGCCATGCCGACTCTAATGCCGTGGCCAGCTGCGCTAGATTACGCGGTTGAGGATCCATGGCGCGAACAACTCGATCGAGATGGTCCCACAGATGCTCGATTGGGTTTAAGTCAGGTGAGTTTGCTGGCCAGGGGAGGACGGTAAACTCATCCTGGTGCTCTTCGAACCACGCACGTACACTGGCAGCTGTATGGCACCTCGCATTGTCCTGCTGGAAGATGCCATCATCCTGAGGAAAAACAATGCGCATGTAGGGGTGAACATGGTCCGCAAGGACAGATGCGTACTTGTATTGATCCATTGTGCCTTCCACAATGATCAGTGAACCTAGAGAATGCCAGGAAAACATTCCCCAGACCATAATGCTCCCGCCTCCAGCTTGGACCGTTCCGGCAATGGTTGCAGGGTGGTTCCTTTCAGAGGTTTCACGCCTTATACGCCAACGTCCATCTGTCCGATGGAGCATAAAACGCGATTCATCCGAAAACGCAACCTGTCGCCACTCAGTGGACGTCCAGCTGCTGTACTGGCGTGCAAATTCTAGCCTTCGCCGTCGATGAACAGCAGTCAGCATAGGTGCACGAACCAGGCGTCTGCTTCGGAGGCCCAGACGCAGCAATGTTCGCTGAATAGTACTTTGGGAGACACTTTTGGTAGCCCCTTGGTTCATTTTGGTGGTCAGTTGCTCAACGGTAGCCCGTCTATCTGCCCGAACGCATCTCCGCAACCGTCGTTCGCCTCTGTCATCTATGGCCCGTGGTGCACCACATTTGCCACGTCGCTGATTTTGGACAGTCCCATTTTGCCATGCACGGTACACTTTTACCACGGCGGCACGCGAACAGTTCACAAACTCAGCCGTTTCGGAAATGCTTCCACCCTTGGCCCGAAAGCCAATGATCATGTCCTTTTGGAAGTCGGATAAATCGCTTCGTTTCTGCATTACGCCAACGATTGAAATGTTTTCCGAAGCCCTCACACACCCTTTATATACGCTTAACTGCACTGTGCTGCCACCTGCCTTCTGTGATTGGTTATTTAACTCTGACATGGAAAGTACGTGGTGGTCACATTAATGTGACTGGACTGTGTAGAAGAAACCTTCTCTCTGTTATTTCATGTTCTTAGAGAGCCCAGATCGGAAAAATCCACAGTTATAGCTTTTGCAGTCTACACTGAGGCAAGAGCTTAAGGTATTGTACAGTTTCAAGAATGTTATGGAAGATCTTACCCGACACTTCATCAGCCCTACCATTCCGCACTCCACTTAGGATTCTAAGTGTAACCGGATCTTTGATGTGGCATCCACTTATTTTGACAAGATTCAAAGCGCAAACCGTATATAGAAGAAATGCTGAGAAAACAGAATACAAAAGAAATGCTGAGAAATTCTTGTATTCTAGCATATTGTCGAGCAAGAGCACAGTATAAGCGGAGCATAAAAGCTGCTAAATCAATCTCCTTGGCGTCAGTTCTATTCTCGGACTAATGAGACAAATAGAGCAATGTTTAAAACAAAGTGAAGCAGAATCTTCCAGCCCACCTCCATCCCAGCTTCTATATCTACATATGTTAAAATCAGCGCTGAAATTATCACTGCATGAAGCTATCTCTGTCCACCAAAAATAAGCAAGAAATGCATTCTCACAGAGGAACTGAAAAGACAATTAAGTTCCGATCCGCTCCCATCGACATTTGAGATAGATAACATTATCCGTTCATTAGCAGCAAAAGGGACACTAGATCGAGATGGAGTGTATAAATGTACTCTTAAAATAATGCGCCATGCATTTCTCAAAATTTTGAATGCATTCCTTCATGCTTGGTGGATACTACGTTACTTTTCCTTCAGCTCCAAAACAACGGAAGTATCCCTTTTTCTAAGAAGTGGCAAGAACCCAACTGCTATCGCTGCATATCGGCCAATAAACCTTCTTCCGCCTTTCGGAAAATATTAGAGCAGATCATACCGTTACATCTGAATTACTGTCTCTAAAAAATGCACAACATATCCAATACAATAGTTTTCGAGCTGATTGCACAAAAGAACATGTAATGCAAGTTCGGCTGTGCGACCTCATGACTTAATTGTCTCATGCAAATGACCTCATGCCCTTACTAGCAGATAACAAAAAAGCTGATAACCGCTCACGTGTTATGACAACATCTAGGGAGCCTTTCATTCATTGTGGTGGTCAGGATATCATTTACAGTTTTGTCTTAGTAGGATGCCCAGGCACATTCAATGACCTCATTCTTAGCTTTTTAGAGGCACGCAAAATCCAAGCAACATTGGATGGCACAGCAGTGACGAAGGGCATCTCCCGAGGATGCGCATGGGGTTCATCCTTAGGTTTGAGTTTGGGGAATGTTTGAGTTTGGGGAATCTAGTTGCTAATACAGCTCTCCATCTCAATGATGAATCCGAGCATACAAAGGCAATTCCTTATGCCAATGAATTTCTTTTGTTTGCAGCTGGTAGACGAAGCCTGAAAAATAGAGCTCAAGAAGTACTGGAGACCTTCACAACCTTGTCTAAATAGCAATTTCAGCAGCTACGTTATATATGTAGCATTTATTTTTTAAAAGATTAAAAACGCTTTTGTTAAATTAGCACATTACTTTGCAAATACTTTACACACTCGAAAGCAAAATGCATTATCTAAAACAATTCTTAAATATTTTTTGTGAATACTAAAATTGTTCTCGAACTAAAAACGTTACGAGTGTTCATATTAATAGCATGTGATTTAACTAGAAAAAGAATTTTTCTTCATGAGAAAATCAGCGAAACAATTTGCAGGAAGACATCATAAAACTCATCATTCTCCAAGATATACTTTTATTACCTAAGCAAAGTACAATAATTTTTCGGATACGAAAAAGAAATCCAGAATGATGTTTGTAAGGAAAGAGAAGAAAAGAACTGGAAGGATGCCAGTTTCGGAAAAAGGATAAAGGAATGATGAGACCTTTTCTACGCATTTGTTAGACGTTCGATATCTTCTTAGAATAATATGCATTGAGTCTTCAGAGATGAATATTTCGTATTTTAACTTTTATTATTGGCTTTCCCCTGTATTCTGTGTTATCTATCGCACAAATCAATATTGTATTTTGAGACATGATTTCCCTTCACGTTTATATCCAGTTAAAAATACCGAAACGAATAAGTGTTTCAGAGAAAAGAGTACCATTTCTTTCTGAGGAGTCAAATATGCCTCAAACAATTTCGTTAGCGGATAGTATTACATAGAGCTGAAACTGAAAACAGAAATTTGCTTCTCTTTAGCAGTTACTTAATAAAACTACGTTATTAAGCAGCTACCTATTTCACTATAATGAAAGAAAAAAGTGATAATTTTCGCGGACATAGGTTATTTTTAACTATAATTTTTTCTTCTTTCGCTATCATTTCTGTTGTAAAGTACTCATTTTGTTAGATTTGCAAACTAATTAACTAAAGTTTTACTTTACATATTGTTTCTCGTTTCCGATTCAACACACTACAGAAGATGCAACCTAAAGATTGAGAAAGCCTAGTTACTCTGCTATGTTACTAGGTATACGAGGATATGAGTTGGAACCCAATACCTAGACGTGATTGCAAATTTCAAAGTAATCTAGCATCATATACCAGTCTAGAATATTAATCAATATTTAGCCCAAGAAATGTTAGAATAATTTGCGTCTTAAAATGCTAAGTTTTTTAAATAATTACTTGCTGAATTGGATAAAGTTATAAGGTATTTCCTCCCATCTTTCCGCATGCCCTCGTGCAGTAATTGGAAGTATCTTCGATGCGTATTTGAAAGGTCAAGGGTTGGAGTCTCTGTGAGGGCATTGCACATTTTTAACTTCTCCAGCATAAAAACTCTAATGACTGCGCAATTGGGGTTCTGAACTAAAAGATGGCAGATATTAATTCATCACCACCAGGATTTAATGATCGGGTCCCCTAATCTCCACTAGCCCTTTAAAAGAGGAAGTATATAAAGTATTTTCTCCGTACTTTCCGCATGCCTTCGTGGTGTAATTGGAAGAATATTCGACGCGTTGTCGAGGTTTCGAGTCTTTTCACATGTCCAGCATCAAAAATCCTAATGACACTACGCAGCAATATCTTTAGCTACATGTCCCTTTAAATGAAAGTTTCAGTGATTAACTCATATTTTAATTAGTTTTACTACTAGCAGCTAGCTGTTAGTGTTTCAAACGTTGTTTTACAAAGCTGCTCATTCGTTAATCATTTCTCTGTAGGTCTATCCGTTACATGTAAATGTATACATATAATAAATTTAGAAATTCTGGAGTAGTTACATATTTTTAAAAGTCGTTATGATCGTCTTTAGTCTAGATGGAACATGAAACAAAATTCAAATTAATGAAAAACTGATTCTTTTATTTATATATGTATACATCTGTCTGTGAATGTATATGTAAAAGAGGGCATTTGCCAAAGATTCAAGTTTCGTTTTTACACTGACTTTCAACCATATCGTACTTTGCACCATTTTATATTTAAAAAACGCTCCCTTCCTCTCCTAATGTTTTCTGTTTGAGTTACTGGAATTTCAAAAATAATACATTGTATTTTGAACATATTTAAACATTAAGAATTTTAGTTCCTTTGTATTATTACAATTTTTCAATACATGACATTTCTTAGCAAACGTTCCCCCTTTTCCAACGCTTTACTAAATGGCAATCTATTGTAATTGCAAAAAAATGCATGCTGTTGTTGCTGAGCGCATGAAAGCAGACTACATCTCAGTGAATGCTGTAATTAAAATTGTTTTTGATTTATCATTATAAGTATTTTAACCTGATATTCTTGAAATTCATATTTAAATTTGCTCCTTTTGTCCCCAAAGTAATCGTTTATTTATAAAAGATATTTTGCTCAATTTAAAAGTCCATGCAGATAAAATTCAGACATGTGACTCTGTTGATAGTTCTCATGGCTGCTCCTTAGAAAAAACAAACTTTACCAACTTTCTAAATTGTTTTATTTTTTAGTTGTTTTATTTATTTCTAGTACAGTTTGTAGTATTTTAAAAATTTTGATTTATTTCCAGGATTATTTTTCAAGTTTTTCTTTCATAATGTTTTTTTTCTTTCTTTCTTTACTTGATTATGTATTTTTTGTTGGGAACTAACATCATCGAGTAGATTCAATTTAATTTTTTCTCCTTATATGTGCAATTTGCGCGACAACATTATACTTAAATTAATGTTTTCTGTTCTTGCTGTCTAAATCATATATATAGGATTTGGTGTGTGTGTGTGTGTGTGTGTGTGTG
>KK116381.1:405210-492888 GCA_000611955.2 Stegodyphus mimosarum | reverse complement strand
TAGGCAGAAAGCTCTTTCTACTACAGGAAAGAGAAGTCATCAAATAAAGTTAATGTTAAAATTGTATTCTGCGCATATTATTTTTATAATTATTTATTCAATGTTATCATGCAGAACCTGTTAAATCTCTAATAGCAAAATAGAAATTATTTTATTATTTTTGGAACACTTGCTTCATTAATATTCAAACAATAAAGAAGATACATTTTTACTAACTATTTCTCTCCTTTTTGGAAGTCTAATTGTTTTGAAACATTCATTATTAGCAGTACTTAATTTTTTATCCCAGTAATTAGCAAAACCTCTCCATCGCTTTAAATGCAAAACTAGTTTAATGATTGTTCTCTAATAAAATTGCAGAAATTCACGTCGCGTTCAATTTAATGCAGTTTATTGATGAGTTTATTTCTAAAAGATTTAATTAGTTTTTTAATTCTGCAAGAAATCCGATAATCTAAGCGAAGGGTACTAAATAAAATCAAAGAAATTATGCTTTTACTATCAGTATTTAAAAACCAATGCTTACGTACAACAATTCTCCTTAGCATCATCACTATTTCTATGAATTAAAGTATGAATGTTTTGGAAACTATCCAATAGCACCACTTTGAAAGCTATCATGGGCCAAGAAAAAGAACGCAGAGATGTAGTCGAGGAAGGAAGTGAGGCTTTCTCTTTGGCTGTGGTTTTACAGGTCAAGCGAAAAGAAATCACTGTTTCTCGCATCAGCTCGAAACTGAATTATGCTTTCCATGTACTTCTTGCTTATTTTCTTGAGGGTTCAGTAGATATAAGAGGAACATATTAGATGTACCGCAGGAAAGCTCTTAGTCAAGAAAGAACTTTTATGTCATTACGGATGATAAAATTGGCTTTTTACTTAAGAAATTGTTGCTGGGTTTGCCAGTTGAGAAATAAAGGGTATTTTAGAGATATCAAGAAAAGCCTTTTCGTGTGTTTAAGTTCTGAGTTCAGTAGACGACAGAAAGAATTTAAGAATCTAATAAACACGTACTGAAAATTTGAGTCAGGCATTCGCGGTATAAATTACGAAGTTATAAGGTCTCTATTTAAATTAAACTAAAGAAATAAACAATAAATCGATTAATTAGTGTTATTAAATGGGATCAAATCGCACATAACATGTAATTGGGATTATTTATTTCTGAAAATGAGCTGATATAGTTGCATTTGTTAAAACAATATTAAATTAATTATTGTATTTAGAAAACATATGGTTAGATACATAATAAACCAAAACAAACATTCATGTTTATAAACATTCGAACATCTAATTATACAGAAGTGTCTAGTAAGCCTTCAGAAAACATCTTTTGAGGAATGATCATGATCATAAATACTATTGTTTGTATTTTATATAAATCATATCAATTAAATCAACTGTCTATAGCACCTATTAGGAATATTATGAAACATAATATAAATATATGCATTATTAAAAAGTAAAACTTTTTGCTTTTAAATTGCCGTTTTTTAAGCAATTGTATTTACAGATTTTATGCCTTATATAATATGACTATATTTGAAATTATTAAAGAAACAATCTTGCATCATCTTCTTGAATGGCAAGTTGAATTAATTTTTCTTTTTTTAAAGGATTTATCAATAGCCATCAGAGAAAATCCTCGGTCAATGGCAACTGATTCAAATAATTGAGTTCATTAGCAAGCAATGGTTTAGAAGAACAAATTTTGAAAGTGCGAAATACATAATAGTAAAAAGAAGTCATTTGCCGCCCAACCGGTATAGTGGTTAAGGTCGCTGACTGCCGTACCGAAGGGCTCGGGTTCGAATTCCGGAGAAGGCATGGATGTTTGTAAATGTATAGTGTCGGTGCAGCATGGTGGCACTCTAAATATGCGGCGAGCCGTAAGTCCTCTCATGCGGTTTGGTGGAAGGGGTGGGAGACCCTCGGACCCTTCCTCCCGGTGTGCTCTGCGTCAAAATTGGGGGCGGGCCAAATCGAACTGTCAGCTGTTAGGTGCTCAAGGCTGTTGCCAACGACAGGCGTAATCTTGCGCTCCCTGACCAGAGAAATTTCGTGGGCTTGAGCTGACTTTGTCAGACAAGTGAGCATAAGTAGCAACAACAGAAGTCATTTGTCCATTAGGTGGTAAACGAAAACAGGAATGGGTTTACGGTAAACAATAGTACTGAAATGAGATTCATTGCGTGGGTGGCAGGATCAATAGAATTTATAACAGTTAAAATCTGGGATAAGTCTTATTTATTACCATCAAAAGCGCGAAAGTGTTGTCTACGTTGCGAAAATCCCTACGTAGACGACATAATAAGCTACCCCTAAACTGGTTGAATAATAAGGGCTTAAATATATTTAAGGGGATAAAGTACTTTTAAGAACTAGTGGGACGTCGAAGTCATGCTGTCAAATGTTTTGTATTAATATTCTTTGATTAGATAGCTATAGATTCGGTATCAATTGCCTTGATATCAAAGTATGCTCATCATGGGAATGTAGTCAGGATGCATAAATATGTGCTGCATAACATACGTGGGAAGAAACGCTTATCACCCTGAAAATTCCTCTAAGATTGAATTTTCTTTTCGAAAGTTCTTTAAAATTTGGTTTTATTCCAACTCCATCAAAATTTAGAGTTCTTATGTTACATCCTTTACCCTCATCTACTACAATTTATGGTGTTTTAAAAGGGAGTACACAGTATTTTCGTGAATAATTCAAAAGCTGTGCAGATCATCAGAGAATTTTATAATGTAGTGAAAAGCATCAGGTGTTTAGTGATGTGTACTTAACAGCATCATCATTTAAAAATGGAGTTTATCGATGTTGAAAAATGAACTTATTATTTACTTTGGTTTTAGACCTTGTTACAATTACAGTTTTTTTTTTTACTTCTCAAGTGTTTAAATGTGTCCATCACTACAGATCAAACTAATTCTAGAATAATAAGATGATGAACTTATTCTAGAATTACTTTCATATTTACTGAAATTTTGTGATACATGCGCTGCGACTTTGATAGAAAATTGATTTTGGAGCCACATCTAAAACATTACTAGAAACTTAGCTTCCCGTCGAAGTTTCTGCAATATGCGTAACGGTTTATCGGAACTTAAATTCTACATTGTATTTGAGCGAGAAGCAAAATAACCATGTCTTGCTACAATTTTCTATATCTTGTTTCCTTTATACACATTTCTGAGGCAGCGTGCGTTAAAAATCTTATTAAGGTGAAGAGTTATCTTAATAACTATTTTCAAAATTACTTTCGTTTATTGATGTGATTAACAATTTGAAATTAGTGCATGTATATGATCAATACTCGTATGATTGTTCTGCACGAATATCGGAATTTATGTGGCAATTAGAAATAATTATGGAATCAAATAATTAAAAGTTGTTTTCTTATTTATGGCGTATATACCTACACATTTTCTCCAATAAAATGAGGCTTATTAATTTTTAGACGAATATAAAATATGCAGACAACAGGAAGTTTGAGGTAAAAATCTGAGAAACATCCTCCTCAGGATTGAAAATCGGATTTGGGACTTTCGAGTCATAGTATTAAGTTTGGGAATAACTGTTGCCACATCTACGAATCAAGTCCTACTAAAAACAATTTATCAGCTACAGTTAACCTAACAGTTACACCACAAGAACACAAACTAAAGTGTAATTTCTCCAAACCTTTCCAATGTAGCCTACCAACAAAATGTGTTTGCCTAGGCAGAATACTCCAGTTTAGCAAAACAATTGTGAAGTAGACTTATCCAGAAGTTACATTTTTATCCACCAGTTTAATTATCCACTAATTTTAGTATCACTATCAGTTTTCAGATGGTAGAAATATGAAAAGAGGACTCATAGATAAATTAACCATAACTTTGTCTGCTATTGAAATTAGGACTTTCGATGCTTAAGGCTATTTATTGTACTTTGAGAATCTAAGTTTTAAAAACGAACCTACAATTCTTTATAAACGGAGCTGGGTAACCCGCTTATGATGACAAAATTATCAGTTTTTATAAAGATAAAAATCATTGTTAAATCATATCATATACATTCGTTTTAAATATTATTTTGTATTGCCGAACAAAAAGCTAATAAAACTATAATTCCCAAGAGCCATAATTGATAATCGCAGAATGTTAGGAATTTTGTCAAAAACAGTATTTCTGGGGCTACGAAGCAGATTTAGTACAAGAATACGAAGTCTTTTTTGAAAATGTTCTTTTTTTAAAAACAAAATTCTTCCTTCATTTAATATGCAATTTTGTAATTTCCATATCTCAGTTCTTTTGACAAAATTCATATTTCCTAGATATTTACCGAACATTAAACATTATTAGTCGCTCAGAATGAAGTATAAAGAAAAGTAATTAACAGTATCTGCTAGTTACTAAAAATAAAATTATTAACGTATTTTCTATTAAATATTAAATTCCGTTAATTTTTGAAAAAATAAATGCTTTTTGTAATGTAATATTGTGGAACTTTTTTTTAGTCTTCATTGATGAATTTATGCATTAAATTTATAACGTGTTATGAACTTACGCCAATGAATTATTTAATACACTGGCGTGACAAAAAACGAACCTTCACACATTGTCATGAAACAATCTCCACTTAGACCCTCAAGTTCGGAGTAGAAATTCCAAATATTCTGACATATATATCCTCTATATTTTGAGTAGTTGGTAGGCAAATGTCACTAAGATAACATGCATATTTTCAGGAATTACAATTAAATCATTGATAAAAATTCTAATACTCACTAATGTATATTGCATTTTCACTAAATATTTTCAAGAACACTTAGTAGCGTCATCATGTTGCGTTTCTGATATAGTTAAGTTTAATAAACTTGTCTACCATGTTGTTAATTACAAAATATGACCTTATTTAATTTGTTCTTAATATCATGCCAAAACGCTACCCTTCTTTGATTTAAGAACGGACTAATGAATTATCATGCCGCATTTTGCATTTGTCATCTTTGATAAAGTCTAAGAATGACTTTGATGAAAAAATGAATTTTGAATACCAAATTTATTATTTCTATTGCGAATGTATGACAATCTGAACTCAGATACAAGAATTTTATATTTTTGTTTTTTAAGTAATGTAAACCTTTTGGAAATAATTTTTCTTACATAGAACATTTTAAACCTTGCATTTGCCGATAGGTTGCACGAAGAGTGATCAGTCTTACATAGAACAATATAATAAAAAATATTATAATATGTATTCTTTTTCTAAATATTTTAAATGAATTTTATTTAAAAACGAAATTATTATTTATGGATAATAAAACAGAAAATATGCTTAAATCGCATTCAGATATTACTGCCTTATGCAGGACAACTGCTTATTTATAACAGATCGATAGCCCTCATGTGGTTTACCATAGTCAAATAATCTAACCAAACCTTAATTATGACTTCAACATAAGAAAGTGTAATTATATACTTATTATTATTTACAGAGCGATATATGCTAAATTTAACACTTTATGGTAGTGTTTTGCAACCTTTTTCGTGCTATGCCCCATCTAATCCTCTCAAAAATTCTTATGCTCTCCCTAACATAAACATAATTTTTAATATTTAAAAATTTAAATGTTCACGAAAGAAACTTGAATGATAGGCTTTAGGAAGAAATCACTAGGAAATTTTGTGAGCAAACACAGTAAGTAAATTTTCAAAACACATTCAAACATACAAACATAGAACTGAAATTCAAGCACAAAATAATTTTAATGAAAGTTTTTTTCTATATTTAAGTATTTAAGTTTTTATATAATTAAAGTTAGTAATTATTTATTATTTAAATTTAGTAAGATCCTTGCGCTTGATGCATGCTTGATGAAAAGACATTTTATGCCAGATCCAGTTTAGTTGACTTCAATCCTAAGTCTTCCCCGCTTTTTTTAGCGGCAAATCATTTATGGCACTAAATCTGCATTCAGTTAAGTATGATAATGGAAACGGTAACAACAGTTATTTTGCACGTTTTGTTGAATTCGGATATTTGATTTCGGTTTCCTTACAAAACAATGCCATCGCTCGTTTTACAATAAATAAAATTTTAATCGACTCATCATTCCGCATTTCTGCGAGTTCTTGATACTCCATATTTGAAATATAAGCCAAATCCACTAACACTGGCCGCATCCTCCAAGTTGGGAAGTCAATTTGTTTCAAATCAGAAAAGTTTTCTTTTAAATCAGCTGATAAATTTTCAGAATATCAATAATAACATGTATGTCGGTGTCAGTTACTTCAGATTTTTGGAGCCAATGGAAACTTTTCAAAAGTTTCGTTGTAAATATATGCCTGACATAATTCAACAAACATAATGAAAGCAATAGTCTTCGTTTTTGCATCGAGAAGAGTTTTATTTGCTCCTTAAAGTTGTTTATTTAATACATTTAGTTTTGAAATATACGGCTAAATAACTCACAATTGCCTCACCATCAACCGTTAACAGATTTTTCATTTCAGGTTTGTCGCTTAAAAATAACTAAAGAACATCAAATAATTCCACAAATCTTTTCAAGCGGTTCCTTTCCGACAGCCATCTTATTCCAGTGCGAAGTCTCATACAGTCTTTATTTTGTTCTTCACAAAATACTTTGAAAGAGACGTTTGTATTTGATACTAGCTTTAATAGCATTGATACATTTTATAACTGAATTAAGTGCTTCATTTAGAACAGGCGAAATGTTTTTAGCTACCAGGTTTTCCCTACTAATAACAAAATGCACAAGAAGCATTTCTGGATTCTCACCTTTCATCAGTTTTCAGCAACCGTTTTTCTCCCCTATATATTAGGAGCAAAATCTGCAGCACAAGATGTTGTATTTTTCAATGGTATATTTTCGACACATAAGTAAATTTTTAGCTCACTATAGATATCTTTAGAGGTAGTAGTGCTCTCTAATGATTTACAGAACAACATTTTTCCGGCAAAATCACCTTTATTAATATATCTTACGTAAGATATAAGTACAGTCTCACTCACTGTCTCTCAAAGTCGACTCATCCATTTGCACCCAAAATGCTCTTGTTTTCAGATTTTCAACAAGTATCCTCACAAATTTTATATCTTCTTCTACTAATAATAATGCCACTTAGTGGCACAGCTTTAACGTGTTTGGAAATTTTTCTAAAACCGTTTTAAGAAATGCTGATATTGATGGGTTAATTAAATTCTTTCCTGTAGTTTGACTTTTCCCAGATTTAACGATGAGTAATGAAATTTGATAACTAGGCTCAAGAGTGCAATTAACAGTTGCATTATGGGCAGTAAATAGAGACTTTAATGTTACTCTTTTTTCAAAATGTTTCTTAAAGTTTGAAAATAATTAACGTTAAACTCAACTGCATTATGTTCCGCCCTCAAATGTGCCTCAAGACGATCTCGTTTCAGTGATTCGTTGGTCACGCATTGTTTGCATAAAAGACAAAAAGGTAACCATTAATCGTGTACAGCGGGTATGAAACCAAATTTGAAATATTCCTACGAATACTGATGAACTTTTTTCTTGCTTGCAATACTCATTTAACTAAGAGCTAAAAGAAATAAATATAAGATCAATTAAAAACTTCGTCATACCGCTAAATATAAGCAAAGCTGAAAGCAGCTTCTGTTTCCATTCAGAGGAAGAAAAATATACCTGTTGCCCTGTGAAACGAATTCGTTGCCTGGCATGCGCGAAAAACGTCTGGAAAGCGAAATGTATCAGCTATTTAAATGCATTTAAATGTCCATACCTACAGCGAAAATTCTTTAAAAGTATTTAAATGTACCGCAATATAAATTCTTCTTTACCTATACATCACTTAACATTATTGTTTACTTTTGGGAATAAATTAAAATTTAGGTTTTTTAAAAAAATTTGGAAATTTGAACGTCTCTTGTCTCCTTAAACTCTGCTAGAATGCATTTTTGAATTGTCCACCTTAACAATCGAATTGCCCTCCTATGTGGCTTGGATTTTGCAAGCATAAACTAACGAGACAGTAGAAAATTGCATGAGGAATTATCCTCAAGTATGACAAAGTTAACGGACGGGTGTTTAGCTCAATATAACCACAGATGGCACCGAGTCTGCTTGAAAAAGCCAACACTTTTGGCTTAACTAAAAAAGGCAACGATGAGCTTAAAAGTAAATGTAATAGTAAGTTTAACCTAACAGCTAACAGGATAATTTAATGCGCAAAGTGGCTCTGACTCGTTAAAGTCGGCGTAAGAAGCCTAATGGCTAGAAGCTCTCAATACCACAGAAACCTAATAGCTAGTAAATCAGGATAGCAACGTGGCTTTCAAGCATACATGACACGCTCTAAAATCACTTTCCAAAATCTTCTCTCAAATATTCCTTCTTTCTGCCTCATTTGAATACACGCGGGCTAACACATCAACATTCTCGAAATAAATCGTGGTTTAAAAACAAGGGATAGTTACTTTAAAAATTAACTGTTAGATCAATTAAATGAAACCACATAACTTTATCATTATGATTTAGATTATTTTAGGTAAAGGGTGCAGTTTGTAGTTTATTGGGATGTATAACAATTTACATTAGCAGACTCTTTTCATTATTACTTAAGATCATTGGTTTTCAATGCGTAGCTGCATGTTTGGACGTTTTTCTAGATTCCACACAACTGTTAAGAAATGCAGAACGTCTAAAGTAATAAAAGATGTTAGTAACAGCTTTGATTACTTTTGCTGCTAATTTACTGAGCGGCTTTTGGAAAGGCAAATTTATAATGGCTTGAAAATTTAGCCAAACGTGATCTACGTATTTCATGTCAAAGATTTTGAAACGTTTGGGAACTGCACGTGACCTGTGATCAAGGCTCACTTTAGGTTGTTATAACTGAGTAAATTTATAGTGGATAACAGAAAACAAACACTTCCCTTTTTTATTTACCTTTTGCGTATTTTCGTATTCCTTGTCAGATCAAATATAACTAATTTATAATATGTAACGACTTCAACTCTTTACCTTCTAATCTATATAAAATAACGCATACATACAGGCAAGTTTAAAATAAAGCTAGGAAAGCATGAAATAGCCTATATTTATTACTTTAAGACTGAAAATCTGTTTGTTAGTTGTACATCAAAATAATAAATATTTGATTTAAAAATGCCAATTGTTATTTATCCCCCAATACAAACAAAACGATCAAAAGTTAAACGGAATCGATTTTATTCAGTCTCTATTTTATTATAACCACGTCAATGAAATTTGAAAGTATGAAAATATCTAATTTATTAATAATTTTTTTAATTATTTAGAAATCTCGTTTCGTACCTTTTGCATTATGCCTGAGATGAAAAAATTGAATTTCAATGTGTTTATTGTTCAAAATTCAAAATAGAGTCATTTATTTACGCAAATATAGATTTATATCGAGCAAAAGGTGACAACACAGTGTATAGTAATAAAATGAAAAATACAGCCCTGAGGTCATAACTTTATCAATGTGGAAAAATTTTACTATTTCTATGCAGTAGAGGAAACTTTGTGCTAAAGTGCAAAGCCCAGATTTGGAGTTTGTTTTATAATCTACAAACATGTAAATCTGTTACTAATCTGTAAGTTTTGCAAGTCAACTAATCAAAATTCATAGCTTAGCGACAAAAATTCCTGGGAAAACACCAACTCAGTAAACGTTTATATATTGGTGATATTATAATCATTCAAACTGATAAATGGACTCTGGAAGAATGTACTTAATAGTCTGCTTTTAAAGTATAAATAAGGTTAGTAATACCAATTTTTTTACTAGAATGAAGTGATATCATAGAAACAGGCAGAGTTTGTGACAATGTTTCTTCTCACTTTAAACACAGTATTTTCATCTGTAATCATATTATTTTATTCCTAATTAAAAATCATTCAAATGCATAAATAATTTATTTGCTGAAAGTTTAAAATTTTATTTATGATTAAAAGTGTCTGAAGAATAAAACAAAATTAATTTTTTAGCAACATTAATTCGTTTTGATTATATTTGAATGATATAAGGCCCCTAATGAAAGTTATTAAAATAATATCCTTCACCCCTCCTAAATAATTACTGTTTCGAAAAAAATCCTACTTTCTTTATATCGATTTGTTTTTATTTTTTTCAAAGAAGTTTAATTCCTTATAAATAATTATCCATCTTAATTACTGGTTTTTAAATTAAAAAACTTATAAAGAAACCATAAAGCTTTTTCTTTGTCTTCTTATTCCGTAAATTTCACTTTAAATAAAAGGATCTTCTTTTTAATACTCGTAAAAACAAGATGGAGTGCCTAATGGGAGCGTCAGGCAATTAATTGCAGGTTTCTTTCGAAGATACCCTCTTGATATAATTATTTTGTTTTCCAGATTAATGAATAGTTGCAATGATGATGATTAAGCCATTAGTGCGTCACTGGACAGCCTCGAGGCAATAATGGAAAAAAAACAAAAGTTGAAGAGTTTTCAGATAAAATGCAATAACATTTGGAGCGTCTGAGAAGTTCGTTTAGTAAGATAACGTTTATAAGGGTAAATAACAGGCGTGAATGAAATACCTTATAGCTACTTCCCAAATGGCTAGTCTAAGCTCGCAACTCTATTCCTCATTTAAAACACCTTCACCATAGCCATAGCCTATAAAATATCCATTTCCACTTAACTTTGATCCATAACAAGCATTAGAAACCCATTAGCGCTAAATCACACGTGGTGCTCGGTAGAAAATTACCGCAGGTTCCATACAGAGGTATATGGAGCATTAAGAAGCAGAATGGCATATACAAATAGAAAACTCAACCCATTGCATCTGTATTAGAAAATGTGTTTCAAATTGATAGGGAAATATTTCTGCAAAAGAACGTTAAACGCCACAATGCATTTGTTAAGATTTCTGTTAAAGTATAACCATTTCTTTTGGGCAAGAAAATGTTGAATATCAGAACACTAGTATCTTAGAATAACATCCGCAATGAATTTTATTAGCAGTGCGAACGTATAAATTCCCTTTAGTAAACATGGTTCGAGATTAATTTCTTTTTCTAAACTTGACAGTAGTATAAATAAAATAATCTGAAAGCTTTCAGATTTTACATTGCGTCCAAAGGGACATTTTTTAACGTTTTGTGTGTTTTAATAAATATCATGTTCTTCGCACTTCAACCATAAAATTCAGTTCAGCAGCAATATCGCAAAATTTTTAAATTGGAATATCTTTAAAATTTCCGATAAACACTGTCAACACTACATGAGATAAAAATGTTTTTTTCCTCATTCAGTGTTGACATTGCTCGCTTTGAAATCGTTGAGTATGTTAATAAAAAATTCGTTAAAGTTTTACAAAATATGAAATAGATTATAAAACAAATTCCAAATCTGGGCTTTGAACTGCCCATATTCGGGTGAAACGTACGTTATTCAAAATCGAATGGCTGTACGTGCCGTTGTTTTATCACAATGCGAGAAACATATATACATTTATGCAGATTCTTCATTATTTAATTTCTTTAAATATAATGCCGGGCTCTAATAGTTGATGGCAACAATTTGAAAAGTGAACCGACATTTATAGTTGTAGAGACATTAGGTTATTTTGAAGCAACAGAGATGAAAGAGGAGCAAAGCCCTCGCCTCGACTCGAACCACAGACCTCTCGAATACGCGCCGAGCGTGCTGCCCACTCCACAGCGAAGGCATGAGAAGATGTGGGGAGAAATACCTTATATAGTGAACCAACGCAAAATGCCAAAACGAAATTAATAGTCCTTCTGGGCAAATTGCCCGTTTGCACTAATAATCGCGAATTATTCCCTCGAAATACAAATATGACCAAATTTTATATACCTTAGAAATGCAACTTTATCTAATTAATAAAAATAATGTTAAATTGGTGCTAATGAAAATGAAATGGAAAAAAGTTGCTCTATGAAAATTTATTTTTACACCACAGTAAATCTTTCTCAAAGCGAAATACTTTCGTTTTTTCTTTGACATATAACTTTTGAAGTGCCTCATATCCAATTAGTGTCACTACGGAGTGAGAAATATGAGAGAATTTGAATAACTATTATTTTTAATGTAAGAATGTTACCAAAAGCAAATTTCGTTAAATAACATCAATAAGAGAATTTAATTTTTTTAGTATTATCAATTGTGTTACAAATTGATGCACATCTCGCTTTCCGGGGAAAGCACAGCTGGTAACTGTTATGTAGCGATTTTTAGTTAGTTTAGAATTATGGATTAATATGTAGTTAATTGCAGTTTATTTGTTAATTAATTATTGTGTGAGTAAAAAAATTATATGCACTAATTTATGCTTATTCTAAATCTTTCTTCTTGAGTTGTATTGCTTACGTTATTGAATCAATTATTTTTATGCGAGTTAAACAGAGTTCTCATTCTTACGTTACGCGTTCGATTGTAATAGCTTTCGGGAAAAGGAGACAATGGGAAATCGGTTGCTTTCTGCGTAGTATTTGAAATTTAAAAATACTTCCTTTTTATTCACATGGATGAAATTTATACCTTTTAGAGAGAAAAAATTTAGCTTTCTTATGAATCTACTTTCATGACTGTACGTCGCCCCGTTGGAGAATTATGCCCATTTAATTGCTAAAATTGTTGAATTTCGTGTCTAAAAATTTATTCTGCTAAAAGGGTCTTATTCGAGCACTTCATTCGTCCAAGGTCATGTACTGCGTCCGGTCGGAGGTAGGGTTGTTGCATTCTTTCCCTCACCCCTCTATGTTGGCGAAGGGGGTGGCGAGGGTGGAATTTTTTTTGGTGTGTAGAAGGAAAAACTAAGTTTACGGCGAGATTTGCATACTAATTCACCAAATTTGGTGATTTTCGAAAATTCTGGATTCTGGACGATTAAAATCGTCGTGCAAGGCCATGCTCAGCCTTTTTGCCTTGGATTCGCAGCTGTAAGAAGTCCCTTCATTTTTCTTCCTCTGGAAGAGCCGATGTTGACCCGGGGTGTCCGGTAGTGGACATGTTTACGTCTTGCTGGCTTCAAGTTAAGGGGGATGAGGAATAAGATAAAGATGTGCATCTAAGAAGATTTGGTGAAGCCTACTCCTCCGCACTTTACCATCCCCGTGTAGGAGTCTAGAATGTTTTTTTCTCATCGAATCAATGCGTTAACCCCATAGTGGATGCAACTTGAATCCAGCTTTATCCGGCTTCTTCCTGATCGGTCACTTAGATCCGAGTACTACCATCAACTCGCCAGGATGGGTCTAGTTCCGAGAATTACAAGTTTCCACCTTCTTCACATTGGTCTATAGGTCCAGTTTTCTCGCTTCGAAACATCTATGCTTTTTCTCCATCTTCCTACTGGGATGGGCCGTCAGGAATGCTAACATCATGTCTGTGTGGGTTAGAATCTCGCCCAGCTTCGGGCTTCAACTCCAAACGGCTGCTCGTCAGGAGATTGTTCCATTTAAGTTCAAGATTGTCACTAGCGATGCTCAATTAAGTTTCAAAATTCTTCCCTTCAAGTGAGTTCAACCTTTGATTGTTCCTTTCACCGGAAATTTTAGCACAGCATTCAACCTAACTTCCGTGAACATGTATCCTAAATAATAAGGCTAATTAAAATATTGAATTGATTCGTGTAATTGAAAAATTTTCCAGTTATGAATTATTAAAGTAAGGAGTAATTATATGTATATTTAATTTCTAATTAAATTCTATTTAACTTTTAGTCAAAAGTTTTTCTGCTGGATCTTAAATCCAGGCTGTTTATTTAAGCAACTGCTGCACTATTACTCTATTTAGGACCTTTTAACTTTAACTTGGATTGTAATTTAAAATTTATATATAATGAATTAAGATAGAGTATTAAATTTGTTAACTTATCTAAATTTTACCTTTTTACTTTAAGTTGTTACTACTTTTGGTTGAGAATTAACTTTAATTTTTGCAAATTAAGGAACGATTAAAAATTTAAATTCTACTTTACCTTTGAGTAATTGAATGTAGGAATAAATGCAGTCATTTTTCTCCAACGGGTCTACTTGAATATGTAATATTTTCTAACTGCCTAAGGGATTGCTAAATTGATGTATGTAATTTTTATCTGAGTAAATTAAGAAATTTCTTTGAACTAAGTAATCTCTATCAATATCACTTAAGACACCATGCTCGGTGATTCATAAAATTTCCTGTGTATTTTGATGCTGGCCAGCAGAGTTTGATAACTGCATATGAAAAGTTAATATTAATTTTTACGGTGTAATTTGGTTTAATGTCATCTCGGTGCATATCTGAAAATAGCAATATATATTATAAATTCTAAATGCATTATTTTAAATAGTTGTCACCCTGGTACCATAGATCTAGAAATTAAGTTGAAAGATTGCGTGTCTTCCTTATAATGCTGCAATAAATATCCTTGGCTATATATATATATATTTGATTCAGAGTATTTTCTTATGATGTCTTGTGTAATGTTCTTAACACCAGTACTCCTGCTTGGTCTTAGGGCTTGTTCGGGTTAAGTTGGGGAAAGGTTAAACACAACGCAATTAAGAATTTGGTTTTTGATATTATTGTAGGCAATTTATTTAATTTCAGGTTTCAATTGTAACAGTTAGTAATTTAACTTAGTATTTAACGTCTGGTACCATAAGACTAGAACATTTGGTGCCGTGACCAGGATAACATTTGGTGCCGCGGACTAATAACTTTATAGGGGCGCCTGATCAAAAATATGCCAGAAAATGATTCATCGGGAAACAACTGGTTATCGAACCCCACTCCCAGTCGTTCTTTAGGCGTGCGCGGAGATATGTAAGGAAATAATAGATATTTATCTTAAATTCTCCTGCAACGTAATAGCCAGTAGATTAGAGTTCAATTTCGGGTTAGAGCACAGCTGATTTTTCAAGCCTTCCTGCTTCAGAGGCAGACCTATATATTTAATTTAATTTTGAATAAGTATAAAATTTGCTCATGCGTCAGTGGAAAGTTTATCTACTTAGAAAAGAAGGAGTTTATGCATTGGCTTCAGCAAATAAATATACAGCCGTACGAAAATCGATTATTGGTACAAAGCTAGTGTACAGCGATAAATGAATTACATAAGCTTCAATATACTTGCATTTTGTAGAGGTAATCATGATATGTTTAACGTAAGGGTTCACATCTCAAAACATTTCTTATCATTGTTTTGAATGGTAGACATATTTACATCTTGAACTCAATGGTATTAAAATTAGCGTCTATAAATTGAAATACTAAGCCTTTGTAATGAAAGATGATAATGTAAAGAAATTCGTGGTAAAACTGAAGCTCCACTTCAAGAGGTGTGGCTTTTTTGAAATAAAAATAATCATTATAGAAAACTTGTAGAGTCATTAGGTTTTCTTAAAATATGAGACATGAAAAATGAGCAATGACTTCGCCGAGACTCGAAAATGGACTTCTGGAATACGCGGCAAGTGTGCTACCATTATACCATGCATGGATGCTGGAAGGAGGGAGGAAATACCTTATAAAATTAATGTAAATTATTATTACAGTAAGCTATATCGAAATAGTATTTTGTTCATAATTTATTAGTAACTCTCATTTTAAGAGAGATATAGGTTTTTATAGAAATTTTGAAAAATAAACTTATTAATTAATTAGTAAAAAATTACGAATTTAACTATTTTAAAGGGTATAAGAACTTTTCGACCGCAAAAAAGGTGAAAATTTGACTTATTAATACTCTAACGATGTAAAACGCTCTGCAGATACAAAACATTTTATTTATAGAAACTACACACTACGATTGCTATTATGTTAAAGTAAAATTTTAATTTTTATCCTCAATATTATAATTTTTGGAAAAATCTTGACAAGACCTTGAAATGACATATTTCAGATAGATGACCGCATTTGGGTATGCATAAAGGTTTTTTTTCTTATGCATTTTAAATTGGATTTAAATGGATTATAAAGGGATTTATTCGTGACGTAGATGTACAATGCGCAAAAACAAACAAAAAGAAAGGGGGTACAATTCTATATCTCTCGTTCTACTGGGCCGATTGACGAAATTCAAATAGTGTTTTTCATGTCTCGAAAGTCCGACATAGGCTATGTATTATATTTATATATAGCATTGTTCTAATATAGGTAGTTTGACACAAAATCAGACTTTTCTGAAATGACATGCCATTTTTTTTTCATATTACGACTATTACGTCCATCTACGACTTTTAACTATGCCTAAATATTAAAGTTTGTAAAATATCTTGCGAAATTTACGGAGACATTCAAAAATTTATCTTGAGGCCCTTTTTTCCAGTTTGCGCCAAGAATAATTCACTCGGCGAAATTCTTAATATATGGCAAACACTTTTTCTTTCCCTTGTTACATTGTGCATGATCTGAAAAAAAGTCACATCGTTCCTACTTTTAAATAATTTTAACAAAGTGCCTAAACCACACATGTTTTTATCGTTTTCAACAAATATGCCAAATTTTAAAACGCCAATATATACATTTACGTACATCTTCGGAAATTCTGAATAAAAAAATCTAATTTCTTGCAGGTATGCTTAGAAATACATCGACTTCAAGATGACGGTAAAAATTTTATAGATTATAATTTAATTTTTTTTTCGAAAAATTTATAAAATATATTTAAAAATAAAAATTTAAAAAATAAATCATAACAAATGGGCGAATTTTATTTGGAATGAACTTAAATTTCGAGATGTGAAAGAAGAAATCAAATAAGTTTAATAAAAAAAGAGATATTAATAAATATATATCAAATTCAATTGGCATTGAGGAGGTAAAATTTTGAGAGCTAATTCTTTAAAAACTACTCTTGTGATTTTTACAAAGCTTGGTATTTTGGCATAATTTTAGTCTTAGAGTCGAAGTTTGGAAAAAAAAGGTGTGTTATTTTAGAAAAAGTCCGGTTTTGTGTCAAAATACCTATGTTAGAACAATGGTATATATAAATTTAATACATATCTTAAGTTGCGCTTTCGAAAAATGAAAAACGCAAGTTGAATTTCGTCAGTCGGCTTCGTTGAACAGGAGATATAGAACTATCCCATTTTTTTTTGCGCAGTGTGCATATACATACGTGTATATATTACAGCAGAGCGTGTATATATTACGTACATGCATACGTAAGTAGTACTTAACGTATGTTGCATACGTATCTTGTAAAACGTTGAAATTTTTGTGGGACTTCAACATGTAGTGGTGCATCTGCATTTCTCGGTGGAATCGGCTGCAGCAAACTTATATAAATACATCAATTCCCACTCTGTTACCCTGCTCAGTGAGCTCAGGTTTTATTCTTTTATGTTGGTGAATTTTGCGATTTTGGCTTTAAAAATGATTGAAATGCGTAGTTCTTATGTTCCAGTGAAGGCTTTTATGCCTTTAGGAAATTTGAATGCGACAGTTGTAGAATTATCAGCAGTTTAAAAGTTTAAATGGTGCTAAGCTTTACGAGGCCGCCATTTGTTTACATTTGAAACGTAATAGAATAGTAAATTCAGTCAGTTTGTGCATCAATTTTAGTGTCTTTTTCCCTAGTTGGAATAAAAGTAAACCTTTTATCCACCGAAAAGTATATCTTCCTGCCCGCTGGCCGAATTGCCTGTTATGAGTAGAAACTCTGACTTTAGTTGTAAAAATTATTTTTTCCCAATTGTTTTTAACCACATTTGGTGTTATGAGTTTTCGCATTTTACAATTTTGAATGAAGATGCTTTGAGTTTTTACGTATTTTTGTCTTTCTGCCTAGCGAGAACTGAATTAATTGAATGAGAAGTATATCTATAATGAAATTGGAAGAAATGAGTTTAAAAGAAATGCAGTACAAATGCCTATAATTTAGTAGGCCGTATAACGAAGTCATGTTATGTTCGCATCGGATATTTATTTTAACATTATTATTTATAGATAAAAAAGTTGGAAAAAAATAAATCCCTGAAACTTTGAATTCTTAAAGTGTACCATATTTTTAAGGAAGATCAGAGAGCAAGAATTAATTTACTCTTAGAGATGAATTGGAATAGCTTCATTGAAGTAACATTATGAAATCAAATTTCAGGTTCGGTTTATGGATAAATGTTTAGAAAAATATACTTAATTTTTGAGAAGCCTCCTATCGAGAAAAAATGTAAAAAATCTCTCTATCAATACATTATTTTATGCTGTGAGGCTTCATGTTTCCTTATGTTTTGTCATTTAATTTGTCGTATTCTTTTCCTGAGTGATTTTATAAGTCATTGCTTTTCTAACTTTAAAGAATGCATCTTGCCAGCCTTTGGAATTTCGTTCTTAATGTGCATCTGCATTATCTTTGAAATTTTCAGCAGTTTAGCTCCAAAATTTAAGTTCTTTAAAACATTTAACTATATTCCCCTCTGCAATTTTCAATGATTTTGCAACAACAAATACGTTTTTAGAAGTTTCGATCCATATGCTCAAGTTAATGACTCTTCAAACTGAGGTATCTAAAATGCATTTTCATTACTAATCGACGTAATTCTGAAAAGATATATTTATTTCTAATACTGTTGCCATAAACAAAGAGTAATAATTAGAAATCAATATTGATAACTCTCAAAAGATATTAAAAGATATTAAAAGACAATAAAGGTGCATGTCTCTCTCAATTTATATCGTTTATTTTACCTTTCAAGCGTCTAGTAAATCAAAATTAATTACAGATTTTTCGAATCGGAAAAATAAAATCTATTTTTTAAAATTTAAATTGAAAAATCGCCTTTTCGAACCCCAAAATGATCTCACTCTCCTTAAGTGGTATCTGGATCTTTCATCAAGAACACATTTGAAACTTTGTTAAAGGCATCAATAAATTAAGCAAGCTTAACTGTTCCCACCAGGATCGAGTTGACTAGGTTTCGTTTCTCTCACCCCAGTTATTCTTTAAGCAAGATAGAAATAAAAAATTATGGCCTTTCCCTTGTGCGCTGCCTTGGTATCGCTAGTAAGACGTTCGGGTTGTAAACAGAAAATTTGTCTTTAAATCCTGATGAGCCATTGCCGATTTTTGTATCGCTGAAAAATTATAATCTCTCTACAAACTGAAGTATGATGAAAAAATTGTTTAACAAAGTAAGGGTGTAAGGCAATTATCAAATTTTCTCTTCTAATTAAATGACGGAAATAATATCCATTTTCCCAAAAACATCCTCCACAAAGGAATATATTAAACCTTATTTTTTGTATTCAACTAAACAAACATTTCTATATGTTTTGAACTTTTACGTTAGATATTCGTATCGTATACAGGATGTTTCAGAGATCATGGGACAAACTTGGAGGGGTGGTGGAGCGTACTAAAACATGCATTTTTGTATAGGAATGTAGGGTCTAAAGTGACGGGTTAAGGCAGGAACGCAAAAAAAGACACGAGAGGAAAATGTGTTTATGTACAAAATCAACGCAAAGTGCTTGTTTGCAGCAATACATTGTTCACAATAAATGTTCAAAATTGCGACCAACGGCAGTAATACATACTTGGTAACGCCGCAGAAGGGATTGACGAACATTTTGAAAAACGACAGGCATTTCGCGCACACTTGCAGCCGCAATGGATAGTCGTGCAACGAGGTCCTCCAGTGAGTCAACGGGAGTCTCGTAAATGATGCTCTTCAGATGGCCCCATAAAAAGAATCCAAGCTGGATAAATCTCGCGAAACGGGTGGCCATCGAACGCATCCACCACGGCCAATCCATCGGCCCGGAAATGTCCCATCCAAGTAATTGCGGACCCACACGTGCTTATGGGCTGGTGCACCATCATGCTGGAACCACATGCGATCACGAACAACAGCCGGAACATTCTGCAGCAATTCCGGTAGCACGTCTTGCAGAAAAATATAACATAAGCAGGTAAGAGGTATGGGCCTATGAGGTAGTCGTTAACTGTACCCGCCCACATATTCACGGAGAAGCGGGTTTGGAATGCACGTGGACGTGAGCGGTGTGGATTATGAATCGCCCACACGTGCATGTTGTGGCTATTGATGATGCCGTCTTGTGAAAAAGTTGCCTCGTCCGCGAATAGCACATCCGATGGAAAACCCGCTTGCGCCTCACATTGCTGCAAGAACCAATGACAGAAATGAACTCGAAGAGGATAATCTGTCTCTTGCAAGGTTTGGACTCTCTGCAAATGGTATGGGTTCAAACCATTTTCATTCAATACTCTCCAAACGGTGGAATGACTCATCTGCAGACGACGTGCGAAAGCTCTTGCATTTGTCTGAGGTGATTCATGCACATTGTTCAAAATGGATGCTTTAATGCTAGGTTGTCGTGCAGTTCTTCCTCTACTCTTAGTGTCAGAGGTTTCTTCAAATGACCCGTTTTCACAGAGAGACCGATGCACCCTCTCGAACATTGTGTGCTTTGGTATACGCCTGTTCGGAAACCGTTCTTGGTACAACCGTAGCGCTGCTCTGTCATTCCCATTAGCAGCACCGTACATGAGATGCATGTCAGCTTTTTCCCTGCGCGTAAACTCACCCATCACGCTCGACATCAGAGTTGCGAATGATCCTCTGATGAATCGGCGGTTTGTCCGGCTCACTAACGCCCTCTACTGCTGCATTGCCAGCCAATCACAGCTGTAGTTCCTATTACTGCTAGTGTTCCCTTTTTGGAACATTTATTGTGAATACTGTATTGCTGCAAAGAAGCACTTTGCGTTGATTTTGTACATAGACTCATTTTCTTCTCGTGTCTTTTTTTTGCGTTCATGCCTTAACCCGTCACTTTAAACCCTACTATCCTATACAAAAAATGCATGTTTTAGTACACTCCATCACCCCTCCAAGTTTGTCCCATGATCTCTGAAACATCTTGTATAAGGTAAATACTTTTCTTTAGTTATTGTAAGCAGAGATGTTCAAAATATTAATTCACTTGCTATAAAATTCAACAATTTCTCCGGAAGGATATAAAATCTGCTTTTAACTAAGGTAAATCTGCTATAGAAATTGTCTGAAGATTTCTTCCGCAGCTGCGATCCGTTCTTCAGTCTAAGTTACCAGAAACATTGGTTTTGGGACTTCTCTCCAGAGAAGTATGTTTGTCTGAAAATTTTGTCAAACAGACATCGCAAATTGTCTGAAATACTCGAAATCTGAACATTCTGCGCCAATCGCATTTACATATAATATATAAAAGTTACATATTATATAGTAATTGAGGATGTTTCTAAAACGTACCGGACAGCCCATGAACTAATAGCTTAGGCGCTAATATTTGACATTTGTAAAATAAAAAAAATAATAGTAAGTTCTTATACAACAAACCAGAAAACTTCGTAAAAGTGTGGAGGCGGAATATTAAAATATGTTACAGATATGCATGTTTCATTTTTTAACCTGCCTAATATTGAATGCTTAGCCTGTTCTAATCGATATATAGAATAATTTTTCCATCACTTTGATTGAAGAATAGAAAAATATAAAAGACGAATAAAAGTTACTAACGACAGCTTCGCGTGCTGTTAGGTGTAACCAATGAATGAAATAAAAGATTTTCCATTTGCGCTCGTATTTGAGCCATTTAAGTTATAGCATGAAAAAAGGTACTACATAGTGTTACTATGAAAAGAAGCAAATGCACTCTTCTAAAAGTTTTTACATAATTTTCTGAAAAATGACTTACAGAAATTAACACAAGAGAAAACTGTAGACTACAGCTATTTTAAAGTTCCCTGTTAAATTATTTAGTCTTAAAGCGTTATATATATATATATATATATTGCACTTTTGTTAAAATTTATTATCCAGCTGAATATCTACACCTAAATTAAAAGTATTTTGCCATAGTTTTAACTAAAAAGCTAAAATTTCAGATGAATTAATAAAAAATAAATAAATGAGTAAAAACACGCTAGAATATACACTGGTCATCAAACTTAAAGGATAATGAGAAAAAATATCTCAATAAATGTTGCAACTAATACCCAATGTTGTAATTATTTGTGTTAATTAAATACAATTAAAAACAAAACTGCACTTCTGTGCATGCATTAGCGCCAGGAATATTAAAATTCGACGATTGACAACGCAGTGTGCAATAGACGCATTTTGGAATTCTGGTCTGTAATGTTGTTTAATGTGAGTGTGATTTCCTGAGAGTGATCAGTATTCAGTAGTTATGGCTCAAAAGCATCATTTAAGCGAAGGTCAAAAGTGGTGAATAATTGGCAGAAACGAAGGAAGTTAAACATAAACAGAGGTCTCCCAAGATTTGAATATTCCTCAAAATATCAAATCAAGAGTTTGGAGCCGCTTTTTAAGCACTGAATCAGTTGATAAACAGCCTGATCAAGGACAACCAAGAGCAACAATTATATCAGAAGACCGTATTTTGTCGTTCTTGGCTCTAAGAAACCGCGAAGCGAATACAATAGATTTGGTTTTAGGCATTCGGGCTGCCTCAGGAACTCGAATTAGCCATTTTACTGCTGCACGAAGTCTTCACATGTTTGAGCTATATGCGAGAAAACCAATGGTTTGTGTCCTACTCAGTCCAGCTTCCAGAGGGGCATATTTAAACTGGGCCGTCGTCATGTTCAATGGAACCGAGACGATTGGGCCGAATATTTGTTTGCAGAAGACTCCAGATATAGTCTGAACAGTGTTTCTTGAAGTGTTGTGATCTGGAGGGAGGAACGAAAATGCAGTTTGCCTTCCTTTGTCCAAGAAATATCCGCTTCCGCGACCGTGGTTTGATGGTTTGGGAAGGAATCATTACAAATAGTCGCACAGAGCTGCATATCTTTCACGAAAGTTCTGAACTGCTCGGAGATATATCGACGAGGCACTGAAACTCCAAGTTAGACTTTTTAAGGGTATTGTGTTGGCCTAGAATGTTTGTTAATGCGTGACAGTACTGGGCCTCATCGAGCATATGCGGTGTCAGAACACTTAAAATAGAAGATATCACTCGAAAGGTCTGGCCAGCTTATTCACCCAACTTGAACCCGACTGAACGTGTATGGGATTCCTTATGACGTCAAATTTCAGGGTACCAATTTTCTTTCCAGGAGCTGAAAAGTGCACTTTTAGAAGAGTGGAGTGCATTTCTACGAGACTGCATCAATACTTTGGTAAATTCTATGAGATCAAAATGTGAGGTATGCATATCTGACAGAAGTGACCACACACCATGTTAAAGAAAAAAATTTCTACAAAACGTAATTTAATTTTTACTCCATTTTCGAGTTTCCAAAAATTTGCTTTTAATTTCAATATTTTGGAAATAGTCAACTGCCAAACATTGTAATTTATGTAAACTAATGCTTCTGTAAAAATTTCTATTAATAATGTTTCATGAAGATTCAGTTACCTTTTATTTCTGTCATTATCCTTTAATTTTGATGACCAGTGTATAACTAGTAGAGTATAACAAAAGAAATAACACAAAGTATGTCTTCATTATTTAAAGCATATTTTTGTCTCAGATATACAGAAATCTGAATCGCTATACTTTTAATTAACCCTAACATGTCCGTTTATAAAACTTGTTTCACAATCGTATAAAATTATCAGCAAACAAAGTTTAAAATTATTGTGTAGTCTGTTGCATTATGAAACCATACATTCAGAGTTATCAAATAACCTTATAAGGTATTTCTCCTGCCTTCTTCGTATGATTTCGTGGTGTAGTGGTCAACTTGCTCGACGCATATTCGAAAGGTCCGTGGTTGGAGTGCCGGGGAGGGCATTGCTCATTTTTCACATCTCCTGCTTCCAAAATACCTAATTTCTCTACAATGGCGGCCGAACTAGAAAGGTGGTGGAAGATGATTCTCCACCACTGTAATTTGAGGATGATTCGGTCTCCTAATCTCCAGTTGTCCTTTAAAAGGGAAAGTATATCAGGTATTTCTTCTGCCTTCTTCGCATGCCTTCGTTGTGTAGTGGTCAGCACGCTCGATATGTATTCGAGAGGTCCGTGGTTATAGTGCGGGCAAGATCATTGCAAATTTTTCACATCTCCTGCTTCTTAATAACCTGTTGACTCTACAAGCTTCATAATAATTATTCATGAACTAATATTGTTAAAATTCATATGATTTATTAATCTCATAAATTAATTTAATGAAATGGGAGGAAGTAAAACAATAATATCATCCAAAAATAATTTAATTCAAAATGCAAATCATCTACCTAAAATTTAAGTTATTTGAGATGGCTGTACTAGCGTACAACTTGTAACGAAAATGACTATCAAAAGTTTAAGACTCAGTGGATACTAAAGTAAGATTCTCATTTAAATAAGCATATTACAGCTGGAGTAAAAACAATTTATTTATATAGTTGTAAATTTTGCGAATAAGCAATCAAAATAATGATAAAAACTTTTTTCCCTCCCCAGATTCTAACTTAATACCTGAAACCTGATATAAATACCAGAGTGAAGTATTCGACAAAAATTTCAAATTGACTTTAATTTAAGCAGACAATTTAATATTAGGATTTATTTGTATGAAATAACCAACAGTTTTAATTCTGTGACGTACAACCACTAAAAAAGACACATCGTGTTCTTGTAACCAGCAATAATCGTCTTCCACTCTGAGAGTACTGTAAAATTCAGTTCTGAATGGCCCGAGTACACGGAGGTTGGAGCGGCCTTGCCCCCGCAACCCGCTGTAAGTTAATTGCACTTGCCAGGCGCTTTCCTTAAAACAATCTTCTGAAAAGACATTTATAACGTAATATACACAGCCATCCAACTCTGAGCCGTAATTAATCTACTATCATTAGGATTTATTCTTCATTTTTGCACAGGAATTATACAAAAAGACTAGGTTGATGAATGGAATGTCAAGCGGGATTTTGTGATTATAAACATGGAGGTATAACTATATAGCTATGTTAATGGTTAAAGCGTGCTAATCAGATATCATAAAGAGTCATCGAAGAGATGTCTCCACATACTTAAAAAGCGGCTGGCAAGCAAAATAATGGAAATGTGCTATTCTTCATGATGAAAATGCGTGTAAACCCTTCCATAAGAATCTGAATTTATTTCGAATCAATATGCAAACTAATATACAAAGAGCATTCTTTGCACAGTTTTTCTTCCATAGGGTGAATGAATAAAACGTTTTGTAAAATTAAATTCAGGTCCTATATTTCTTGCCTTTTGAATGGGATAAACATGCAGGATAGTTGTTTATCTGAGTCAAAAGAAAGCAGCTCTTCTGGAGCAACATATATTTAAAAACATGAATTTATCAGAAAAGCACGTGGTTTTTGTGGCCAGATGAAAAGTGAAAAAATACTGCAAGACCCATTGTAGAGACATTAAGTATTTATTTGAAAGCAGGAGTTGTGAAAAATGAGCAACGCCTTCACCGGAAATCGAACCACGGACCTCTCGGTTATGCGTCGAGTGTGCTGACCACTACACCACAAAGGCATGCCAAGAAGGCGGGAGCAATACCTTATACCATTAATTTGCTTATGAACTTAAAATGAAGTATTTTTGCACATTATAAAGACTACATAGATAATTGAAATCTCCGATATATTTACTATCGAAAAGATTCAGATACTTCAATAGGAACGATAAATGTTTGATTTTATGATAACAGTAATCTGATGTATTTCTTCCTAATAAAAAGCGAGTTTAAAAGAAAAAAAATATATTTTGATATTGCCATAGAAATAATGCAAACCTTCTTTCCATGGAACCTCTAAGTGAGACGTAAAACGTCTCAAAATGTATTTATAAAAGCAGAATTGCGGTAAACAGTTTACTAAGCTCTGCAAATTTACTTGCTGAACTAGGGGAATAAAAATAACCATTAATTATTAGTCAGCTACTGATATATTATTTGGGCTAATTAATGTTATAATATGCAAACTGCAACATTAAGGTTACTAAGAACTGGATATTAATAAATTGACATTAAAATTTATAAGAACTGGAAAATGAATAAATTGTAATGCAAAAATTGAAAATGTTTCAACTTCTCAAATGAAATGAATGTTTGCATTTTTATTGAGAATCCCAAATGATTCTTTTGACAAGTAATGCATATTGTAAATAATAATAATTGAACAGAATTTGATCATTAATATACATTCTTCATTCTGAGTTTGAAATTATTGATTGCATCATAAATACCAAACTTCCTCTGAGAAGATATTTGTAATGAGAGCATGAAGCTTCCAACATTTTTCTGGAACTCGTTATTTTACCCAATCTTTCCTGAAGTTGAAAGACGGAAGAGTGGTAAATAATTATCAGGCATTTTTGATTAAGTTAACGCAAAGCAAATGCGAGTAATTCCGATGCAGGATCGAGTAATCCTGTAGATATTGGAGCAATCTTTCATCGATAATTATTCATTAGCGTTAGGAATCAGTAGAAGCACGCTTCAAGCATTGGTTAATTAAGGAAGCTAAGTTATCCCAGAAATTTGATGAGTTTGTTTTATTGAGTGCACGAAGAAATATGTAGGGACATCTGGAGAGGAGTATGTTAAGAATTCAGTAATTAATAAACTGAAATTGTTGTTGCTACAGTGCATATTAAGGGGAATGATGTATTGCCATGCAGTATATCATGCGATTTAGCAAAGTGTTAGTGATATGAATTATCAATCAATGAAATCTCAACCAATCGACTGGATAATGTAGAAGAGTTCAAAAACAGACAAATGTATAAATGAATTTCCATTACCGAAGATGCTTTTTTTCTAGACAAAGGAAACTAAGCTTATTATATGGCTTTAGATTTTATGCTACTATATGTGTTAAAACATGCTGCAGAATTGTTTTTTAGAAATATGTTAACTTAGACATATGTGCACATTTTAGATGAAACTTGGTCTGCATTATGGAGATAATACTCGTATATAGCTTAGAGATAATAATAGAAAAGAATTTGCACACGGATATAGACCAGTTTACTTTTTCAGAACTGTTACTTAGCGAGGTTTGTTGTTTTTAAAAATATACTTTGTGAAATAATGCAATTTCGAGCAAATCTTTTTAGCTTACCGTGTGCTTTGAAACCATATTCGGTTTCTGTCAGATTTGTTGTTCAATTATCCAGTTTATCTGCTGGTTACCAAGGATCAAATTAGTCATGTTGATGCTCCTATTTAATTTTCAATCACAAATGTGTGTAAATGTATAGCGCTGTCGCATAGCAGTGGGCCACGGTGTATTTATAAGTGATCCTTACAACATAGATGACCAGCAGCATATTCTTTTCAGAGTGTTTCACATAATTTTGATGTTCAAGCATACTTAGATGAAAGTTTCAAAAAGTTTTGCATCGCTAGGTTATGTTATTCAAATACATGATGATTTATTTGTTACATACATGACTCGCACATGAAAGCTTTCACGGTGTTGTTGTCCACCACGTGAAGTGTGATAGGTTTAATTTATCATTCAGGAACTTCTTGCAAAACCTTATCTCGGTCTATTGCAACTGCAGGAAATATAACGAGTTTAATTTGTTTTCCAGATGCTTTGTACATAAGCAGTTCTCAGAATTCTTATGTCGTGTAAAATATAGCATCTTTAATTTATCTTTCGAATTTAATCAGTCTGCAATTATTTAACAAGCTGATATCGTTTCTTAATATTAATTTATTTTATTTTACTTTAAAAATATATATAAATGGCATAAATTAAATTTTATTATAGCAAATAATAAGACATTTCCGTCGATCACATTATGCTTCTAATACAGAATTGTTTGGTTTTTAATGAAGTGCGTATTTCAAAAGCATAAAAAGAGAAAAGGTGTAAAATAGTAAGCTACATTGGTTTCGAGTAAGACAATATACGTTCACAAGAATGGCAACCTTCAGGTTTCTCATGTCTAATGTTAAACAAAAAAAAAAGATTATAATAAGGGAAAACAAGATTATGCTGCGTAGGCAATAATAAAACACTGATAATTCATTTCTCAGTTACAGTGTGAGGAATGGGATGATAATCATGAATCAAATGATCATGAACCAAATGTCAATCAGACACATCATATACTAAATAACAGGAGAAACATCAAATGCTATCAAACTGTGATTTTACTGCTTATTTCAAATAATGTCGTGAAACATTACAACGTTCAATGTTAATAATGTTCAAATAATTTTAATTTACACATTTAAGTTCAGAAAAAAACAAAATTAACATTACGTTCATAATTTCACTTACTTGTGTGCTTTAAGTATCAGAGTGAACAAGAAAATTTGAACTTACCTGAAAAGAAAAAAAATAAAATTTAGAACTTATATTGAAAATGCTACTTGTGTAAAGATACAATATGCATTATATTCAGTATTGAGCTTATATTTTGTATTGTAATATGCTACGTTTCTCATAATTTGTAAAAGCTTTTTTAAGATTATTCCATTAAAACTTTAGTGACAGATATATTCGATAATCAGATTACGGTTTTCGAACAGCAAACGAATTATGTCATATCTTCGAATTTCGAACATAATGACTGCGGAACAATGCAGGATTAAAAGAAGAAATAATTATTTATTTAGAAAAAACATTGAAGAGTAGTTTTAAGAAAGCTCAAAATAAAATTGTTGTTACAAAATTGTATTAAAAAGAATCTTTTTGCTATATTTTAGAGAGTGAATTTTCAATATTTTACATGCTTATTATTAAATTCTTTTACATTATTAACATATTTTCTTAAAAACATAACCTTTGCTGAATCAAAAGCATTAATGCGTTTAACTAAAATTTGCAAAATCTCTCACTTGTATTACAGAAAATTCGCGTTTGGTCTACTTAAAATAATGACAGATAAATTATTAATATTCTTCGAGTATCAACGTAGAGTGAGGTTTCTGTCATTTGCATATTTGTTTTATTGCATATACGTTTTAGGATTTTTCTTGAAAATAAGCGTACAGACGATTAAATTTATCACTATCACATGTATTATGCATTTCATATTTATTAAACTAAATTCCGCTTAGCTCCTAGAATCCTAGGTAATTTATGATCCTTTAATACTGAATAATTTCTTCTCCTATAATTAGCGTGCAGAAATAATAATGAATTTTTAACCATTCGAGTTAAGAATACATTTTTAATTATTCAGTAACAGTGCATATTTTAAATATTTGTAATAGACCTAGATATTGGTTTTTTAAATTTTAATTTCTCGTTCATTACGAGGACCAAAAAATTTACTAGTCAATACTTTATAAGATCTGATCTTTTCAATAAGCATACAATTAGACGAAAACTCTAAAAGTCAGCTAGCAGCATTTCACTGTGTATTATAAATACCACACAGACAGAAAAAACACGTAAGAACGCTTTTATTACTCCAAATAAAATTTAACAGAAGACATCATCTCGTACTTACAGAAGCCAAAAGTTTTAGCTCAATCAAAGATAATGGATAAACTGAAATTAAAAAGTTTAAGTACAGCCTAACGGTTTCACAGTATAGCTAGCATACAAGCTGGCTCTGACGAAAGTCGGAGTAAACAAGCCTAATGGCAAGAATAACTCAGCATCGTAGAATTCTAATCAAAAGAATTAAAGTTAGCAAAATGTGGTATTCAAGCATGCAGAACACGCTCTGATTTTACCATCCAAAATCTTCCTTTAAATGCTCCCTTCTTTCTACTTAATTTGAATATCGCGCACTATGGAAACTTAGAATGCGGTAGGAAAGTGAATCGATGCTTTATAGGAAAGTAACTTAACTTAAAATAATTGTTAGAAAAATGAAATGAGATCTTGTTCTCAAAATCGTAATTAGTTGCTGAGCATAATTAACACAAACACATATAAGGCTTATTTTTAAAACTTCTAATGCCGAATTTTTAAATGCGCTGTCTCAGCAGTGGAAGTATTAGAAATATAATACTTAAAAACCCCATAAACTTATTTTTCTTTTATATTATAGATTAAATAATCACGTGCTAATAAATACAATGGCCCTTTTCAGCTGTATGAAATTACCAAAGCATCCCAAACAAGGTATTCTTAACCAGCTAATAAAACATTCTAATTTTCAGTATCCAGTGTACAGAAAATGAACTGACTCTGAAAGTATAAAACCTTTCAATCTGCAATACGTAATTTCACCAGAACATTTTCAAACTAGTTCTGCTCAGAAATGGAATTCATGAGTACTTGCAATTAGTATTTATTAACTATTATGATAGGAAGAAAATAAAGCATTGTCTTACTAAGTTTGAAATTTTGAGAAAAACTCGAGAAAAATAAAAAAGTTTTATCGTATCTGAAAAATTATTATTTCAGAAATTTAAAAACATCTTCTGTACAATAAAAGTGAATAAGTGTCCTATAGCTCACCATGTCATTTAAAATCAAATATCAGAAATATATTAAAAGATTATATAATTAATTGACATTTAAGTTCAATATTTTTGATGCGAATTGTTCTAATTGAGATTGATAAAAGGAAGCAATATCAAACGAGACCAGTAACTGCTTAAAAAATACATGGATTGTAATACAAACGTTTGCAACGAATAACGGAAGAAATATAGAACAGATTTATTGCTAAGTTGTCTTATAACCCTGCTAGCCTATCAAAACAGTTGATGGAAATGGTATTCATTTTCCACAGATATAAATACACTCACTTCCAAAAGTTAAGCACAGAGAGGAAAATGCTGATTTCCGAAGCCAATCAGAATTGAAGAAGATGCAATTCGCTGCAGAAGGTAGATGTAAGTATGCAAATATGTTAGGTAAGAGCTCACCGCGCTTTCATGTCAAGAAATCTTCAAAAAAGGCGGTCATATAAAAAGCCAGCTTTATGAAGGGTTACAGAAGTTGATTGTAAGTGCTGATGGTGTTTAAAACTTCCTTACAATTTGTTTTCAAGACATACGTGTTTCTATGACTTCGTGCTGTGGCGTGCTGTGGGGAGCATTGAAGCAGGACAGTCGATTACAGATGTCTCTCTTTTCTTCGGCGTTCATCATTCTCTAATTTCGCGATTATGGAAACAATTCCAAACCACACAGACAGTTGTCCGAAGGCCCGTAGCCGATTGCCCAAGGGTTACAGCCGCGCGGAAGATCGATATATTGCTATTGTAGCCAAGCGGAATCGTAGAGCGACCTCCACACGTGTGACATCTATGGTTACAGCGTCCATTGGTAAGGCGATATCTGCAGCTACTGTACGCCGAAGATTACATACAGGTATGAGTGGACTGTACACCCAGGTACCTCGAGTTTGTGTTTCTCTGTCCGTCCAGTTAAGAGGGGCACGATGACAATGGTGCCAGGAACATGTCAATTGGAATGTGTCTGACTGGGGCAATGCCATATTTACTTATGAGTCACGATTTGGATTGGAGCCAGATGACAAGCGTATACGGAAATGGCGTGAACAATGAACACGCAATCACTCCCAAAACATCATCGAACATCACGCATTCCGAAGCGGAAGCATTATGGTGTGGGCAGGGATTTCATTAGGATATCGCACCGACCTGCATATCTTTAAACGCACATCTTTGACGGCTGTCCGGTATCGAGATGAAGTCCTAGAACCCATTGTGAGATCGTACGCTGCAGCAGTTGGCCCTACTTTTGCTTTAATGGACGATAACGCACGTTCCCTTAGAGCTGACATCGTCGATGACTACCTGGAGAGTGAAGGGATTGCGCGTATGGCGTGGCCAGCATATTCGCCCTACCTTAATCCCATTGAAAATCTTTGGGATGCTCTCGGCCATGCTGTATCTTCACGTTGCCCACCTCCAACCAATCTTATTGAGTTGGAAACTGCTCTACAAGAAGAATGGCGATTGCTTAATTCTGCGGTGGTTCATCACTTAATTGAAAGCATGATCACAAGGTGTAACCTTTGTATACAGATAAGGGGGTGGTTAAAATACTAATGTCCTTTTTTTCATTTTATTCTGTTTATTTTCACTTTATACATAGTTCTGTTTAAGTCTCCAGTATGTCTTTATTTGATAACGTACAAAAATTTAATATTGTTTTCATTTCTGTATATAATTATTGGTTTTGTTTTATGCATAAATATATATGCTACTTTCCTGCCCAATTTCGTGTCAATCAAAGCAATATTTGTTGATTATTTTGCATTTTACATCTTCGTGCTTAACTTTTGGAAGTGAGTGTATTTGTAAATGATTCATTCGACAACACTGGATTTAGGACAAAATTTATTCTATTTTTATAAAAAAAATAATGCGAATGCAAAATGCCAAAAGCATCTCATTCAATATATTTTTTTCTGTGTACGAACGTATAATACCCGCTTATCAGATGCATGAACAAGCTATTTGTGACTTAAAAATTATTTTAAAAATAGTCCTACTAATAATAAATCAAATGATTTTATTTTAAAAATATAACGGAAAGTTAAAATAAATAAGAAATCCAAAGGAACTTAAATACATTTGTTTCCATTTTACATGATTATTTTAGCCTCGTGTTTTCCCTTTTAAAACAGTACTTTGTTAATTAGAAACTAATTTAAAACTTCGGAACATTTCGAAAGAGAATTCAATTCTCGAAACATAAATTACTTAATAATCCAAAAGTTCTAAAATTTTCGGGAAACAAAAATTCAAGAGAACTGTCTCTAAGAGCAGAATTTATATAGGAGGATTAATAAAATTGACCACTCATTATTAACTCTTTGGGAAACAAAACCACCAATTACACCAGCGATATCTGAACACAAAACGCAGTTCTTCTCCTCGGAAACCTAAGAAAATGCATATTATCTTCTCTGTAAGGAATTGGTATACTTTTTACTCTTAGCTCTGATTTAAATCTCAGGAAAAAATATGCATTAGTCTAATTTGGTATTACATCAACAAGAATAACAATGACTTTAGCAGAATGAGATGCAGCAATGATTCACCTTCAGTGCATGTGTAACTTAAAATCTGACCAAAATGGAATTCCATGCATCGGAAAAAAACAGTGCATAACTGCGATATCTATAGAAACTATATACATAAAATGTATCTGTGACATACATTCAAAAGGTTTACGGGTTGATTGCTCGGAACTTTAGCAGTTTTCCTTCATGTGTATTGTGAATACAAACCATATTCGTTTGAAACATTTACAATGATATCGTCTCTTCCATCAATTCTCATGTTTTTGCCGTATTCGAATACTGACAGTTCTCATTTTCTTTGGCGTATTAATTATTGTTCTTTGGCATCACGGAGTAGATTTACGGCTTCGAAAATAATTATACTACAGTTAACAATCGGAAACTGAAATTTTAATCTTGATTTCATTTAAGTTGATATTCGTATAATTTGTATCACGTAGGCTTAGAATTACAGCTCATAAATTTAGTTCAAATGCGCTAAGATGCTAGAACTTCGAATAATGAATCTAGAAATCAAACATTTTTGTTCCTGATCAAGGTATATATCTGTGAAATCTGAGTATAATGGCTAAGGGCCTTTGGGATATTGCAAAAGGACTTTGCTATTTGAGACTAGCATTATGTCTATCCTGAACAGTCGTGCCTTTATTGTTATATCCCTATCTGCTTTTTTTGCAGATCAAAACCTTGATGGAAGAAAAGGTTTATGTAGAAAGCAATATAAGTGCTTTTATCGATGACTTACTAAAGCTACATTTATTGTCCTGAATCGATGTAAATAAATATGGAAGTTTATGATCCAACTAAAAGCAAGAGTTTGAGTGCTATTTAATTGCTCAGACATAATTGAATTAAAACAATTGAACAATAAATGAGAATATTCCGAAAATAAAACAATCATATTGAAATATCAATAAAATCTAGCCTACTGCGAGAATACTTGTTACTTTACATAAATATTTTCCTAATATTTTACATTACACGGCCAATGAAAAATTGATCATTTAGTCTTATTGAAACTCATTAGTAACTTAAACTGTTTATCAGTGCATGTGTTCCTTATTTTCTTTGGAATCGAATTTCTTTTGAATGAGTATTTTGTGCTTCCCATTAAAAATCGGTTTTCACTACTCTATAATCCATCATCTTTTGAATTACCAACAGAGTTAGATATGCATATAATTTTTAAACGAATGAAACATATAAAAACAAATCCTTGGAGGTCGTGACTGATCCATAGAAAATTCTGGGAAAAAACTGATTTAAAGACTTAACTGATTCTAGGACGTGGGCTTGTTTTAGAAGTTTCTGTAGAGAAACCGTCTTTCTTAGAATCGAAAAAAAAAATATGCTATGCATGTATAGACACATTATACTGAGCAAAGGTTACGATTAATGCTTTAGAAATCTCTTCAGAATTTTTTAAACTACATCAACATTCTCTTTTGTAAGGAAATGATTGCCTGTACATAAAAGCAAAACGTTTTTAAATTTCTCAAATTACCATTTTGACAATTTGTTTCCATTTTAAACAGCATAAATTTGGTAATTTTCTTTTCAAACAATTCAACTTTTGTTACCAATAGTAAACTATACTATATTACACTGCTCGGCATTGAAAATGCAACACCAAGAAGGAGTGGTCAGAAAGTGATGAAATTTAGAAAAAAGACAGAGACAGCAAGCAGCAATAAGTGATCTTTATTCCAAAATGATAGTCAGAATACACAGCGAGAATTGCGTCGGCTCAGTAGGATTTAGAACCACCGCGGACAGCGATGCACGAAGAAACACGTCTAGGCAAAGATTCAGTAAGAGTGTGGATGGTGTCCTGAGGGATGGCTCTCTATTCCCTTTCCATCATTTGCCATAGTTCGTCTTCTGAACGAGGCAGGGGCAGAGTCTGCAAACGGCGTCCAATCACGTC
The DNA here is from genome assembly GCA_000611955.2 of Stegodyphus mimosarum. NCBI lineage: Eukaryota > Metazoa > Arthropoda > Arachnida > Araneae > Eresidae > Stegodyphus > Stegodyphus mimosarum. Next base: position 458,047 of record KK116381.1, on the reverse strand, counting down.
CCACACATGTTCGATTGGTGACAGGCCAGGAGAGTAGGGTGGTCAGGGAAGCATCTGCATACCTTGCAGAGCATGTTGGCAGATGCGACCACTTTGTGGTCGGGCGTTTGCTGAATATTTGCATTAGGCACTCCCGGAATGTAGGGGATTGCCACCGGCCGCAGTAAATTATCCAAGTATCGTTGGGCCGTCATAGTGCCCCGAATACGAACTAGAGAAGACCTGGAATCGTAGGCAATGACGCCCCAAACCATTATGCCACGTTGTCGCGCGGTGGGGCCTTCTAGTTAATGCCGGATTAGATCTGTCTCCACGTCGACGCCAGACACACTTTGGCGACTGTCAGTGGATAAACAGAAGCGTGACTCATCTGAGAATACGGCGTTTCGCCATTCTGTCGTCCACATCGCTCCAGTCCGCATCATTCTAACGCTGGCGTCTATGCTGTGGGGTCAATGGCAGTCTTCGTAACGGACGCCGTGAGTGCAGGCCACGTTCAACCAATCGACGGGAAATGGTTCTGGTCGACACGGGAATCTCCAGGGAATCTTGCACATGCTACAGAAGCGCGGTACAAGTGACTTGCGGGACCGCCACAGCTTGTTGGCGAATGCGTCGATCCACGCGTGCTGACGTCACTCTAGCTGCACCTGCTACCCTCCTTCTTGCCACATTTCCTTGTTCCAACCATGTTCGCCATAGCCAATGCACCGTGCTCGCATTCATGTGGGTATCAGCTGCAATTTGACGAAATGACCAATCCGCCATTCTCTGTCCGATCTCCATACTCTTCGTAAAATCGTCTATCTGCTGAAAGTGCCTTCGTTGACGGCGGCCTGGCATTCTCTCCTATTGCACGTATCCTCCGGGACAAAAAACAACTTTCTTAGATAATTCGTCTGGCAGAAATAACGACACGAATATTGCCCATTCTGCACGTTCCTTCTCTTATATCTTACTTCACGTGTGTCGAAGAGCTGTGCATTTCACATCATTCGCATAACTGAGTGACGTGCGTCTACTCTAAAATTTGCATAAATTTCTGAACACTCCTTCTTGGTGTTGCATTTTCAATGTCGAGCAGTATATTTGAACCAAAGCACTATTTTCTAAATAATGAGTTTGTCGTCTTAGCACACATTGTACCAAAACCCTAAAAGACAAGTTGCGAATTGTCGCTATATCTTGTAAATACCACGGAAGGGTGGAACTTTTATTAACTATAATAGTAATTAGGCGACACCGATTCGGGCTAACAGAAGCGAACAGTTGTTTTAATCAAAGACAATAGAAGAACTAAAATTAATGAAAATTTTTAGCCTAACGACTTCACAATTTAATTAACGCGCAAGCTGGCTTTGACTTAAGGTCGGAGTAACAAGCCTAACGGCAAAAACAACTCGACGCTGCAGAATACTAATCGAAAAGGAATAATATTTAGCAATGTGGTCTTGAACCAGGTAGAACACTCTCTGAATTTACCCTGTAAAACGTTCATTTTTCATTTGTTTTCTTTCTACCTCATTTGAATATCGCGCGAGCTAGAAATTTACTTTTTGGCAGGAAAATGGGAGTTAGGACGAAAGAAATAATATTCATGTAAAATAATTGGTTAAAGAACTTAAATGATATCTTATAATGCTATTAAGTATAGATAACTGCAATTATTAATTGGCATTTTTAACACTATACATTACGTTTTTGTGGTCCAGAATTTTTTTCAGTGCTTTTATAAGATATTTTTGATCGCATCAGGTTTTTATTAATATTTACGTCATTAATATGTATATGCATATATATATGTGTGTGTGTGCGCGCGTGCGCGTGTGGGCGCGTGTGGGCGCGCGTGCGCGTGTGTGCGCGCGTGTGTGTGTGCGCGCGCGCGTGTGTGTCCGTGCGTGTGTGTGTGTGTGCGTACACGTGTATGCGTGTGTGTGTGTGTGCGTACACGTGTATACGTGTGTGTGTGTGTGTGCGTACACGTATATACATGTGTGTGTGTGTGCGTGCACGTGTATACGTGTGTGTGTGCGTACACGTGTATACGTGTGTGTGTGCGTACACGTGTATACGTGTGTGTGTGTGTGTGTGCGTACACGTGTATACGTGTGTGCGTGTGTGTGTGTGCGTACACGTGTATACGTGTGTGTGTACGTGTGTGCGTACACGTGTATATATGTATGTATATGTATATATATGTATGTGTATGTATATGTATATGTATGTATGTGTATGTATATGTATATGTATGTATGTGTATGTATATGTATATGTATGTATGTGTATGTATATGTATATGTATGTATGTGTATGTATATGTATATGTATGTATGTGTATGTATATGTATATGTATGTATGTGTATGTATATGTATATGTATGTATATATGTATATGTATATGTATGTATGTATATATGTATATGTATGTATGTATATATGTATATGTATGTATGTATATATGTATATATATGTATGTATATATGTATATATATGTATGTATCATTTCAGTAGTTTTACCATTTATATATTTAATAGAAGTACAATAACTTTGCTATATTTTTCTAAAATTGTTGCTGATATCTTTCGAAAATTCAAGTATTGAGATTTGTTAACTGTCGTTTTTGTCCAATTTTTTAACAGTGAAAACGATTTCTGTTCAGGATTGTTTATGAACTTCTGTTTTTGACTGAAACTGTACGTTGTAAGGACTCTTAAAAGTACTGTGAATCTGTGTTTTGCTGAAGCTTAAACTAACAAAATTAATTCAATTTTAGCAACATTCTTTGCATATTGGTATGTTTTTGTTATTGATAAAAATGATTATGTAAAAACGGGACATTTTTACTGACACATTCTTTACTGCTGAAATGTGTATGCTTCAAGAAATTAAATCGTGTGTCCATATTGTGACATATGATACTGGCAACACTTCCGTGTTTTATAATATCCTAATATAATACGAAAAACAAAATAATCAAGAAACTAAGCTTTCCGGAGTCTTGTATGTTTTTAAACTGTTTTTTATTACAGCTATGCTATGAAATCATTTGTATACAGAATGCTACTTATGTACAGGGCCTTCGCTTTAATAATTAAGCTCTGTTTCATAACATTTCTTGAACAGGGATTTTCTAAAGGCATTGGTTCTTTTTAAAAGAAGGCGCCATCATTCTGAGGGAGACTGTTATTTTCCAAGGCGTAATGTTCTCTGAAGTTAACCCTTCTTTCCAGCAGGTGATTCTGATGGGTCCGTAAGTCTATCTAGCGCAGCCATAACTTGCAGCTGTGGAAAGGAATTTCAGAGAGGCAGCAGACAGCAAGAAAAATCAAGTGGGTGGCATAAATACCAGAAATTTTGCGTGTAGAAAATAAAGGAAAGTAGTTATATAGGTTGCATAGGTTGATTTTAGCTATAAGATATTCTTGAACTCGTCATTTCTTACTTCTGCTTAAATTACGTAACGGTAGCTCTTTTACATTTGTAGTTTAAATTTGACAAATATATTTTACACTTAAAAGCTGAGAAATGGTTTACAGAAATAATAATATGATTAGGTTAAACCTACGGTGTGATATAATAAAGGAATGGTTTAAAAGTTTCCAAAGTTTAAATTTGTTTACGTTTAAAATGTAAGTTGCGCAGTTCAGTTTAGATGTGACAGCTTTCGATGACGGCTTCCAACTGGTCCACTAGCGGTCGAGTGGTAAAGTCGCTGAACTCTGGTAGTTTGGTCTGCGGGTCGAATCCAGCGAACGGGCAGGCTGCTAGGCCTCTTTCGTGGTTTTCTCCATGTGTAACGTATTTACGAGCCAGTTTCTCTTAGAAAGTCATCCACAAAGACATCTCTCCCCTTAGGCAGATAGCCCTCGAGGCTTTGCCTTAATCATATAAACCAAACCAAACAACGGTTTCAAATATTAGGCTAGTGTTAATAGAATGGAAGTTAAGCTGTTCTAAGACAACTTGTTCTTCAACAAAAGCTTCTTTTAATAAATAATGGAGTTCATTATAACGTGCATATTTATACAGAGCATTGAAAGCTAGATTTCCAGAAACCTTTTCAAAGGTGATTTCAATTCTAGCTTAAGAATGAGAGTTAAGAGTTAAATTTAGTACCACAATCACTTTTTAAAGTAAAGAATAGTTTTATTTATCTATTTGTATAACATTTTAAAACACTTTAAGCTTTTGATATGTTCCATAAAGTCATTTTCTGCTAATGCCATTACATGATTTTTCTTCTTGCAAATTCTTCTCTTCTCTTCTTCTCTCTTTCCTTTACTTTTTCCTGCATTGTCATTTCGACGTAAAGAAAAGTAAAATAAAAGTTCCTCGTTACAGTACTAGATTATATTGCATTAAAACATTAGCGTTACGCCGCCAAAGCGATAGGCCGTACTCATTATTCGGATCTCAACTTAGCCAGCATAATTTAAAGTTTCTTTCATCTACAAAATTCCTCATATTAGAAAGTTTTTAATTCATTTTAGTTCGACAGAAACTTTGCTTTAAAAATCGTTTATATTTTCTCAATTAGTATTAGGGGGTAATAATAAAATTAAGGAAAATGTTTTCAGTTTTGTGATCCAATCTTGAAAAAAATTACGTTATGTAGTTAAGTTAAAATATGTTTTTAAAAAATGTAAGTTCATAAATTCAGTTATATTTCCATACTTATGAAATTTGATTTGTGTTGTATTGACAAATAAATAAAAATTTAATTATAAATTTTTGCAGAGTAATTTCAAATTAATACCCTAAAATTGCTATTCATCAGAAGTTGGTAAAAATTAATCATGAAAGTACTTCGATTGTTTCCTAAAGTGGATTGTTTCCTACATTGGGAACGTATTAAAATAATTTTTTTTAAAAATTATACATCGTTCTCGTTCAAATTTAGGAATATTTTTTCTTTCGATTTTACTGTCGCTTTGAAAACCACATTAATATTTAATACGCAAATTAATATTTCAAATACGACAATTATTTTTTCTAAACTTTTAATTTTGAAATGAAAGCTTATTTACTTATTTGCACATCTACGAACTAGCTCAGAAGATCTCTAAAATATACCGCATGGAATTGCCTTATTAGCTATAGCAACCTACACTAATACATCTTTGTCTCCAGAGACTGCGTTGCTCGTGATGGAACGTCAGACAGGTTGCAAGTTTATAGAGATTGTAAGTTTTTATTATTACGGCTGTGTCGTAGTCTGACATTCCATCACAAGCAGAAGGTGGAACACTAAGCCCAAGTGATAGTTTTTATGAAACTAGGAAAACGTGTTGGACATGCTTGGGCAATGAGTCGCGCGCAGTGCTCCCAACGGTTCTGGTGCGTCAAAGACAAAAGAAGTCCCTTGATATCAATGAGCATTTTGGAAGACGTTCACTGAGCATTCCCCCCCCAAATGTAGAATAAATCAGAGAACTTGCATGCGGATCGTTGGAGAAGGATCAGCGGAATTGCAAACGTTGCTGTTGTTTTACATGGATTAGGGCCCATAATCCTAGATTGGGAATGAAAACATAGCGTGTCACTACAGTTTTTACTCTACAACTGCTGACCCTAGGCAGAAGCATCACTATATCATTGTGTGCAGGGTCTACGTGAAAGTACGCAGGGTAATTAATCATTTTTCATTTTCCATATGCAGGCTGAGCAACGACGAATAGTTCCAGGCCAAATCGCTGAAGTTTGTGGATTTATTTACGCAAAATGATTTTGAGGCAGCATTCTAATGGTGGCAAGAACGCTGGAACAGGAGCATAGCTGAGCAGGACAACTATTTCTGAGATCATATTCAAATTTAAATAAGCTGCCCATTTTTTTGCCAGCAAATCCAGAACGAGAATTCTTTCAAACCATGTATTAGGTTTGTACATTACAGTTAGTATGACATTCAATTGCATGCCAATCCTCCTTTCTTACGAAAACAATCATAAATATAGACATGACTTATGTGAAGACATCTTATATATAGTAGGGTTACCAGTTTCGCATATTAGAAGATATCGCATTATGAGCTGTTTAGACAACATTTGTTTTAATGTAGCTAAAAATTATTATTTACCTGTAATTTTAGAGTCTGAAATATACATACAAGTAAAAACGTATTTTACATTGTTTTCATTTTTAAAAGAATTTACTTTGTTTGAAACTTACTCCAAAACATAGTCCTCTGACACAGCCTCAGAATGTTATCGGAGAAAAGAGTCTTTGGAATTCTTGTACTAAGGAATATTGTTAAATTATGATCCGTTGTTTAATAAAATAAAATAAATATGAGTACGTAACTTAACAGAACAGAATATTGCGTTAAATTTTATTTACATTTCCTTCCGATACAGATAGGAATAATAGATAGAAAACATGAACTTTTCTGTAACGCGACATCGGTAGTCAAGAGTTGAAACTAGTGTTTTCCCGTTTTAAATTTCAGTTTTCTCTTTTTGAAATATTCCTACAAATTTGTAACGTTCCTCGATGATCCTGAAAGGGATTCAATGAATACAAAAAATTCGGCTGTATATTCGGAATGCATCTAATAATAATAAAATTCTTATGATTACAGAAACGAATAGCATACAGAATTTCAGTCCTAAAAATGTTAATTTTAAAATAACTTAATTGGAAGATTAATGTATATTTACATTATCTATTGCAGTTACTGGCATTTATGAGAAAGTGTACCTATGCAGTTACTCTTGTAGAGTTGTTTCGAAATAAAATTAATCTTTACTAATATCACTGTGTTTATATTTCACTTAAATTTCTTTCGTCCATTTTGAGTGACTACTTCTGCCCATTCTGTGAATAATGCATTGTTGTTCGCTTGTTAGAGTTACCGTCATCATACCGTCAGTGCTTAAATATATGAATGTCATTTTATCCATTCACTATATATATATAAATATGTTTGGTCTTCAAAGAAATACGTTTTTGCTGTGGCATGTGAATTGAGAATTTTTCGTTTAGTTTTACAGTAACGATTTGCTATATCTTACCATCGTTTACTTCTTCAATAATTATTATATTACCATTACGTTAACAATTACATATAATTTCTTAAGTAACGTAGTTTTAGTTATTTGCATTTAAAAGTAAAACGAGTTGACTGTTACAAATGTTTTCGATAATAGGACAGTAAAAATAAAATCGTGAGGTTGGGAAGGATATTAAACGAAAACTATCAGAAAAAGAAATATAATTGAATGTAATCTTTCGTATACATATTGTTTTTACCTTATTTATCTTCTGTTAAAAATCTTCTGATGTCCTAATATAAACTGTGTGCTAGAACACCATGATTGTATTTTTAGTTTTGTAAAACAAAGAATGTTTTGATAACTAAAATTATGTTTTAATGCATTGAACTAAATTTTTACAATTTAGAAAGCAATTATTTAATATATGTTTTATCTTACGCATTTCAGTCTGTCAAAAAATAATAAGGAAAGAGAATAAGTGTTTCTGAACATAAGATAATCATTCTTTCTGATTAGTGCAGTACTGAAGTAAGCCTGAATTCATTTTTACTCAAAGTTCTTCCGATATGCATCATAGCATGAACACCTTATATCCAGTTTTTTATATAGCTGTTTAATTTAGGGATTGCATCTACTTTATCAAATCTTCATTGTTAATTATTACAGAATAATTAAAAATGTTCAAAAAAATTCTAAAACAACTGATAAAATTTGGTACTTTATGCATTGCAAAATAATTTCATTTATAAGAAAATTTTACATATATCTGAGGAAAAAACGGAAAAAATACCTGCCTTTATTGCTTGATTTTTAATTAAGGATTGATTATTGATTGATTAAGGTTGTGTGAAAAAACTCAACACTGAACTTAAAATATGATGTGGACACCAGACGACTTCCTTGTACGACCCATTACACATTTTTTGTAGCATTTCATTTAAACTTGTTTCCTCGAATTTCATTAGAGATATATTTATCATTCAATTAATTCAGTTCTCACTTTGCGCAAAATTAAATTACATAGAAACATAAAACATCGTCATTAAAAATTGTAAAATACAGAAAAACATAGAACACTAAGTCCAGTTGAAAGCAGTTAAAGAGACATTTTAAAAATTATAATTAGAATTTCTATGCAAAAAACAAGCAGCTTGGGGAAAGGGTAGGAAGACAAATTTTTCGGTGCGCAAGAGAGAAAGTTTCCTTTTGGTCCCACTCGACAAAAAGACACTGAATTTGGTGCAGAAATTGACTTAACTCACTATTGTACTAAGAGTTTCAAATGTAAACAAATGCGGCTTCGATAGGCTTAGTAGCATTTAAATAACTTTCAAACTGTTGATAATTCTACAACTATTACATGCAGATTAACAAAGGCATAAAACCCTTGACCGGAACATGGGAACAACATGGTTCAATCACTTTTAAAGCAAAAAATGCACATTTTAGCAGCATATAAGAATAAAAACTGAGCTCATCGAGCCGCGTAACAGAGTGGGTATATATATATATATATATATATGTAACCTTTTAACTTCCGGTTCATTCTAAAAATAACAGCAATAAATTTTTCTCCCTACGGTTATGATACACGCTTACCGATGAAATCTGAACCTCAAATCCTGTACATTAAAGTGTCATGTGATCTGAAATGGAATTCGTAAAAAAAAACCTAATTACATCGCAGCTCCCTCATTCATTTCTTCGCCTGTCCGTTTTGCTGCTTCTCGCTGTGTCCCCCCCAAGTCCTGCTATGCTGCCTCAACGTGGCGGGGGGGTGTCACTGGGCGGAGCGGGCGAAGTACGTCGGGAGCATAGCTCCTGGTAGGGCCACCCTAGGCGTGAAGGCCGCTCCGAAATGCCCAGCTAAAGCATAGCAGGTGAAGACCCTTCAGGAGATTACCGTCTTGGTGATCGGGTGTCACAATCCCGAGGCTCCAGTGACCTTTCCTTTTCTTCCTTTTCCTCTCTTCTTGTCTCTCTTTCTTCCTATCTCTCTCCCTTTGTGGTTTCCTCTACTGGAGGATGGGGCTCACTGTGTGGTGCAGCTACTATTCTGGTTTCTGTTTCACCATGGTGAGAAAACCGCCTATGCGTTTGCCGTGCATGGTGACCCGTAGGGTAGGAAAGGAGGATCCTGGTAGTTGAGGGGCGAGGTACTGTCCCCAACACGCTGCTTTGGCCTCTGCTTCTACTTAAAACGGGAGGCACTTAGCTGTCCCCGCTAGTGTCAATCGGCTGGTCACTAGTCCTATTGGTCAGTGGCTAGGGGATAAGCTTTCGGAAGTTCCTGCTTTCGGGAAAGCCGACTGTGGGGGCTTCAGTTTGCGTATAGGCCCGGCTAGCCCTAACACAGGAATCTGTGTTCCCTTGTTGGGCTCCATGGTGGGTGGGGCGGTCGGACCCGAATCTTTCTCTCTTTACAATATGAAAACTTCAACTTCTTCTTCCAACCATATGGAAACGAAAACTTCTGGAGCTGCTAAGCGAATTTGCACTTCGACCATAGTTAGCACAAGCAAATGTCCAAAGTTCTTAGTTATAACTGGTCAGCTGGAAAATTTATCGCCATTCTTCATCCATAAGCATATTGTGGCCTCAGTAGGCGAGCCAAAACACATAAAAAAGCTCCGTTCAGGATCGCTGCTCATCGAGACTACATCGGATGCACAATCTTCCTCTCTCCTAAAAATGACCAATATGGGTGAGCATTCTATCAATGTATCCCCACATAAGTCTTTGAACACATCAAAAGGTGTCATTTCGGAAACAGACCTGATATCAGTCTCTGAGGATGAACTTTCAAAAGAACTAGCTGAGCAAAACGTGTGTGGCGTACGCCGAATAAAAGTCCGTAGGGACGGGCAACTAGTCAACACAAAACATGTTATTCTCACTTTCTCATCTCCAGAGCTACCGAAAACCATTAAGGCAGGCTACCTAAACTGCCCCATAAGACCCTACGTGCCGAACCCATTGCGCTGCTTTAAGTGCCAACGGTTTGGCCATGCAAAGGCAGCATGCCGAGGAAACTTGGCGTGTGCTCGCTGTTCTGGAAGCGGTCACGAAAGTCAGGAATGTGTAGCTGATCCAAAATGTGTAAACTGTCATGCTGATCATCCGGCTTACTCACGCAACTGCTCTAAATGGAAAGAAGAGAAAGAAATACAGCATATTAAGATTACAAATAAAATATCCTATCCTGAAGCTAAGAAACAATTTAGCATGGGTCAGCCAAGAACAAATATCTCCTATTCTCAAGCCACTAAATCATATCGGTCAATAAGTACACAAACTTCGCATAGCACACAGAAAAAGACACCTGAATCAAAAACAAATGACAAAGAAAAAATTTTTCTGCCACCTCCTCCCAAACAGACAGCAGAAAGTTCAAAAATAAAAACACAAGAAACAGAGAGTTCAAAAAAGAAAATTAAAAGCTCAGAAAGCAGAAGCTCAAGCCGAAGCTCTATAGAAGGGATCCTTTCTGACTTTATTGAATCTGAGATGGAAACAGATGGAGGCAAAGATCTCCCGAGAAATGTTCTGCCTCACAAAACAAAGAAACAGCATCGAAGCAATAAACATTCCTAATGGCTACTCTCATCTCGTGGAACTGCCGAGGCTTTTACCAGGGTATTGATGGTATTAAGCAGCTTATTAATAAACATCAACCCGTCTGTATAGCGATACAAGAGACATTCCTCAAACCTGGTAATTTTGCAAAGCTTCGCAGGTACTCAATGATAAGAAAGGATAAGACATTCAGTGAACGCGCAAGTGGTGGTGTCTGTTTACTTACATCAATCAATTGCCCTTCGAGTGCTCTCCCCTTGGATACCCCCCTCCAAGCGGTTGCAGTGCAGTTGAACATTCGGACACTAACAACTGTCTGCAGTATCTACATCCCGCCCAATGAGAGCATAGATCAAGGAGACTTGGAAAATTTAATTGTTCAACTACCAGTTCCGTTTTTTCTGATCGGTGATTTCAATGGACACAATCCCTTGTGGGGTAGTAAAGACACAAACCGACGAGGGAAGCAAATTGAACAGCTTCTCCACGACCACTGTCTCTGTATCCTCAATAGCACAGAAAGTACTTACTTCCATCAGCCAACAAGGACCTTTCATTCGATTGACCTCGCTATTGTTTCTCCACAGCTTTTGCCTTTCTGTTCCTTTAATGTCGAGAATTATCCATATAATAGTGATCACTTCCCTATTATTATAAGCATTACAGGAAATGGGAGTGTTTCTATCCCTAGAACACCACGGTTTCAGTTGGACAAAGCCGACTGGGAATCCTTTTTACATTATGCCCTCTTCACTGAAGAAATAGTGAAGAATGTGCACATTGACAAGGCTGTGAAGATCATTACAGATAAAATTATTCAAGCAGCTGATATATGTATCCCAAAAACGTCGGTAAAACTACCAAAATACCCAAGGCCTTGGTGGAATCCTGAATGCCAAGATGCCATTAGAAAACAAAGGAAAGCGTGGAGCATTTTTCGGCGATATCCCACAGGTTCAAATCTTATAATATTCAAAAGGGCTAAAGCAAAAGCTCGGCAGGTGCGGAGGAAGAGTCAGAAGAATTCCTGGACCTCGTATGTATCCTCAATTACCTCCTCTACTTCGAGTAAGAAGGTATGGGAGAGAGTCCGGAAAGCGTCCGGTATCTACAAAGAGCACACACTTTCCATCTTAAAGATAAGTGGTGAAGCAGTAACTAGTAGAGAAGGAATTGCCAACGCCATTGGACAGGCGTTTTCAGCCGTCTCAAACAGCAGTAACTATCCTCCTGAATTCCTTTCTGCAAAAATATGCATCGAAAAACAATCTATTGATTTTAAATCTCCCAATACTGAACCTTATAATCAGGATTTTACTGTGCTTTAATTGAAAAGAGCCTTACCGCAGACAAAAAATTCATGTCCTGGTCCGGATGGTATTGCCTACTCTATGTTGAAACACCTCCCTTCTAAGTCACTGGCAGCCATCCTCTTTCTTTTTAATAGAGTATGGAAGGAACAAGTCTTTCCAAATGCCTGGAGAACAGCTTTTGTCATTCCCATTGTTAAACCGGGGAAAGACCCTACCAATCCGTCAAGTTACCGCCCCATTGCTCTAACTAGCTGCCTTTGTAAACTCTTTGAAAAGATGGTCAATACTCGTCTGGTCTATTTTTTGGAGATAAATAATTGTATTTCCCCTTATCAAAATGGTTTTAGAAAAGGACGTGCAACTGTCGATAACATCCTACTCTTAGAAACAGGTATACGTAGAGCGTTCGTTAGAAGAAATCACTATATATCCATATTCTTTGATATAGAGAAAGCCTATGATACCACATGGAGGTACGGTATCCTTCGTGACCTATATAACAACGGTTTACGAGGAAACATGCCGATATTCATCAAACATTTCCTACAGGATCGGAAGTTTCATGTTAAGATAGGCCCTACACTATCTGACGTGTTCCATCAAGAAGAGGGTGTTCCACAAGGCAGTGTATTAAGTGTCACATTGTTTAGTATAAAAATTAACTCTATTTTAAAACAACTGCCTCCAACAGTCCATGGAATGCTGTACGTTGACGACCTGCAAGTCAGTTGTCACGGGGAAGACCTGAATGATATAGAGTGTAAACTGCAGACATCTCTCAATAGAATCATTAAATGGTCACAGGAAAATGGTTTTAGGTTCTCCACCCAAAAGACTGTGTGTGTGCACTTCTGTCGAAAGAAAATTCCTCACCCTGATCCCGAACTATATCTGCAAGATGTGCTGATTCCTGTAGAAAAGGAAATAAAATTCCTAGGAATGATATTTGACCATAAGCTTACCTTTCTTCCCCATATTACCTATCTAAAAAAGAAATGTTTAAAAACTATGAATCTTCTGAAAGTACTGTCAAATACTTCTTGGGGTGCTGATCGAAGCTCAATGCTTCTTATATATAGAGCGCTTATTCGTTCGAAACTTGATTATGGATCAGTCATTTATGGGTCGGCAAGGCCTTCGGTATTAGCCAAACTTGATCCGATACATCACCAGGCCCTTCGGATATGCACTGGTGCCTATAGAACTTCTCCAGTGGAAAGCTTGTATGTGGAAAGTAACGAGACCTCCCTGCGGTTAAGACGTGAAAATCTTTGTTTCAAGCACTACTTCAAAGTCTTATCACAAAGCGAAACTCCTACGCGGTCGAAATTGCTTAATGACCCATACTCCCGTTTATATCAGGCACGACCATCATGTGTCCGTTCTTTCGCCTTGCGGATGAGTGATTTAATAAAGGAGTATAATCTGACCGATATAAACGTACAGCTGGAGAACTTGTTTGGATTTCCTCCTTGGGAGGATTGGAGAATCCATTCTCTGGACACTTTTCGACACTGGGGTAAATCGCAAACTAATGAAACCATCTACAAGCAGATTTTTTGTGAACATAGAAGCAAATATAGGAAGTACATCCCTTTATATACAGACGGATCAAAATCTCAGGATCATGTTGGTGCCGCTTTCGTCACAGAGAAAAATATAGTGGGGGTCCGATTACATCCAGCTTGTTCTGTGCTTACTTCCGAGCTTACTGCAATCCATCTGGGTTTGACTTACCTTTCAAAACAACATTACATGAAGTTTATTATCTACACGGACTCCATGAGTGCCCTAATGTCTCTGGAAAATTATGCTCATCGTTCTCATCCAGTTGTAGCCAAAATCCTGAAGCTGAATAATACTCTAAAAAATCGGGGGTACCAGATTCTTTATTCGTGGATTCCTGGGCACGTTGCCATTAGGGGGAACGAGTTGGCGGATATTGCAGCCAAAACTGCGACCACAATGTACAATTCTCAAATTCCATTAACAGACATAAAAAAGTTTGTCAAAAGCAAAATTCTTAATAAATGGCAGAGGCAATGGGATGACAAAGTCTATAATAAGTTAAGAAATGTGAAACCCTCCATTGAATATTGGCCGTGTACTGCTAATAGAAGGGAAGATGTTCTTTTGGCCCGACTAAGAATTGGCCATTGTCGCCTGACTCACGAGTATCTACTAAAAGGAGAAGAGAATCCCTGCTGCCCAAACTGTAATGCAAATCTGACAGTCCGCCACATCTTGGTAGAATGCCAGAGTTTTAATTATTTTCGACTAAGACACTTCAGTTGTTCAGAATTGGATTTAAGAAATCTAATTGGAAAAACTCATCATCGTAATCTGTTTCTGTTTTTAAAAGATATTGGCTTTTATGGTAGACTATAATTTAGCTTTTATTGTAGATTTTAATCGGTTTTTAGTCACTTTTTACCTATACTAGAAGATTTTAGAAATGACTAACTGCACTGTTACCATGTGTCTGGCGCAGATAACCTTGACAGGTTTTGTGCCAAAATTACAAAAATACAAAAATCCTTCTCGCTGTGCCGCTAGCTGCGCACGTTCCTAAATTTGTCCATTGTTTAATATGTAAGCTGAAAAAAATTGTGGGGTGCATAGGGCAGCCACAGTGATAATGTGCTTTGTCACTAAAATAAAATCATGTGTGTAATTTACCGTTATGTGTATTCTTCACAACAATAACGCAGTTTTACTACATCAAATGAGAGAATTTTAATATATAATATATATCTATATATCCCGAACTCGTTTACAAGAAGCTGCTTTTAACTGACTTATTCATGAGGTATCGGATCAACAACCTGACTTTCAGGATAAAGCTGTTTCAGTTTTGCAAGTCAGAAGATTTATTCACAAATTTGCTAAAAACAAGCATAAAAAATATCTTGATTCCTTTTTTTTTCGTGATTTTGAGAAACATTTTCCGCTAGGGAAGAATCACATTTACTATGTGTACATAACTACTTTGGTCAACTGACGTAAAGGGAACCTATTAATTCCAGCTAAAATGTGACAGACGAATGTAAATATCTTTTCAAGCAAAAAAGTGTTAAAGTAATCATTAACCATAGAAAGAAAGTAACACTTATTTTTATTAATTTAGTAGTCTTGAAAGGAGGTTCTTTTCTTTTTTATCGTACATTAATCTAAAGTAATTAGTTGGTGCAGAATGATTATTTGCTTTTTATCTCTCTTTTTTGATAATTAAGCGAAAAATAAAACTTATTAATTTATCTGCAGTGGAGATCTGGGAAGCGTTATTTCATTTTACGACCTTCGAGAGGGTATTAAATGAAAAAGAAACCTCTCTGAATATATAAATAAATTAACCTGATTCTTTTAATGCAGTAATATTCTAAAAAATAAGCGGAACAAAATTTTGTTACAGAGACATGTTGATTCTTAATTTTTTATGTGCAGTTTTCGTTCACCTTTTAGCTGCGATGTTTACATAGTGAATTAATGCAGGAGCAAATGACAGAATATACTCCTACCAGTTCAATAAAAATGGGGAGAAAAAAGATATTTTTAAAGTGATATAAGGGTTTTCAAGTAATCTATCATTTAGCGAAATTTGTTTTTTTCATTTTTTATCAGAGTGAAATTGAATAAAAATTCACATTAAATGTGAAGATTTTTCTAATACTGCTCAAAATAATGTCTCGAACGATATATAGAATAACACTTTCGGAAATTCTACTATCATGTTATATCCTAACAAATGAAATTACAATGCATACTAGAAATCCAGGGTTGGTTTCAGAAGCAGTTTTGCAGCTTGAACTTTTGTACAATTACATTTTCTAGTACTGCACGTGAAAGGTAGATACTAACTTGTTTACCTCAGAATATCCTCCATGAAAGCATCTCTTGCCTTAAACAATTAGCCCTCGTTTGCTTTGACATAATCAGACAACCTTATCCATTTGTAGGCTGTAAAACATATGCTTGTATATCTATGAAAGAAATACTGCTGTTCTTACAGTCGTGGATACAAATAATTAATCTTTCATTTTAAATCAAAAGAAAAGCAGCGTAATATGCAGACGTTTCCAGTTAACAGTTATGCCATCCAAGTCCCGTGACAGCTCGGAAGATGAGTAACTGAACTGTAATTCGGTTATTCATCTTTTCTAAAATTTTAGACCATATACTTTATGAAAACTTGCCAGTACAATTTCATAAAATAGATTTATAAATTAATTTTAATAGTAATGTGTATAAATTTAAAATTATATTAACTGCTGTACAGGATTTTAAATTTGTACTCATTTTCAGTTTTTGAATGCTTAAGTTTTTTCCCTGCCTTTTTAGGAAAAAATTAATTAATTCAAAATATGAAATACAGAGGTAAAATATTCCTCAATCCTTCTTGTGCTCACAAATCCTTAAAAAAGGAAAAACGAATATTTGTTATCTTAGCGCTATGCAATGATATGTAAATGCTTTATTTTCTAGCCCCATTACTTTTTACAACGATGTTTTAGAATTGCGATGTTTTTGAACCGTTTATTTTCCGACAACGATGTTTCATACCACGATGTTTTAAAACTGTGATGTTTCTCTTTGTGTTTTTTCTTTGACGATGATTTGTACTTCGACGTTTTTAACCCTGCGTTGTTTTCTTTCGAAGTGATATTTGTAAATGATTTTTTTTGCTTCGATAATTTGCAGTATGATGTTTTAAGACTGCGAAATTTTTTCTCTGGTTTTATTTTCTACCACGATGTTTCAGACTTTCCAAGTTTTCTTTTTGCTTCATTTCCCCCATTTTTTGTACTACGTTTTCGTCTTGCTTTGTTTGCGACTTCGTGACGTTTTCGACTGCGATGTTTTAGGCGGACAACAAGGTATCAGACTGACCATATCCATATGGCATGTGTATCAACAAGTTACCGTCTCTCCTATTTTAGTGTGGGGTCACTATAGTCAGGAATAGAATTTTGAAGTTTTGAGACATGAAAAAAGTCACCTTTGCTTTCTCCGGGATTCGAATCACGGATCTCCCATTTGTTAACTAGTCTGTCTTATCCATTTCGAACAGGAAAGTACACGAGTTTGGAATGAAATAATTCATTATTGATTTCGATATTAATGAAGACGATGCCGCTACTGATTCCCCATTTATGATTTTACATTGCATATATTTTCTAACGAAGCATTTACTTGAAACGAATATTTCTTCTGCAATTTAAGACCACATTTTATTTACATGTGCATACCTAAACTCTTATTTAGAAAGTACTATGTCGCATAGTGGTAAGTTCTTATAAACCAAGTTTCAGATCATTATGAAAGATCATTTCAGATCATTATGATCATTATTCTTTCTAGGAACGAAAGCAGTTTCTTGTTTTGATGTACGATTACAATATTTGAATTGATATTCAAATAAATACTAATTTAAACTTAAAAGCAAATTTAATACATACCGAAAATAATTTAATAATATTAATGAAGTTTATTTAAACCGGAAATTTTAGTTACTGATGTTTGTTACGAAAATGCTATGTAATTTTTATGCCTTTTTTCTCTTTTCATTTGATATTGGATAAATAGAGAGGAGGTGTTCAAACGTTCAGTCAAATAAATGAAATAATTTAGGCTTAAACATTTTAAAACTTAGTTCAATTAAGTAAAACCTTAATAATTTTTGAAATCATTAGCTCTTCGAGTCGTAGGAGGAAGGTATAATTCAAGATAATTCAAACGGAATTAATTTGCTTGTTTCTTATGTAACCGATAAAGAATATAGAGAAAAGTTTCTCCAGGTAATGAATTTTAAAAGAAAATCTGGAATTAAATGTCTATTTTTATATGAGGTATGCAGGCTTTCGTTATTCTACTTTCCATTATCATGTGTTGCAATCATAATATTTATAGCACATCAGAGCAATGTATATAAAGTTACGTTATTAGGATATGTACTGAATTATGAATACTGAATAACACCAAAATTTTGGACAGTGCCAAATCAGGCGGCAACAAATAAAGTTAAGGCATTTGCATTCTTTATGCAAATGATTTTGGGAAAAAAAGCTATAACTGTTACAAAAATAATTATTTGTTTTTTACTTAATTGTTGGAAAGACATAAAATTTACAACGCATCGTTCAATAGATATAACATCTTGCCATTAACATTATTAGGATATGCACTGAAATTTAAATACTGAATAACACCGAAGTGCTGAGCAATGAAAAGTCAAGAGAAGACAAGTAAAGCAGAGGCATTTACAAAAAGCTATAATTATTTCTTTGTTACTTAATTGGCCCAATAAGTTACATTTCCCTTATGAATCTTATAATGCATTTTTCGAAGATCACATTTTAAAATTTACGGTACATACAAATACTCTGTAACGTTTTCTTGAATATTATTCATTGAATGTAATATTATTTACTAATAGTTAATGGAAAGGAAAGAAGATTTTCTGTAATTTGTTGACAATGATTAACGCAGAAAGGAGTAAGCGTAACATTGAAATACTCTAAGTATTAATAATAAGAAAAGATGTTTTAAGATACACAGTTTGCTGGCGAATTAATTTTTTTAACGCTGATAACATAAAAAAACGAAGATTTATTTAATTGTAATGCTACCCATTTACGATACAATTTCTAATTATAATAACAAATATAAAATAGACCTAAAGCGAAATGTTCTATGAAGTATATGTAGATTTTGGGAATGTACATAAAGGCATGGTAGATCATTCTAGAATTAATTAAACGAATGTAATTTCGCATTGCATAAAAGTAAGTACGTACGATTTGTAATGAACGGAAGGCTAATTCACAAATGGAGACCGAACAGTTTTTTAACAATCCTTTTATACTGTACAAAAATAAGAGAAACAATAAAAAACTGCACTAAAACTACATCTAATGAAGCAGGCGTATTGGTCCATTAAGAGAACTTTCCCGGAACACTAATTAACGAAGACCTTTTCCGCAATTAGTTGATTTAACGAAGCACCACAACTTGTTTGAAGGTGAAAACAAAAATAGGAAGAACTCGTATTGCGAGAGAGAAACCAAGGAAGACCTGTAATTAAATTTGCTAATTCTTTCATTAAGGAGTTTTTTAGCATGAAAATTCATGTGGTGAATTTGGTTTCATTTTTCTTGCAAAAAAGGTGTGTTTCTCAAGTGATTGTGGGATGAAAATATGCTTCATGAAATACTTCCTCAAGTGTCTATACTTAAGCATGGCTGGGTACCATTAATCATTTGCAAGTTTATAAGTATTTAAAAAAATTAATTTCAAGGATTTTTATTAAGGAGATTCACCAAATTATTCTTACGAACATTTTTTATATTCACAACATTCTTTACGTATTTTTAGCTTTACAAGATCTTTGTTTAGTTAAACAATACTATTGGTTAATAAATGCAAACTTATTAGCTTAACATGTAAAGCTTACTTTCTATACCATATAATATTTTTTAAATAATTTCTTCTTTATATAATGGTTCAAAACAGCTAATTCTTGATATGAAAATAGTTCTTAATGGGTTATAGTTTTATATGAAGAACAGTTTTTGATATTCAAATTCCCTTCATGCTCTTACAAACAAGTAAATAAAAAAAGAGTAAATTGAATATGAGTAAACAAGAAAAAATACTTCTTAACTTCTTTTTTCTCATTCACTGTGTGTTTAACATACCTGAGTGAAGTTTATGCCTTGCCTCACATTTTTCCTAATAATATATTTTTCGTCGGCAGACTGTGTACAGTTATTGCTTCTTTTTTGTGATGTTTCCTAACTTTGAATATTGATAGCTATTGAAATATTATGCGTTGACTTGCATTTCTAGAACTCGGAGAAGGCTACTGTAAGACTTTTAGTGAAATGAAGGTACGATATAAATAAGACCTTCAGTGAAAGATGAGTAACTAATTAGTTATAGCAGTCAAATACGAATTCGGAATCATATCTTACATGGTTGAATGTGTATTAAGCTGGCTCTTGTGATCCAAAAAATGCTGCATATACATAACCTCGCTAGGAGTTTTCTTCGCATAATGTTTGAATAATTTTAAAAATTTGATTATTTTATCATCTCAAGGCGGAAATTAAAAATATTTTATTCCTTTGATATTTATCCCAGACATGCCATACTCTCCGACCAAAGAGCGTAACCTTTTAAGGAAAGTAGAAATATAAGACGGGCGTGCTTGGAGAAACAAATCGCAAATGTCATTTAGTACTAGGAACTGAGCAAGCTATTTTAATTGGGACAATATATTAAAATAATAGCAAACACACAATTGCTCACGCTTTAATTGAAGTGAGGATTCGAAACATTTTAAGTACAGAGTCTGCACAGGAGATGTTCGGAAAGCTCCAGAATAAATGCAGAAAACTGAATGATATGATGTGTCGAGTTTCAGTAACACAGAGGAACGTGAAGATCGGTATGCCACAGAGGAGTACTTTGATTTTGATATACCCAATCATCACTGTTTCACTAATCTAATCATCACTGTTTATGTCATATCAGAGCGGTCAGCTGCCCACTATGTATTTGACAAAGCTTTTAGAATGTTCATGGTCTTCAAGCCCTTTTTTGCTAATGTATAGAATATGTGGTCGAGTTTACTGTCAATATACTCTAAAGAACCGTTTAAACAGAGCTCTGGATCTGGATTTAGGCCTCTGTGGCGGCAAAGGTGCATACATTTAGTCTTCTCCCTTGCATAGTTGCATCTATGTTCATTTGATCATTTTAGAAATTTGTTCAGCGCAGTTTACAGCCGTCTGGCGATATATCTCATGTCAACTCACCTTAACTTACCATTAAGTCATCCACATATGTACTTATCATAAGTCATCCGCATATGTACTTATCATTAAGTATCCACCTAATTCATCCACATAGGTACCATAAAGAACAGAAGGAAGCTCTTTTAAGACAGTTTATCTTTAGTTTAAAAAATTCTTCACTCAGGACACATCCTTGAGACATAGATTCTTCATACAATATTTTGGGCAGGATAGAACTAAGCTTTATTTGGAACGTCCTATTTTTTAAAATCATTCTCAACAAAAATGAGTAAATTGGCACACAGATTACTATGATAAAGGTAGCGGAGAATACCACATCTCCAGGTCTTATCATTTTTATGTAGAAAAACCAGATATCAGGTGCTTCATTCCAACTAAAGCATTTCAGCCCTATCCACAGGCGACCTACCTCTACGGAACCCATTCTGACACGGCTGAAGGTAACCATTTTTTCTATACGATAAACTAGATTAGTAGCTGTATTTACCATTTTTTCCAAGACTGCAATTGCAGCTGGTTTGGGCTGTAGGAGAATAATTATAAGTGTTATTCAGGTCTTTATTTGGTTTGGAGGTGGGAATGAGAAACATTTCCTCCATATATTTGGAGAAATACGCTCCTTTCAAAATCTATTAAAAAGGGTGAGAAGGAAGCCAATGACTCATAGGATAAATACTTTAGCATGATACACTAGCTCACACCATCTGGACCTGAACTTGTTTTACCTATCAGAGAAAGGAATTTTCAGCTCAACTATTGTGAAGTATATGTTGTAATTTTCCGAGTTGGTCACATTAAACATGGTTGGAATTGTCTTAGATTACAGCTTACTTGAAGGGAATGAATAGTGACCATGCAATAATTCGAAATAAAAACGGAAGCCTCCCTAATACTATCAGGTATTTCTTCCCTCCTACTGATCAAAGTACCATTTTTTTTCAAAAGAGAATGTGGATGATTTTAGTAAATTCCAGATATTTTCCTAAGATGCTCCCAAAAACGTTTACTTTGCGTATCTGAACTTATTCATCCCATTTCTTTGCCTTGACATGGTTATAGATGAGAAAATTGGAACCTGTAAGGTATCGCTAAAAACATTCCACAATTTCCTCTCTTTCCGGTGAGTTTCTTTACATTCGTCTGTCCACAATGGTTTTGGAAGCTGTGGGAGTTGCTCATGGTCTGGTAATCGAGAGTTCTGCTGCATGCGTTATGATTTCAATTATTGTATTCATTGCGGCTTCAACTTTCATATTATTTACTGTTTCTTGACTGACAGGTAAGGATAAGAAAAGTGACTAATCTGTCGTTTCATAAATAACACGAGAAGCAAGGTACAAAGGAGCTGTGCCACCTGTACAGGAGATGAACATTAGAAAATGATTACTACTATAAAGATCTTTATCAACTG
This sequence comes from Stegodyphus mimosarum, assembly GCA_000611955.2. NCBI lineage: Eukaryota > Metazoa > Arthropoda > Arachnida > Araneae > Eresidae > Stegodyphus > Stegodyphus mimosarum. The sequence goes on along the minus strand of KK116381.1, from coordinate 435,938 downwards.
CACATGAAAAGTGAGCTAGCAGGGAGGCATGAAAAAGTAGAGATGTATGATACTATAGCATAAAATGTCTTGATTGGCCGATGTTAATTTTCTTTCCATCATTTAGAAACATTGACAATGATCGTCAACCAACAGCTTAATACGTTTCCCACTAGTATTTAATAGATGATTTCCCTAAATAGGGCCATTTAAATCGCCATGAAAAATGAATAGTAAAGCAACTTATCTGTGAAATCATTCAAAACCGATTGATAATAAATTTCAATTGGCTGCAATTTGTAAAGGTAAATCCTCATATTTTTACTCCGAATTCCATTTCAGCTGTAGGAAGGCAAATTGGCTAAAATAACTATAAATTGATTAGTTTTGAAGTTCCCTCTCTCCCTTCTCTCTTTAATGTTACGCTCGTACTCGTGAATCAAAGCTGCAAAATACGTGTGGTAACTTTTCGTTCCACGCCGATTCAGCGTAGCAATTTTTTTCAACAAGTAATAACGATTCTTCATATAGTAGTTTATATTCATTCCAATGTACGTATCTACCAAGCAACGCGTTTTGTCAAAATATAGCTGGCCATTTTTCAGTTCTACTAAGATTTATATTATTGTGCAAGCATGACATTTATTAGTGCAAGCATGGCATTTACTAGTGCAAGCATGAAATTATATTAGTGACTTCGGCTATATTTCAAGATTTTGCTTCCTTTAATATCCCGTTCTTGTACGACGAACTCGCGAATCTCATTATGTGACTGGTGTTATCTAAGTTTCTTGTGAACAAATCTGTATATAAAGTTTTACTAAAACATTAATGTTATGGTTAAATACGTGTTTCACAGGTGAACTGCGCGTGCTTTTCTGTTGCTATACATGAGTAAGTCCACATTTATTTTTTACCCAATTTTAGATTAGTAAGACATACCAGAATTAAATCTTAATATTTTCTTCACTCAGGGGTATCGTGGCAGCAATGCAGAAAATAATTATCACTAAAATGTTGGTTAACTCTTAAAGATTACAACACAAGTATAAGAAACAAAATGTCATCAAAACCCTTAGACCAACTTGTATTGCGACTGCCTTGTGATTAGTATTTAATGGAAAGATGGAGGATGGATAATCACTCGACGTAAGTAATAATTCATCACTAGAGAATAATTCACTAGAAACATAATCTTTAATAATGATAAAGAACCTCCTAAATTCACTTAATGTTCCGGTTTCAGAAACATCTCCTGAAGCGCTAAATATACAGAATGGTGGGCAGCAATTAAATGTTAAGTGTACACAAGACTCTGATAGAAACTACAATAGTTCCATCATATGAAATTGGCCATCAGGAATGTTTCCTTTTCCGCCACTGCTCCTTTGTTTTTCTCGAAAGAAGATACTGAGGAATGGACATATATTCTTCAGTACCCATTTTATATGATTCTAAAAGATTACAGTTCGTTCTACTGTATGAGATGGAATTTCATTTCGAATTTCAGGTATGCATTACTTTTTATTTTTCTGGTTTGTATTATGTTCTTTCTGATTATTTCCTGAAACTGTTTCTATTTCTTTTGAAAGTAAAAGCATTTGCGTTTTTTGCGACCATGAAGATGACTTATGTTGATATGGTTTGACACTGGTCTGACTAGACACAGATTTAACTAATGTTACTGCCGCTAAATAAGATAAATTTGCAATTGGCTACATATTCAAAAGTAATCTGGGAACTTCTGCATGTGATCCTTTTGGTGACATTAAGATAGTGAGCTACCAAATTGGACAAAAGTGGGTACAGGCAGGATGAACCGCTTTGCAATTGACAAAGAATGGGTCAACAAGGCAACTATTACTCTCATGGTCAGCAGCAGAATAATTTGCGCAAGTGAACCTACCACGAGAATTTGTCTGTGTGCTGAAAAATTGGTATTGAAAGTAATACATAAGGTTTGATACATATGGCTGGAGTGGATAATGCAAATAGCCAGCCTATATGCTCTTCAGAAAATCAGGGATCTTATATGTTAATATAAGGCTTGGTGGGAAGCAACTGGTCATCTGTTCTGAACTTTTTACTCTCATCACCACAAATATTTTAGTCTTGAAGTTGGGTTATAGTTTATTTCTCAAACACTAAAAAGAAGTCTTGCTCAGAGATCATTTATAGTGAAAAATTTCAAGACTAAAACTTTCGTTCCATAGATTCCTTTGGCAAACTTCCTTTAGCAAACTCACCGATTGCAGAGTACTGGTTGTTTCAGTGAGATGGTCTCAAGATCTAAATTGTTTTATGTTCTGAGGTTCACCTGCCACAGATACCATATTACAAATATTGTCGGCATTTCCCTCGGTGCGATGATTTTCAGTATTTAGTTATTTTTAGTTTAAGAAAGACTAGTGATCAGCCTGTTGACAATTGAAAACAGCTAAGTGCTTCCCGTTTAGACTGAAGTAGAGACGTCGTATCTCCTGCCTCAGCTAACAAGATTTTCTTTTTCAGTCATACAGGTCACCATACACGGAAAACGTGTAGACGGTTTTCTCTCTATGAGAAACTAGAAAAAATGATATGTAAGAGCATTAATCAGCGAGCCCCATCCTAAAGAAAAGAAGCAAAAAATAAAAACGTACAAACGAGAGGAGGAGCGGGAAGGGAAAGGAGGATAGCTTTCTGGGGCTCCAGGATCGTGACACCCCTCTCGACAAGAAAATGATCCTCTAAAGGGCTATGGTCTCTGGGATTGTCATATTCGTACTTAAAGAGTTAGCTCCTGAGGGCATTATAAAATCAAAGGTAAGCAAAGTTAAACCATATATGAGTTGCATTCTTTTTGTAAAATGAAGGGAACTTATTTATAAATACTTCAACCGTTACATTACTAAAAGTTAATAAATACTAAGTGTCAACATCAGATTCTATGCACAACTCATTTTAATTTAATAAGGAGGAGTTACATCTTCGTTATATAGTTGTAAGACCATCATATATTTAATTGTTTGGCCAACTGGAAGTAATGTTTCCCTTTGAAAAATAAGCAGAATGGATGTATTATTTCTCGTTGGGCTACAAAGTAGTATACAGTAGAAAATATTACTCTAAAACAATTTTTATTGCATCAGTTTAGATGTTACCTATTTTCAGTACTAATTGTTTTATTTTTTTTCTAATTGTATTCTTTTTTGAATATTTTCTTTGTTAAAATTTATTTAAAAAAAGTGACATTTGTATTGAATAAAGGTGTAACAATTTAAAATTTGAAATAAAATGCCAATTTTTTAAACTGAAATTTAATATGTAGCATTGTATTTATAATTTACTTATTTTGATCTCAGCGAAAATCAGCAATCAGTTTCATTTTTCTATTGGATATTTCATCATGGCTCAAAAACGAATGAAAGAATCAGTAAGCAGAAAGTAAAGAAAAACAAAACCGTTCTAGTTATTGAGTATTTTTTATAATATCACAACTGTCGTAAAATTAATTTATGATTTTCATAAAGATATTCTTTAATACTCCGAGATGAATCGAAAATCATTTCTGCAAGAAACAAAAAAATATCTGCAACATTAATGAATCAAGCAGTATATAATTTTAGATTAAAAACTTATCCTAACTGTTGAAGATGCGATTTTGTTATACTTTACAGTTAATGCAAAAGCTAGGTTACTTTCCGTCAGTTACTTAAAGAAATCGATTATTCTCCATTTTCCGCCCATTTTGGAAAATCTCTTTATGTTGTTTTCATGCTGAAAAGCAGCTTGGCATTCATTTTCTCCTTATCTGCCATGTTAGCGCCTCGCGAATATCAGCTTTTGTTTCCACCGTTCCTTCTAAAGACAGAAGTTGTTGCAGCTGTCCCCCTTTTTGTGAAACAGAAGCCTTAAATGAAGTACGGGAAAGGTAAATAATGAAGTATATGTAAATGATGTTCTCAAAATCGTTCACAAGCTCTTTCACGGGCCTTTTAAATTCGTGATCGATTTGGTGAAAAACTTTCCCAAGTTTCTTACTCCTTTATTTTCTTTGAGAAATACCAACTCGTTTATTTTTAAGTATTTGCTTCTTCCTGGGAAACGCAAAACTGCAACTTTCATTCGCCCCGACTACAAAATAAAGCATGTCCTATAATTTTACTTTCTTTCTCGAAAAATTCTATTTTAATGTCAGTTTTTACTGAATAAAATTAAGAATACATGCTATTCAAAACTGAGCTGTTTTTGTTGCCTTTATTGAAAATGTAATCGAAATATAAAAAGCTTTTCTACCAAACTGACGATAGTCTGAAATAAAATTTTTCCTAATTTGTTATTTCAAATCACTTTAGTAAAAGAACGTATTTTAAGTATTATTTTTATTTAAATTTTAATAATAAGTTGCAAAACAGAAATGTTATTGGTCAATTTTTTATTACGTAGAAAGCATGAACACTTTTGTAAATAAAAGAGTTTAATTATGTTGTTAAAAATTATCATTATTAAATTTGTAATTCAATTATAAATAGAAAATTTCCAGCATTTTACTATTTGGTGCAGAAATAAAATTACCTTTCGTAAAATGTTTTACAGATCGGTTTAAATCTACAACTGTAAAGTTTTCCAAGGTTTCACGACATAAATATTTATGCTAAGACTAATTGAGTAATTGATACGAAGAAAATATAAAGTATATATAAGACATCATATCAAAGCATTTTTTGTTTAAGCAACATCTAATACGTATTTCCTTTCCTTTGCTTGAAATTATAATACTAAATGTATACTTATAGCTTTTACTTTACATCTAAGGGAAGCGCTGAAGAATCAGTTTCTTACAAAATCACATAAGAGTACCGTAAATGAAAATAAATTAGTTACTTGAAATTGAAATAAATTGAACAGTCTCGGTTTTCCTTTTATGATAAATACAGTTTTATGCCCAGTTTATTCTGAAGTGTTGAGTGACAAAATTTTAAATATACTTTAGAATACCATATTTCTGAGGATGATTTCGTTAATAAGAGTTTTTTTCTTTATTTTTTGCTAAGTTACTGACCTCTGAGGTATGAAGAACATGGTGAACATAAAACTTATTGAATACTGGTCCTTGAAATGCATTTAAAATCATATTAATAAACATGTTACGGAAGGGAATTCATGACATGGATGTGTGATGCATGTATTGTAATAACAATAATGTAAAATTATGAAGCAATAAATACGAGTTTAGAATTCCACATTACTTTGATTCTGAAATGACATCGATTGCAAGATACATCCCTCTAATTTTAAGTATAGCTCTTATAATTTTAACCCATTATAACCAAATAGATGAAAATAATAAAATATATTTGAAGAGGATTTCATTATCAAAGAATAGAAGTCACTAATAGTAACAGTATCTGTTTATTTCAAGCTTCCAACTACGTAAATATGAATAACTGAACAGTTCAGAACCACCAGAAGAAAAACCAGCAGCTAAAGTAATAATAATGACGAAAAGGGAAAAAATATTTATAGTTATTTTCTGTATGAAATTCAAAGTTAAGTATCTGCGTGAAATTTACGCATCCTAATTCGAATGTGTTGATAGCTAAATGTTAAATTTTCAGATTGGCATATTTTTTAAATAGTCTAATACTTTAAATTAATCACTAACTTAAACTAAAATTAAACAAATACGAAAACTTCCCAAATGCGATAAAATTTGAGAAGAGATAATAAAAACCTACTATATTTCTTTTATTTATTAAATTTTTCTTCGAGATATACAGAAAAAATGCATGTATTTGTATGCAGATACTTACAATCTTCATTTCTTATTAAACTTACATGGCGTTTCGATTTTGATAGGTTTATGATCTTGGAGAAAAATTACTAGAACTTTTATTTCTCCTAAACCGTAGATGCTCATTGATCAGATTGGTTGTTTTCAAATTTTCAGCTGCGGAGAAAAACTGTTCACGTAAAAAATACCGCCAAAGAAAACAATTATTCTTATTAAAAACATATAACTTAGACGTATTTATCTTTTGAAAAGTACAAAAAAAGGACGAAACTCATTAAAAGATTGATCTTCTAATAGGATTTTTACCACAGAGTAAGTTCGTAGTCCATTTGTAAATTTTCTGAAGCTTTACTTACGTTCATTTTTAATGACAATGAAAATAACTCATAGTTGGTCTCAAAATTATTAAAAGCTTCTAATTCTTGACATAATAATTAATGTCATAACAATGCTAATTATCTTACAGGAAATAAATGCGTGAACCGCATACAGTTTCTGAGAAGCCGTCAGTGGCTCGCGGGCAGCAGTTTGAGACCATTGGAATACAGTACGATAAATGAAAAAATTCCGTCTTTAACAGCCTAAATTTATTTTCCTGCGAAGAAAAACCTATTTTAATTTTATCAGCCTCTGGGAATCATATAGGTATGCTAAAAAGCAACCTGAAACTAAAATAATTAAGCAAAAAAAAAAAAAACGTTTATAGCAGTTTTTGTGTTAAATTGTATCAGCACAGAAAATTACCATTTCAGCTTACTCTCACGCATTACTTAAAGTATGTGTGACGCGTTTAAAAGTGCAATGAAAAACTGCATGCATTAAGATGTACTCGAAAAGCTAAAAATACGGAATAAACTAGGAAGATGCATCATGAGATTGCTCATAGACTTAGCATCCTAAAATTAAATAAAAATTAAATAAAATATTTTAGATTCATAATTTGCTTGCTAAATTTAAGTAGAAGTTATCCTAAACGACCAATTAACAGTTTTTATTAGAAACGTTCTGAAGCATAATGCATTCAAATATATAAATTATTTCAAACTAAACTTAAACTATATAAAAACGTGCTTTTAAACGAAACGACATAAATTATTTTTTAGAAAAATGATTTCTCAAGGTTCAATCGATTCAATAAATTCACAAATTAAGTAGCCCTTCTCAAATTAAAACAAGGAATGTTCTTATTTTATCCTGTTTCTTGATTTTACGGTTCACATAATCAATCTATCTTTTGTTCTTTCAATTTAATCTGAAATTAAAAAAAAATATTCAATCTCGTTTAGTGAATGAACTATGTTACGATTAAGATTAAATGAAAATCGGACAGAATTTTCTAAGATAAATGAGATTCTGGGAAATATCGAACTCTTTATTAGTATTTTTTCATTTAATGAATCTAAGGTTTCTTTTAGATTTCCTTATTTTTTTGAATTACTGTGCTGGTCTTTTTAGCATAATTAAATTGCAATATTATAAAGTATTTTATTCTATATCTGAATGCTTATCGATCTCCAAAGAAATTCAAATCCATCTTTTATGTTTTAGTCATTCCTTTTAAAATTAACTCAAGGTACTCCCAGTTCACTCTTTTTGGAAAGCAAAAATAAGCCTGATCAGTTCATGATCTTTTCGCGCGTTATCTGGCCCACTTCCATAGTTCATCATATTCTCATCATAAAGTCCATATATATATATATTTGAAGAGAGAGAAACTTCAATGTCAAATTATAGTTAGTTTCAATTCTTCAACCGAATGGATTCCATTTAAATAAGTACGCATAATAAATATTTTCAGTAACATAGGATATGAAAACTGTTAAAATGTAATAACATAATAAGGCGGAAAATTCTAAGCAAATATTTTATATATATTTTCCCTTTTATTGGATGTCACTTCTAGAGACACATCTTACTGACCTCGGAAGTCTACAAGTCTATTATTACTCTCACCCCGACTAACCCATTTTTTGTGTCTGTTTAGCTTTATTATTCAGTATTATGTTCTTCGAACTTACACCATATACAATTCAAAAGCAAAATTGCAAAAATTTTAAAAGCAGCACAACAGTACACGTTTAGAATTTCCAATGCAGCGTTATGTATTGGCATACATTTTTCTGCTCTGTTTCAGCCTTTTCACAGATCATCATATCAATGATGGTTGAAATGTTCAGTTTTCTTACTATTTCAGTCAAATTTTCGGTTTTCTTACTAAGATGACTTATACAATTCTTTTTAATATTAAGCTTTTGTATGTTTACTTTATTTATTAAATATCTTTATATACAGATTACGTTCTTTGCACTTAACGCTACATAAAATTAGATTGAACAGCAAAATCACAAAATATTCAAAAACGGAAAATCTTCAGAATTTCTGATGGACAGTCTCACACCCTGGAGATAAAAATGTTTATGCGGAATATTAAAAATTAATAAAACGAATTAGAAATTCAAAATTCGGACTTCCAGGTGCCCATGTTCGGATCGAGAACTACGTTATTCAAAATGAGGGCGGTAGGCACTTTTTTTTTAACATACATAAATTCATACAGATTCTTCATTGTTTAAGTTGTTTAAATATAAGACAGAAATATAATATTTAATAAAATATTTAATAAAATATTTAATAACATTTAAATATAATAAATAATAAAATACAATTAGAAGTAAATAATTTATAATAGTTGTAATTTCTAATAACAATAACTTGAAAAGTGATACGTCATTTTTATTGATTCAACGCAAAATGCCCTTTCGAAACTAATATATCATTCGGGACTAACCTCACGTTTGAGCTGATAACAATTAAACATTCAAAAACCGAAATTTAAGTATATATTGTATTTAAAAACCGTGTTGAGCTTAGCATAATGAACAGCTTTATTTATTATTGATGTTTTATACTACGAACAATAATATGAAAATTATAGCACATATAAGCATTAAAAAGATTTGATCAATTGATGTAATTCTTCTCATTCAGAAATGGTGTCGAACTGTTGCATTAATCTCAATGTATAAAAAACAAATATAATTTAACACAGACATAAGCTTTTGGTTTAAAGCGATCAGAAAATACCAATGATTACATTTCTGTAACGTAAGTGAAATAGATATTTTTTCAGTTGGAAAATATGACAGAATAATTGCACAAATTATCTCCCATTGAACTTTTAACTACCTACCGAATACAATTTCTCTCTCACTTTAAAGCAATTTAAGAAGGATATTTGTGAATAGTTAACTTTTTGCTAGTAACCCGACTTTTAAATTTACTTGAACACCTGAAATTCAAATTCCACAAATACAGCTTTAAATCTTTTCAGAAAAAACTTGGGCGTACTCTCTTCAACATCCAAAAAACCTTTACACCGATGTAAAGACAGATCAAATGCATATGCCGAAATAAAGCCAAGTTTGATATTTAACTCTAAAATGCTGAAATAATGCAGAATTTTTTCTTAGGAACTTGCTCTTGAAGACAGCTCTAGATGAGTAAGCTTTAAAGCAAGAATAAATGCTTAAAAAGTTTAAACACAATACTTTAGAACTGCAAACGATGGTTTGTTTCAATTAGTATTTTGAAGCAGCATTTCCTCTTGAGAGAACTACAAGTGGCCATCAGAAAAAGATAACAGTTGTAAGTAACTGTTAATGAACTAACTGACATTCGAGTTATTCAAAATGAACTGCGATTTCTGAAAAACCTTTTTTTTTATTGAGAATGTCTTTTATCTTTGCTTTTGGTCCTCGCGCTGAATTTCGTTTCGAGAAAATACACTGGCTTTATTACCCAGCATAAAAAGTAGGATACAAATTTAAAGTTTGAGTTATTTTGGGAAATATTCATTAGGACTTTAAAAAGCATTTATATATACATTTTTCATATTCTAGCTACAGAACAAAAACAGAAGCTATTGATTCGAAGCATATTGCATTATTTAACTCATTTAGCAATTTCGTTTTGTTGCTACAAAGCCTCCAAATATTCAGAAGGACTTGGTGGACAAGCACTGTCCAAACATTAGGGAATTTTTGCGAGTGAGAAGTTCGAAAGGTCCACTGATTCCGAAGGCTGAACGTTACAGATGCTGATTACTAACGTAGTGGAAAGATTACAAATTTTTACAACATAACTGCTCGAAATGTGTAGGGAGAATAAACTACAATTTGCTTTATTTAAGTAAAGCTTAACACTTTTACAGCACAAATAAAACAAAATAAATGTTTGAGATATGGATTTGTGTGATTTTTGGCAGCTAACGTTTTCGGACAGAATACAAACATTTTTATTCTTCAAAGTTTGTAAGCTGGGGACGCAAATTTTAGGCTCGTGATAACCAACGTTTGCAGTCTGGACCCAAAATTTATATTCTGGAGAAATATCGTTAGATTTTAAATGTTACCTCAGTGTAGAAACATGTAATCTAATTTTTGACCCAGAATCAATGGTTCGTTTAGAAGGTAGTTTGCCCGCCTTCTTGGCATCCTTCGTGGTGTAGTGGTCAGCATCCTCGAGGCGTATTCAAGACGTCCGTGGTTCGAGTCCTGTGAAGGCATTTCTTGGAAGAATTCGAAGCCTGCGAGGGCATTGCTCCTTTTTCATCTCTCCTGTTTCAAAATAACCTAATGACTCTACAAGTGGCGCCGGGATTTGGCGATTGGAACCTTTAATCCCAAGTCGCCCTTTAAAAGGAGGAGTATGCAAGTTATTTCTGCCGCCTTCTTGGCATGGCTTCGTGGTGTTGTGGTCAGTACGCTCGACCGGTATTCGCGAGATCCGTGGTTCGAGTCCTGGCGAAGGCATCGCTAATCTTTTATCTCTCCTGCTTCGAAATAAACTAATGACTCTACACCTTCATTTAGATTTCTTTGCAGGCGTTAAATGCTTACCATTCCTAAATACTTATAACGACAACTCATAACTGAGAATTCATTCTTGTTTTCTCGTGTAACTTGTTCATCAGATAATTGTAACAAATGTTGTGCGTTATAGAATGATAGTTATGAATATACTGTTTTTTTTGCAACTGCACAGTTCATATATGACATAAAAATACCTCTATGGTGATAATATTTTGCAGATTTCCAGGGCTCTCATCTTTGCCCATGACACTATTTGAATAGGCTTTAACACAGAGACAGCGACAACAACAAAAACAAGAACGGGATAAAAATCACACATGCATGGATCACAGAAGCCCACTTGAACATCATTCTATATATCAAAATATAGAAGAAAATTGTTCCATTCTTTGAAAACGCCTTTTTCTTCTTCTGTGTACTAAAATTTGAGGACTAGCATTAAAGCAAAATTTACTTCGAACGACTCTAAATTTTAAGTAAAACGTATCGTTTAATTATGTATTGAATAAGATAAATACGTATTAAATTTTACTCTAATCATTGTATATTACAACTCTTGTGAGCACATGCTCCTGGAGAATTATCAGAAAAGAAAATCTTGACGAAACTGTGCTCAAATCAATCAGAAAATGGCCTCGAATTCTTCCACTTGAAAGACGGATGTGTTGGTGTACAACAGCGTCCCTTATAGAGAAAGCTTTTAGTTTCTTTTTTTCACAGATTAGACTATTGGATTGGTATATATGCATTTCTTATTCTTATAACTTTTCAGATCACTAAGGAGAAATATTAACTGTCTCACAAAATTTCGAAAATATTTAGTATAGTATATTTAAATAGAAATAACGTGGACGTCTTTCTGAACAATTTGGAATTTATTAAAGCAATGTCTTCAAAATGCTCCGATAACTAACCATGATGAATTTGTCTATAAAAAAATGCAGTGTATGAAGTGACCACAGTGCAAAGATTCGTAAACTAAATAAACACTAAGGACGTCAAATACAAATGCTTCCATGATATTAGTTAAGAAAACTTAACTTTGTTAATTAATTTTGGTTTTATTTGTTGAAAATTAAGACTCAAATTTTTAACCGTAGCGTTATGGATGGAAAATTTTGTATAGAAGGCTGACTTCCTTATTCATTACACATGAAACTGTCTTCCAACTTTTAATGTATCCGATTTCGGTTTGCATGTATATTGGAAAAAATGAATCAAGGTACAAAGCGAGAGAGTCATTTTTTAATTAAAATCAAGAAAATAACCTCTTATTCATGACATTTTGAGGAACTTTGAAATTTGACGGCTAAACCCGTAAGGCTCAGAGGGTTAAAGAAAATAAAAGTGAAATGCATGCTTAAGGTTTAAATTCAAGTTCAGTTTGACTGTACTGAATTATTTATTATTATAATCAGACGGAACTTGAGTTTAATACTTAAACGTCAATTTAATGTTTTGTGGATGTCAATTAAATGTTTTGTGGATGTCAAATTAATGTTTTGTTGATGTAAATTTAATGTTTTGTTGATGTCAAACGTCAATTTACTGTTTCGTTGATGATGTTTGTAGAAAAATTGCCAATTTACAGATGCATATTTCCTAATTTAGACTCTGGAATAGTGTATATTTTCATTTAAAAAAAATTACACAAATATTTTCTGTCTATTATAGAAGATTTTGGTTTGGCACATTATGATCTTATAAATAGTTTTGATTTTCCGTTTCTGAGGTGTATATTATTTTTACTAATAGTTATTTTAATCTGTAAAACTTTTTTTCATTTCTTATTTCTCTTGCACTTCCTTGCCAGGATGTAAATGGGTTAGGGCGAACGAGATTGTATTTAAACTGAAGTAGCGAAAATGGAACGTGTTTCTCTTTTGAGTGTGACCATTGTTCTTTGTGCCAGCTGTTCTGAATCTTGGCTTCGAATTCTTGCCGCCGAAAATCAACCTGTAGGGTATGTTAATTTGTGTAGTCTTGACCTGCTAACTTATTTTTAAATCTAATTTAGTTTACCGTTATCTTTCGCTTTACTGCCACAAGTGGATGGTGATTTGTGAGCACAAAGATTGTGTCATCTGTAAATAACTGAGTTCAATGAAAGGGTCCTTCACACCATTTCTAAGTTGTATTCATCTTCCAGTCTCAGCGTTTTGTCAGTAACATACTTTTAAGTAGGTCTAGTAGCAGTTTATGCTAAACAAGAAAGGAGTTGGGAGTCAAATTGCTTAATGGCTATGGCTTAATGACTTAACGCTTAAGTGCCCAAAGCCAGGCATTTATAAATAACAATAACGGAGAGGAAAATAGTAAAGAGTGATTACATTAATAATAAACCTTAATGCAGACTAATTCATTAATTAATGATATAGCTTCGTATTTCGATGTTTCCCTAATCTTTTAACAAAAAAAATTATTTAGAAAGTTTTTTATATATGCTAATTAATAATTTTATATGGGCTGCATTAAATATATAAATTATCTCATGCTTTTCAGAGAAGAGTGAACTGGTGACATTACCTAATGAAAATATTATGCTTAGAGTGCGAATGACTAGTCTACTAAATTTAGAGCTTTGAGCAAATGGATCCCTTATTAAAAGTGTTAGACCTGAATTAATGCGTTAGAGTTTATGACATATTAATGTGTTGATTAAAAGCGTTAGATCTGATTTAAGTGACATCATGAATATATTTGGAAGTTTGGTGCTCCATTTGTCAATATCATTACCAAAACGTATATTTCTGGGTAAATTGTTGTGCCACTTATAATATTTGGTAAATATTTGCACTAGAAAATGTTGTTTGAGCCTCTTACTACATATTAGAGCACGTTTATTCTATAAGCACATCAATCAATATTATTAAAACTGTTACTTCTACAAGTGCGTAATTTGTATTATACCTGAATATATGTATTCTGATAGCTTAAAGATTTTCCTTAATGGGTAATGTAAGCGAATCCTTTGATGTTGCACTGGTATCACGCTTTTATGTATTTAATCATTTATGACAAGAAAATTAAAACTATCCATTTTCTATACATTTGATTAGAAGACGGATACTGGCTCATATTTACCTTATACATAGATAAAACCACATTATCGTCCATGTAGCTAGCACCTTTTTTTAGATTCAAACTTTTAATGCCAAGGGGGGTTTTTCCATCTCGCTGTTAGTGCGTGAGCAGTATTCTTGGTTATAAGAGTTGTCTACGAACATATGAATTCTGCTTATCTGCATTCAGGAGGCGTTGAAATGATATTAGCAAAAATAAAGGAAACATGAGATAGGAAATTTCAATGAAAACTTGAAAAAAGCTTAAAAGAAAATTAGAGACGAAAAAAAAATTCTGTTTTAAGAAAACTTAATTTTTTTCTTTGCCATGCATTTTATTTTACTAGTAATCCTTAATTTAAAAAAAAACTAGTATTGGAAGTTCTTGATTGAGAATGATACTGTAATCGCTACTCATAAAGTGTTAGTTGGATATATGAAGATGCTATGACAGCGATGCATTATATACAATGCAAAATGCAAGCGAGAGAGAACATACTATACCTATAAAAAAGCCCTTCAGTGATTTAAAACTTTTGAACATTTCATACGAAAAATACTTTGAATATGTAAGATGAGGAAGTGGGAAATAAAAATGTTATGGGTGGATTTGATAAAGTCATCGCCACGTCTGCGGGCTTCTAATTTCCAAAAAGGGTCTGACTAAGATTAACTTTTCTATTTCTGTTGGTGTCATTTATCTCCTTGCTCTTGACCTGCATGATCGGATTACGTCTACGAATTAATCATGGTCATAACAAAACGTACGCCTGTTGTTGACGAACAGGCTTATAAATGATAATAAGATTTTGCTCAGTTCCGATTGAACAATCCACGTTATTCATTCTCTATTACTAACTTCTCAAAGAAACCTACAGTTCAAAGCTATTTTAAGCATCCCCGTACTGAAAAGACATTATACATTTGCAAACATCCATGTCATCTCCGGAATTCAAAACTGGGACCAACCATACAGGAACTGGCATCGCTAATCATCACATAAACAGAGTTTTTGTGTTATTCAATATGCAGAAAGAAATCTGGAGTCGTGATTCAGTGTGCTTTCAAAGTATTATTTTGCAGTCATTGAAATTTATAAGCATCAGTATAAACATAATTTTAACATATTCGAAATGTAAAAATACTGTTACGAATTTTGTATATCTGCAAACAATTTTAGTGAAATTATAAACAGAATTATAATACCTCTTGTGTAACTCAACATAAAATGCCTCAAGAGGCGAAGCTCCGCCGGAAAAATAAGAGTGCAAGGGCAAGTCTATTTAATGCAGAGGTAAATGGCTATCTCTCTAAATTGGCAAGAAATCGCCAAAAGTAGTCAAATTCGGTGACCTTCTGGTCCAGTGGCTAAATTACTGTAACTGAATAAATGTAATTGATCCCTATTGGTAACTGTAACTATATCCAGTCCTTGCATTAAACTTTAACCGTGCACGCCTTCCAGTAATTTTGAGAAAGGGAAGGTTCTAGAGATTTCGCGGCGGCCGGGGGAAACTATATAAGCCCGGAGAGAGCATAGGTTCTCTTTTTAATCTAGAATCGGCTTCATAGTATTGAGAGATCTCTGTGCGAGTTTCGTTCTTTAGATGCGTTTCGCATTGATTTGTGTTAATGTTCTTAGCAGTTTGAGGCGGTAGCAACTAACTGTGTTCTGACATACTGAGGAGACCTGTACGAGTATTTCTGTGGAAAGTTCCAGAACTGTAAAGTTTTTCTTTTGGGAAAATAAATTCTATGAAGCTACTATCGCTTCTGTGTACAGTCAGTCGATTACGAACTCGTGCGTACGCAACAATACATTTGCAAAGGAAAATAGCGGTGATGGCCTTCTTAGCATGAGATGAACAATACACAAATGACTACGGCATACAGATTAAATGTCTATCGCATAACGAAGTACGCTGACTTAAGAGTTGCACTGAACGCCTCTCAAATTTATTTCTATTTAAAAGTATCAGGTTATAACAGTGTTATGTATAGTCGCATAATCCTACAAAAATTTAAATAGATGCGTTATAGCTATGTAATACACACACACTTATGTATATGTATGAATGTATATACGCATTTACAATGAAAATTGAATAATTGCAACGTTATTGTTAAATTAAATACTCATTTAAGTCAAATGACTGAATATTTATCTCATTTCATAGCATATCAACATCTTTTAATATTAGAAGGAACAAAGTCGAAATTTAGGGTCTCTTCGATGATATACCTTTCAGAATTTAAAATTAAAATGCGTTTGCAAAACCTCTACAAAGGTACCTTAATTTTCTTTTCTCTGAAATATGGAAGGTGTAGCAGAGAAATGTTTCTATGGCTAAACGTTTCTTACATAAGTACCATAATTCCTCGATTTACTTATGTAATGATTTCTATAAATCTTTACGTAAGTCGAATTTGTAAATTGTTTAAGCATAAATTCATAAGAAACTACATTCTTTATTATTGTTATATGTATAAAAGGTATGTGGGACGTATATTCATCGACGACCGACGCTAAGCCGTCCAACACGTGGTCTACAGCTAGCGCAGCGCAGCTCGCAGAGTAGTGAAGGTGTGGTGCCAACCCCTAGACGCAGGCAAGTACTAGACCTGGCAGAGAACATACCGGTTCTTTCAAGGCTTTGGTTCCGAGTCCAAGCGCATGATGCTTGTCTATAGCTAGTCATGAAGGAGAATAGACGTATTCTATCAGGGCATGAACTTATGTGGCTGTAGGACTGTTAGACACTGATAGTGTGCGATAATTACTCAGTATTATGTGAACTGTTATGGACTACCAAATCTTGGTGAAGTTAACCAATGCTTATGTCAGTTTCGTCTATTACCAGCTATGTGTTCATTTCATCTTTTATCATCTTTTCATATCTTAGAAAATTCATTAATAAATTAGATTTGTTCATACTTATCTCGTGCTCTTCAGTTGAATAACTCTGCATGTATAGCTAACGTTCACACAGTAATATAAATGAAATACATTTTAGCAATATATTTTCCGTTACAAAATGTAAAAAACATGAAAAATAATGCATAGAAGAATATAAAAATAAACGCAAATAAGCCTTTTCAAATGAAACGTCTGTTGCAATACTTAATTTGGCTCTATAGTACAGAAAAAAACACTGTGGATAGATGATTAGAAAGACAAATGCTGTTATCTAGGAACTTCCGCCCTTCTCCATCTTAAAGACGGTTCGAGGGGGGGTAATCAGGATTCCTAAACTATCATCCTGGCGATAATGTGATCGGCGTGTCACAAACATGCCTAAAGCAGATTTTGTGATCATGTGCTTTTTGCTTGCATCGTCAGTATTTGCACTAGCTGCCTCACCTGTCACTTTTTGTCTCTTTAGGTATTGATATGTACGCTTCCTAATCGTTCGAACCACCGAGCACTTGCTTTAAATGCACTCTTTTTAATCCTTGATATCAACCTCCTCTTGCAATTCTTTACATAAATACCAACGTTTTTTCTGGATAATCAAAACATTCATCAATATCAGTTTAAGTATCGGATTCGTCGAAATAATAATTTCGCTATTTCTAATATAAGGCTCGGCCTCTTATATTCATATTGTTTGTAGAATTCAACATTACCACATGTTGCATGCTTTCAACAATGCGAAATTTACCCTTTACTGTCGCATTCACAGTAGAAATAAGTCGATTTACATCCCAAGCTATTGTTGATAGCATTTTCTCGTCTTCAAACATATGAATTAATTTCAACATTTTCTCTAAAATAATCGTAATTTTTAATAATTATATTTATTACGAGTGCATTCGATTAATGCTCTGAGTCCGTTTTAGAGGTAAATAAACAGCGAGCACTAATGGTGACAAACAAGTAATTAAACAAAGCGCTAGAATATTATTTGAATGCAAAAAAGACGGGTTTTGAAAAGAAGAATTTGTTTCCGGTGTCCTTATGTTATTGTACATTTACGTAAGTCTCGTATTATATAAAGACGGGAATTAAATATTAATGTTATGAAACTTAGTTTGCTAATTAAACAAATATATTTCGCAGACTTTTTTTTCTATGTCCTTCATGAACTAGAAATATCAGGTGCAAAATCACTCATTTATTAAACATAAACACAAGAAACTATAGCTTCGTTCCAGCATTTTTTATGAAAGATAAGCACAACGATATTTAGAATAATCATATAGATAGATAAGGAGTAGATAAAACTTCATTCTACAGCATATCATTCGATGATCTCCTTGCTGAAGAGGCTGTTCCTCCTTTTTTAACGTTACTCTTGTGTTCCAACGCTCGCTGATACAGAGTTTTCCAAGATGTCTGATTATCATTCGGGGGAGTGGACCCAATTTATCAAAAAGGAAGCCGATGTTCTATTCAACTTTTTTCCACTTTCTTATTCTGAATTCTTTTTACATCCCATTCAAGAATATGAGATGCACTGATGCCTGTGCTTGATGCCACTTACTCCAGGGGTTGTCCTTGGGGTACAGTACCGTATTTTGTGATTGCTTCCATGTTACTGATCCTTAAGTAAATACTTATGGGTTTTAACCGTAAGAAAGATAAAAGATTTTTATTTTATTTTATTTCATAATAAGACTTATTGAATTATTCAGGTACAACAAATGCAGAAGTGCAGAAGAATTCGATATGAATGGTACTATAGATATTTAGATGAAAAGCCCTCGTGTAGCTTAGCTCTCTTAGAATCGGCTAAGAATAGATGCTTTAATACGCAAGCAACTAGTTGTTATTAGACAAATACTTTCCTGATCTTAATAAAATATCCGAAATGAACGTTTTCTAATTGGATGCAATTGCTGGGTCTACCGAATAACTTTGAAATTGGTAAAAACATTGAAATGCTAATCCAAAGAAAAAGTTTTCACATTATTTAAGTGTGATATTTGACTGCCAGATATCCCAATAGGTTCATTTTTAAATACTTTGTGAAGCTCAACGCATTTATTTAATTCCATCTCTTCAGCTAAAAATATCTTCTGTTTTCCTTTGATGGTATGGCCCTTGTTGGAAAAAATACGAATAATTTTATTCAACATATCAAATCCCTATTCTTTGTTATATTCCCACACCTAATATCATTTTACAGAAATGAATAAATGTCAAGCGACGAAAATATTACATTTTATCGAAACAGGGATAAGACTTAAAACACGCATTTTCAATTTTGTTCGAAATGTTATTACAGTAAATATTTAAAATTTCACCAAGGATTAACAAATGTAAAAGGAAGATTTGGTTCAAATCGGCATAACACTTCTGCTTCCATTTCCTTTTTTTTTCAAATAGTCATTTCAATTTCTCTAATATTTTTTCTTCAAATGCGAGTTCATTACAATATTCATCTGTAAGAAAAAACTTATATAACAGACCTCTTACGAAGTTTCCGAAGGGAATATAATGTGTAGGAAATTATGTGTTAAGTTCATAATTTTTGGAAAGCTTTTTGGAAAACCAAATATCATGCATGATGCATATATGGCCTGGTTAAGCTATTTTTAACTACTTTATTTCAGAAAACTGTGCAAAGACAGATATCAACAGTAAAATTTTGTACGATTACCAAAAATAGTAAGCAATAAGATAATATAAAAATGCTCTAGTACAAAATTCAAATGGAAAGTTAGAAGTTGAATTTTATTACGCATTTGACGACATAAAATAATTTGTTATTAATGCATACTTCTTAGTCTGCTATTATAGAAACTCGAGGATCCGCGGCCCAATTGATGTCTCATTTATCTTGGTCTTAAAAACATAATATGTAGGACAACGGCTTCTAAACTAAGTTGAGATGGACAATATCTTGTCACACCAAGGGTCTGGCAGCCTGGGTCTCGTACCTCTCTCAGTTGCCTTATAAGTGGTAGGTAGTAGAAGTGAGTGAGGCACCAGAAACTTCACCATAGGTCTCACAGAATACTAACCCACCTTAGAATTTACGCCACAATGGATGCTTTAGTACATTCTTAAGTTTAAAGATGGTGATGGTGAAAAGATGATGGTGTTTTGTTCAGGATGAGACTCCTTTCCTCGCACCATGTTATCTCTTTGTTAGTAGAGGGAGACTTTGAATAGTGCATCACTATTATTCTCATCACTCTCACATTGAATTCCATCATTATTTGTCATGCGCCTGGCATTCCCATGCCAGTATTGCATTTGACACATTTGTATTCTTCAGCTTGGCCACTCTTCGTACAATTACACTTAATTCGGTTTCAGATTATTCCTTTATCGTATATTCTTATTGAATGCATTACTTTTGTTATGTATATACAGGGTAGTCGTAAAAAAGCTGCCCCGCTATACTAGCCCCTAGAGGCCTATCCACTCAATCAAGCGGCATTCAAATATTGTAATTTAAAGGTACGCGTTCGATTTAAAACACCAGAGCTCTTGCTGTCACGATTGCAATGTAAACATTTCAAAATTTTCGAGCGGCAACATCCACGTTTTCCCTGCGCAAAATGATCTGTGCTTTGACAAACTATAAATTTCGTTGAAACGATATATGTATGACGAAAACTGCCGACATAAAACATCTGCAGAGAAGATCATTGTGAAATACCAGTAAAAGTGAAGAGAATGAAGCGAAAAACACTTTTATTAGAATTACTAATTTTCAAAGAGCACAGAGTTTCGAGATGCAGCCATCTTCCGTAATTTTTCGCTTTGCAGCATTTCTCGTTCTGGGGTAATCTGAAATCTAAGGTATACACATCAAATCCACTAGATTTGTCAGAATTGACAGATGCAATAGAACATTGAAGTTATATATATTCCTCCTGCAATGTTACGTGCGTCACTGTACAATGAGTTCCTGCATGCACTACGTTATAGTCTGTGAAAGTGGGCACATTGAAAACTTGTAATTCCAATAAAAGTTTTTTTCTGTCTCCTCTCTTGTGTTGTCATTGGCCCTGTACAATGCTGTTCTTTGCGAATGTTTACACCGGTAATTTTCGTTATACATGTATCATTTCAACGCCATTTATGTTTTTTCAGTGCGGTGATCAATTTGTACAGGAAGAAAGTGTCTGTTTCCATTTGAAAATTTCGAGATTTTTCTTTGTAATCTTGACAGTGAAATCATCATAATCTTGAGTGTATACCTTCAAGTAACAATATATGAAATTTCTTTTCGACTGGTTGAGAGGATAGGCCGCTAGGAAAAGTTTTGTTGTTACCTCCCTGTACATTTGAACGAAATGACGTGATGCCTTATTGTTGAATATGCATTAATTTCTTTATTATTAATCGAAGCCTATATACTTCCCTGATTCAGTTGAACTTCTGTTATAATTCTTGAAACGTTTTATTAAAAGACATTTTATATCATACGCATTTTAATGCCCAGCAAATTATGCTACAAGGGTTTATAATAAGTACGATTTATGAAAATTCTCTGTGCATAAAACTGAATCAAAAATTTGTAAAAGAAATTAGGGACTATTAAATTATATTATACTATATTATCCTAGAGTTGTGGATATTATTAACCAATAATTATGTTTAATAATATCTGGAAATTATAAACTGAATAATCAAAACTGTCTTTCAAAATGTAAAGTAAAAAATTAATATAAATGCATTTATTACAATTATGAAAAAAATTATGAAAAATTACTTAATGTTGTAATGTAAATGTTCTGAAAAAACACATCAAATAAAACCGCAGCAATGCGCTGTTTAGAAATAAACGGTCTGCTGCATCACAAAATAAAACTTTAAAGAAAAATGTGATATACCAAGCGTGTTTATGTAAAACTTCAGAATTGTTTTTAATTAACTGCAATAATACTCCTAATGCTTATAATCAGTAGTATACATTGTAAATTTAACGTATTTTAAACAATAAAATTGCATATGTTATTAAAGAAATAATATTTTGTGGATGTTACGTTATGTTGCGCAATGCAACTTAATATGGCTCTTAAAATTTTCTTAAAGACGTTACACATATTAATAACAATCTTTATATACCATCAAAAACATAAGGCTACTGACTACTATTTCCTCAACAATGAGAATCAAGATATGACTGCAATGTTTATGCTAACTTGCAAACCCGGCATAAAAAATGCATGAACTGAAACCGCAGCCTTGAGTAACTGTTGAATCAATGAAGAATTAGTTTATTCTTTAATATTAACATACATATGATAATGGTTTACTTCAGTGTTATTGAAATAGACATTTTTTAACTTACCTTTTTTTTATTTAAACCCGAACTGTAAAGCTACTTGCCCTCGAACTAAAAGATGGGGGACCATTATTCGTCACCAGCTTTCGTGTATTTTGTTAGAGACACTCGTATTCAAATAAAATAGCATTACATATTCTCTTATTTAAAATTCAAACCGTATTACTTTGCTCGTTGTTATGTTTATCAGAACTGTAACTTTTACAAAATAGGAATCCATAATTTTAAAGTTTAAACATGCTGTTAAACTTCATGAGAGTATACTAGAGGAATACTAGGCACTTCGTCGATGAACGTACGCTTACCCAGGGTGAAAGAGAGAAATACAGAAAGAATTTTAATGAAGATTTTAAACGGGGCTATTCAAATTTAAAAGATTTGGCAGAGACAATACTTAAAATTATAAATACGAACAAAGATAGAATTGGAATTTGACACTGAAACTCAGATTTTGGACTTTATTTGTTTTTTCTTATGTTTGCTTTTCTAGCCAGTCCCATTTTTGATCATACGTACGGCTTGTTGCTAGCTAAGGGGATCGGGGCTCTGCACTTATAATGATAATATTGATACTAGAGGAGTGATTTAATTTTAAAATTAAAATTTATAATAAAAAATAACATTTATTTACGTAACTGTTTATACAAGGTTTTTTTAAAGTGAAAATATATTTTAATGCAATATTAAAAAAAGAAAATATTTTTAGGCAATATTTTAAAAGGTGTTTCTTGCAATAGTTCCTTTTATTTCTTCTTCTTGCCGAAAAGCTTTTTTCTCCAAAGAAATGTTAATTAAAAAAAAAAGAAAAAAAACTAGAATTTTATGCCCTTTCAATGCAACCATGAATGCTTTACTCCTTGTTTACGCTGAGATGCCATTTTCATGGCATTTTCATCAATAAAACGACACTATCTCCTGCCGATTACTCTTGTATGGGAAAAAGACTTTCACTGGCTTTAACCGAAATAGCTCCATTATGTGAAAGGAAAATTGTTTCTTATAAGTCACAAGACTCAAGTTAAGTCTTAATCGAAACATGAAATTCCTAAAAGATAGTTTTTCTCCCTCAGCAATGTTAACACTGATTTAACTTTAGGTACATCATGCAATCTACAGAAAACACGTATTTAAGTATTCCTGCGATAAAAATGCATTGCTAAGCACATAATCCTGCGATGTAAATACATGAATTATCGAATTCGAAAACAATTTAAATGATACATACCTGTAGAATAAAATTTTCAAAATATAGTCTTTTCATTATAGGTTCTATTTCCCGAATTTATATCCAGCGCAGGCAGATTTGTAAGCTATGTTAATTATTTGCTGCAGTTTAAACTGTTATGGTTGATCTGCTATTACCATTCTCCAGTTTTCGATATCGTTAAATGTAAGAAGCATAACTGTAAGAATGTACGTGGATGGATGTTTTGATTATATTCTACACAAAATAACAGAGAATTATCTGCCTAAAATTGCAAATTCATGTACACATATTACGTACTAAGGCTAATTATAAAAGCAGAGAATGAGTGCTAAAACTAATAAACTAGGGCATGAAATATTATGCATGAACTTAGTACAATACGCTAAGAAACAGAATTAAATAGTTACATGCAATGGCTTGATACAGCTGATGGTGCTTAACTAGTTTCAAAACATCACAGTGTGGCTGGCTATATAAACTAATATGTCTCATTTCCTTCTGATACTGAGAGCATGGTAAGTATCTATATCAATGTAGGATATTGGACGCCGATTTTTGCAAGCGTTAGCTGCCCACGCATGGCAGCTCTCAACTGTCGGCTTCTCAAGGTGATAGATTTAGGCAAATGGACAATGAGATGCATTTATGGTCGGAGTTGACAATTTCCTACATATGAAATGGTTAATTTCAATAAAACCAAACTGTTCAACACAGCTCGTAAATGGTCCATGCCGGATGAAAATTGGTGTGAGCTCTAGGGTGCAATTTTTAACAACTGCATCAACTTTTGCCATGAAGTGGAACATTCTTCTGCCTGCATATCATTATACTAAGCAACTACACTATAGTATTGTTATCATGTTACAAATAAGCTGTCATATGAATAATTTTAGACAAGAAGCTGGAAGACTTACACTAAGGTATTAGCATTGGTGTATATTGCCGCTAATTTGGAATCTTGTCAGCTACACTGCTGGCCACCGTAAATGCAACACTTTGAAGGAAGCATGCAAATAACATGAAATTTACAACATGCATTAGAGGAGATGAGATATGCAAAAGATTAGAATTGCAGCGCAAACGCACATCACGCGCGCCTGTGGCGCCAATTCAAAGCGCTATTTAAGGCTTGGAGTTTTCGACGATTTCAAGTTCGGCAATTATGTTTTTCTTGTGGTTTTTTTCAAAAAACGATCAATTATGCCTCGTAGTAAACAGCGATCATCGTTAGATCAAGTATCTGTGTTCGACAGAGGAAGGGTAGTGCCCTACCGAGAGTGTGGATTATCTTTCAGGAAAGTCGGTAGTCGTGTTGGACGAAACCAAATAACTGTAATGCGGCTGTGTGACCGTTGGATGCAGGAGAGTACGACGAGTATGTTCGATCGCATCCACCAACAGTGCACCACTTAACGTGATGACCGGAACATTGCGCGCAGGTCAGTGACGGATCGCTGAGTCCCATCACGAATTCGACGCCGTTTACAGCAGAGTGGTCTGTCCACAAGATGTCCATTGCTTCGTCTACCCTTGTTGCAGAAGTGTCCTATGCCAATGGTGCGATGAAAGAAGGATGTGGATGGAAGAATGGAATGAAATTGTCTTTACTGACGAGTCACGCTTCTGTCTGCAACACCACGATGGTCGGATTCGAGTCTGGAGGCCCCGTAGAGAGAGGATGCTGAACAGCTGCGTTATGCACCGCCACACTGGTCTTGCTCCGGGTATTATGATATGGGGCGGTATTGGATATCCCTCTCGCACTCCTCTAGTATGCATTGCCGGTATTTTAAACAGCCAGCGCTAATTCTCCGAGGTGTTGTCCTTTCTTACCTTCAGGCCTTGCCCACAGTCATATTTCGACAGGATAATGCGCGACCATACGTGGCATGCATTGTCCACGGGTTCTTCGTCAATCGCGAGATTGAATTGCTTCCCTGGCCGGCTCGATCTCCTGATCTTTCGCCGATAGAAAACTTGTGGTGCATGGTTGCTGAACGATTGACCCAGACTACATCCCAAGCTATCACACCAGATCAACTTTGGCAACGTGTGGAAGCTGCTTAGTCTGCTATACCCCAAGAACACATCCAAAGTCTCTTTGAATCAATGCCGAGGCGTATGGCAGCGGTGATCTGCAACAATGGCGGTTACACTGGCTACTGATTCTGCAAGGAACCATATTTCACAGAAGTCTATAAATTTAGTCCTTTGATACTTGATCAACATGTTATCTACTAAATAAATTTTGTTGTGATATCTCTTGTCTTTCTTGGTGTTGCAATTTGGGTGGCCATCAGTTTATGTTATTATCAAAGATTCGAGTGTCAGCCGGCACCCATTGCGACTTCAGTCTCATATCATTCGGAAAAGAGAGCGAATATTTTTAAATATGTACCATGATGGGATTCTTCATCGATTTACTTAGATTCCATTCAGGCTTTATGCACAGTCTGAAGTAGGAGCCGTCAAAGTACCAAATTTAAGCTGGAAAACAGGATCATTTTTTAATGTTTCAAAGCGTAAAGGTCAAAACGTTATATTTTTGGTGTACTAGCTATTGGTGAAAACTATGCGAGAGCAGAACAATCTGGAGAGATATGAATAATCTCTGTAAAAATTTATTATTAGATGTTAGAATAGATTCAATCATAGAAATGTCTTGGCCTCAAATCAGTAGCAGGTTTAGTAAAGAAGTAGGTTAAAGGCAAAGTTAATAGATGATTTAGGAAATGTAACAGTATCAGTTCAGAGGAAATGGCTTATAAAGGTCTTCTAAAATTGGATTCTAAGAGAAGTCCATAGCTAAATAGATGAATGGATGATCAATAGTCAAGTGTTAGTCAATAACCACGGAAATTCACTTTAAATATATGAGATACTTGCACGAGTTTTGTTGATATGACCTCAAGTAGGAGATACCGATGTTTTCCAGAATACTGAATACAATTTCAATTGTTGTCTTACTTTCAGTTGTTAAAGACAAAGAAAAACTTATAACCAACTTCTACATACATACATCCATAAATATAGATATAAAATTTACTGACATTTGATGAGATTCCTATAGGATTGAGTCGCAAAAGAAGTGTCATGTCTCAATTAGATCACTCTGTAGCCTGATCTTGTTCAAATAGGAAACAGGTAAGGAATCTTAGTATTTACGACATATATTAAAAGCTATGCTGCTGTGTGAAGCGCTATGTTGGATATGGATAAGAAATGGCAAGATTTCTTTTGAACGCATATAAATTTTCCTTACACCACAAATGTGTAGTAGGGTGTGTACAAAAGTAAATTAACTGAAACATTAAATATTACGCACATTAATGGAAAAACAAAAACAAAGACAAACAGTCTAGACTTCATAAAAACAGGTGAGCTCTCCGGGACAAGTTACACTAGCCTTTTAAATCGTTCTGCAAGCATAATCTAGGACCATCGAAAGTGAGATAGAAAAATGTTAAATATTCCATATTCTGAGGTACTTTTCTCGATCACTCATTTAAAACGTTTCATTGTTTGCCTATAGAAAAGCATTCGCTGGAAGTGATCGTAAATCCACGGAAATGCATTTTCGTAAAATTCTCTGCTTTGAAAAAACTAATTTTTGAGAGTGCATGTTCAATGTAAATAAAGTATGAAGCCATTTTTAAAAACGTCCTTCAGGATTAAAATGTAAGGATGCTTAATATAAATATTTAATGAAATAAAGTATGTAGCCATCTTTTTGAACATCCGCCATGATTAAAATTCAAGGATTAATATTTAATCTGCGTAGTTGGTATATAAGTAAATACATAAAATTCAAATACCATAAATTGCTACGGAAACAGTAACACTTAATGGAATAATCAAGTGGTGTCCTTTGGCAGTTATGAAACATTACAGAAAATGCAATAAATGGAATTTTGCACATTGCGAAATAAATCAGGTAGTAGCATTACATAATGAACTACTACTTACGTGTTCGCAGCTTTCCCTCGCAAAGTCAGTACTCAAAATCATCGATCTTTAATACACAGCATAACTCTCAACAGTGCTTAGTAGTTTAATATTTGATTTATCATTTCGTATCCAAATCATTCCATATACTTACGGAATTATTGTAACTTGTCACATGAGAAATCGCATTTATTTTCAAATGCATTTAGGGAAATGGCATTAAGTGATCCAACTTTGATTGATAAGTCTCGGGAAAAGGCTAATTACAGCTACTACATTAAAGCACATATGAACTTACTATTCAAGAAAGTGAATATGATACTAGAAGCATGTATGCATTTGAAAAGGAGAATAAGTCTGAATAATAATTCTAATATTTACATTTGTATTTCCATTTAACCAGTATTCAATGTGTATGTATGCACAGAGAAAAGATGAATGTTAACAGTGCCGTAAGAAGGATTGATAAGGATTTCTGATTAGTAAGCATAAGTGCTCACTGCACTTCATGAATAACTTGGTTATAGAATGAAACGTTTTAATAAATTACGTAAATAAACTCTCCACGAGGAACTTCTAGTTTTGTATCTTCAGGCAGCTATTATCAAAGCAATTTCTTTGACACTTCATTTGTCATTTAGAAGTAATTTTGCACTGAAGCATTTTAATAGTTTTAAGAGAAAATTGTTAATATATAAGTGTGCTTCGAAACGATTGCATATCAGCATTTAGGAAACAAAATGGCTGGTGCCCAGACAAAAAAATTACGAAAAAAGTACAAAACTATATGAAATCAATTTGTATAATTACAAGTCCTATTGGTAATCACAACAGCCAGAACAAGTGCTCTAATTAATACATCTTTCATTATCCTGTTAACAATCAGTTTTCACAAAGGGAAAATCTGGAATGTTTGTGTACCATTAAAATTATGGAACATAATAATAAATGCAATAAAATTGCTAAAAGGAGTGTAAGCATTGAAGGAAATTTAAAACGAAATCAAAAGAAGCTCAAATTGAGGATTTTAGAAGTCATTTAAAAATTTAAATTTAGGGAGAAAAAATTTATTTTAACATTCCCGCAAATGCAAATTTGATAGTCACGGCTTCTTATTTATTTTTTTTTATGTAAAGGGGACTTTTTTTTTTAGGATTTACAATAGAAAAGCTTTAATTAATAACTGCGTTTAACAATGATTTTATGCGGTAATCAAAACATTTAATCAATAGTATCTTTAGCAAATATAATAAATTCTATTAGAATAGCTCTGGTTTTTTCCAATCCTCTTTCAAAATTAATCCTATTGTAAAGAATACTATTCCCGTCGAATATTTGTTTTCCGACGGGGCCTTTATAAAGATTTAAACCTTCAAATACATGGGATGAAATGCATCATTGGACAAAATATATTCTAGCATGAAAGTCTACCTGTTATCATTAATTTCTTAAGCTAGTATCACATAGGAGAAAGACATGGAGCAACTAATAACAACGGCACAACTTTTATAAATAATTGTCTGCTAGAGAAAAACTAGTCTCTTGACGTGGGCGGCGAGAATGGCAAAAAGGATACAAGTAGTTGGTTGATAGAAAAAATGCATGTTGAAAGTTTTGCTGTGAGGATATCATATTTTAGGAATAAATATATTGCAGGAAGTTTATAGTGTATAGTTTTAAACAGTTAATTGTCTCAAATATTTTGTATGTGATGACCGTCCAAGTGTGGAGAACACAGGCCTGCAACAATTCTTTCAAGGGGCATTTAGACATTCAATCCTTTTATAAAGAATAAAATTAGGAAAATCACACTTTAAGCAGTAAAGAATTGGTATGAGAAGCCACAGTATTGCACATTTAAATACGTATTCATAAGGAAAACACTTCAGCAAGATTCATTCTAAGTGCTTCAGGTTAAAACACTAAACAAATCCTGGCCACATTACGCTTCAAAAGACAGAATAAATGTACCCAACAGAGCTTAAATAAATAGATACGCATTTAAAATAACACCGTGAACTTCTTTCTTAATGGTTGCTTGCATCGAATTATGAACAGAATGTTAAGAGACAGTCGCAGTTTCTAACAATTGAACCTCTGAGAACTTGGAAGTTCACCATTAAAAATTAATATAACCCTTGTTTACGGTTCTTTAGTTCACTTTTATGTACTTTTGTTTCATTTTGCGATCCATCCGTACTTTTGACTCTAGTTATTATATTTTACGACTTTTACATGGCTGCACGAAAGTGCTATTAATATTTTACTCAGAGAATAACTTTTCCAAGTAGGTTTGTGCTCTTTTTAAGAGTATGGAATTTCTAATTTAAGTTAGTAGGTTATCATATTTGCCAATAAATTTCAAATGAAAAGGTAACTATTTAACAACTTTTCACCTTCATTGTTTTATGCTTTTTTTCAGTCATTCCCGAACTGTAGAAGCCAGAAACACATTCAAATTAATTTTCGGGACAGAAAATATAAAAATAAACTGTGGTCTCGCCGGAATTCAAACAGCTTATTTCGCAATTGCTAGATGATCATACTACCCGCACATACAGAAAGACCAAGTACGAGGGAATGCGATAATTCCTTATACTCTTACTCATTTAAAGGATGATCGGAGAAAGGCAGGTGACACGTGACGGAGGGCAGGGACACGTGGTGTCTAACAAAGTTAAGCAAGTATATGTTCCACGTCCTCTATTATCTTAAACCGGCAGCTCCTGAGTCGCAGCAGGCCTGCCTTAGGAATGCATTTAGTCACACTCATCAGAAGCGCATGAACAAACATGGAACAGGATGATGTTACATGAATTCGTTTAGCTGCATAAATATATAAGCATTAGCTGTTGAGACCAAATAGAACTGGTGATAAATTAACAACCAATTAATTATAGTTCAGGTGCCAATGTAAAACGCATTAAAGTATCTAGAAGCCAGTAAGAAATAAATATCATTTGATCTCACCAGGATTCGAACTTCGCATCTATTAAGTGCTAGTTGAATATGTTAATCAGGAAGAAAATGAATCTCCAGAATGCCTTTGTCTATCAAGTATAAAAAAGCATATTTATACCTTGTAAATTCTCTTCTAATTCAGTGCCAGTTCATAGATCATGTTAAAGGTTTATTTATTTTGAAAAGAGGTTTTATCTCTAAAACGGTATAGAACAATAAGATTTCGATGGAAATGAAAAATCGACTGCAACCTACGCTGGATTCGAACCTTAGGCCTTCCAAGTTTTAACTAGCTATGCTAATTACTTACACCAAAAAACCACGCACAAGTACTGGATAATCCATTGCGATCTTAATAGAAATATGTGATTTATTAAAAACAATAACAGAAATATGACATAATAACAGAAATATGATAATAAGAATCATTTGTAAGGTTCTACTGTCTATCTGCGTAGAATCTGGAGAAATAGTGATTGCACCGAAAAAGGTTTAAAAACACCTTTTATTAAACTCTTTAAATTATTTACAATGCGTCAACTTATAAGGTATATCTCCCACATTCTTAGCGTGCCTTCGTGGTGTAATGGTCAGCACACTGAGCCGGTATTTCAGAGGTCTGTGGTTCGATCCCCGGCGAAGGCATTGCATATTTTTCATCTCTCTTGTTCCAAAAAAATA
>KK116381.1:357594-405073 GCA_000611955.2 Stegodyphus mimosarum | reverse complement strand
TCTGACAAGGCTGATTCTAGAAAAAGGTAAATGTGTAAAGAAACAGATGCATAATTTATATTTATTCATAACTAGAGAGATAAAAAAGCTATCATAAATCATTTTAACAATTCCATAAATACTAGCTTTTTTCGAATAATCTTAAATCTTAAAATGCCTTGTTTGTAAAAATCGTTCAAAGTCTGGTTTTTGAGTTAATATAACCTACACAGAAAAATACTAAACTGATGTATTAGATCTATAACTATGAATGTGAGTAAGAGAAATATATTATAAAAATAATATTCACATGAGCTCAAGTGCTCTCGCTTTCTACGAAAGAATAAAGCTCATTCGAAAATAAAAACGAAAGTACTGAAGAAAAACCAAGCCTCACTTCCCAGTAACATTAAATCTTCTTTATGTATAAATCTATTTATTGCGTGCTTTTAAGCGTTTCCCAATAAGCTGCTTTTAGAAAACTGCTTACATGTAAGTCTGATTTTTGAAAGAAATGCTTTGTTCAATAAAAATTTACATGTTTTATTTTCTAGATACTGGCATTTTGAAATTAGACTTCTTGTTACTAGAACGCTTTCATACTACAATGTATTTTCCATACCCTACAAAATTTGTTAGGCTTTTCAGAATTAAATAATTTAATATAATTTGTAACATCTGCGTTTAACAGTTAAATTTTTGCTAGGAGAATAACTTTTTATTGAGGGAGTTATTACAAAATTTCAACATTTTGAATATGAATATGAATACATATACATAAGTTTAATATTTATCATGATTTCTCTGAAAGTGTTGGTTAGGAAATTGTGCATTAATATTTATTAATAAACCATGTCTGGGCTCTTCTGCATAGATTTAACTATACGGCTTTTATGGTGGTTTCTTTCTTTGGATAAAATCTGAAGTAATATTTTAAGACTAAGCAGTTCAAAGCATATCATACCTTCACAAGGCGTTTTAACCTACTCTCACATACACAGTCCAGTCACATTAATGTGACCACCACGTACTTTCCATGTCAGAGTTAAATAACCAATCACAGAAGGCAGGTGGCAGCACAGTGCAGTTGAGCGTATATAAAGGGTGTGTGAGGGCTTCGGAAAACATTTCAATCGTTGGCGTAATGCAGAAACGAAGCGATTTATCCGACTTCCAAAAGGGCATGATCATTGGCTTTCGGGCCAAGGGTGGAAGCATTTCCGAAACGGCTGAGTTTGTGAACTGTTCGCGTGCCGCCGTGGTAAAAGTGTACCGTGCATGGCAAAATGGGACTGTCCAAAATCAGCGACGTGGCAAATGTGGTGCACCACGGGCCATAGATGACAGAGGCGAACGACGGTTGCGGAGATGCGTTCGGGCAGATAGACGGGCTACCGTTGAGCAACTGACCACCAAAATGAACCAAGGGGCTACCAAAAGTGTCTCCCAAAGTACTATTCAGCGAACATTGCTGCGTCTGGGCCTCCGAAGCAGACGCCTGGTTCGTGCACCTATGCTGACTGCTGTTCATCGACGGCGAAGGCTAGAATTTGCACGCCAGTACAGCAGCTGGACGTCCACTGAGTGGCGACAGGTTGCGTTTTCGGATGAATCGCGTTTTATGCTCCATCGGACAGATGGACGTTGGCGTATAAGGCGTGAAACCTCTGAAAGGAACCACCCTGCAACCATTGCCGGAACGGTCCAAGCTGGAGGCGGGAGCATTATGGTCTGGGGAATGTTTTCCTGGCATTCTCTAGGTTCACTGATCATTGTGGAAGGCACAATGGATCAATACAAGTACGCATCTGTCCTTGCGGACCATGTTCACCCCTACATGCGCATTGTTTTTCCTCAGGATGATGGCATCTTCCAGCAGGACAATGCGAGGTGCCATACAGCTGCCAGTGTACGTGCGTGGTTCGAAGAGCACCAGGATGAGTTTACCGTCCTCCCCTGGCCAGCAAACTCACCTGACTTAAACCCAATCGAGCATCTGTGGGACCATCTCGATCGAGTTGTTCGTGCCATGGATCCTCAACCGCGTAATCTAGCGCAGCTGGCCACGGCATTAGAGTCGGCATGGCTCAACATCCCAGAGAACACCTTCAGGGACCTATGTGACTCTCTTCCTGCACGTCTCGCAGCAGTCCGCTCTGCGAAAGGTGGTTATTCTGGCTTTTGACAGATGGTCACATTAATGTGACTGGACTGTGTATTATATTTTTATTATAAAAGACGTACAATAATCATATCAGAGCTAAGGAAGTGAAACAAGTCAGCTTATCAAAATTCAAGGCTGTTAATCAAGTTGAAAAATATAAGAATTTGAATTATTGGAAAATTATAGGAATTAGTTACTAGCTAAAATATATTCCTGCCAGCTTCTTCCAGACTCCGCTTTGCTTCTTTGTATACTAAGATACATTTTTAGCATGTATCTAGAAACCTATGATTATGAAAAGTATTGTTTGAAGTATAAAATATATGATTTAAATACTTTATTCATTTTTCAATGCATTTATCTTCTTGTTTAATACCAACTGGCTACTTAAAATAAATCTGTCTTCAGTCTTTCTGTGCAAAAATATTTAAACACCATAAATATGACTACTTGTTCATCAGCGACTAGACCTTTACGTTTTCCAATATGTTGCATCACGACTGAAACATACATGTTGAATAACGTCTGCAACGTTTTATATTTCTCTGTAAGATTTATTCTAAGTTTATGAACAGTTATTTTAAGTTTTGTATCTCTCCTATCTTATTCTAATTTCAGCTTACAATTTCCTGCCAGAATGTAATTTTAGAAACACAGTTAATGCAAATGAGAAAGTGAGCACTATTTAAGTCTATACTTCAGCGACTTCGAGAAAGAGAGTCTGATTCCCTGACTAGCACGAGTTTGCCTTTTGGCTATGTCTTTCTTAGCGATTGCTACGCTCGGCCATACTTTAGGCTCTTGTTTGGCATCGCCGATTTAATTAATACTTAGGGGCCAAATAGTTAGATCTCTGATAGCTTCGGCTATAACTTTCAAATAGCTTAGTTAAGCTAGTTTACTTTAAATTATTATTATTTTAAGTTCAAGCCCGAGTGGAGGCTTTGTGTAAAGTTTCAAGTAGGAATTCATTGTAAATATACTGAAAATAAAGGGTTATAAACCCTCTTTAAGTCGTACGTGTTCTGTTCACACACTTAAGCGATTATTCGCTTGCCAATGTTCGCGGGGTTCTAATTTAGAACTTTAGAATTAAATAGTAAAACCCCACATCTATATACCATAAATAAATAAGCTTTAAAGAAATCATTGCTTGTTTTTTCATGTAACATTGCAAATAATAGCAATAATCTACGCAAAGATATAATTTGTGTACCTAAAACATCGTTTAGAATATTTTTGGCATATATTCTAAGGATATATCTGAAACTTTAAAATCCCGTCCCCCATTTGTACCCTTGTATCTTTAATTTTGATTACGCTCAAGAGACAGAGACAATTATAAAATCTCTCATGTGAACCTGTAAAGACATTAGGCTATTTAGAAGCAAAGAAAAAAAGACTTAGAAGACGAAAAATGTGCAATGCTCTCGCCGGGACTCGAACTACGGACCTCTCGAATACGCGCTGAGCGTGCTGACGATTACACCATGAAGGTATGCGAAGAAGGCGAGAGAAATACCTTATCAGCCTTTCACAGAAATTACATATCAAAGATATACATAGCATGTAAATTAATTGCTAATGTCTACGCTACTATTCTGTAAATGAGAAACATTTTAGGGATACATATTCTACTATTTTATCAGAACGTATCCTACTGATTATAATATGCTATGAATTTAGATAATCCTAGTTATTCGCTTAATCATACGGCAGGAGATAATGAAGTATTTCCTACTAAATCTGCATTAAATAACTTACACAATTTATACAAGATCTATTAACATTATAATATAACGTACAGTATTACTGTGACTAAAAGTATTTCCCAACCCATTAAATTAGATAAATTTATCACTGAGGATAGTTGAGATAGATTTATCATTGTTGTTCGCATATTTATCTTGATATCGGGTCAGTAAAAATAAAATATTCTTTTTTTATTTCGTCGGCACCAATAATGTGATTAGCAAATAAATAAAAGTAGCCGTAAAATTTCTTCACACCAAGATCCCGTATTCATATTCCATGAAATGTTAGCGCTTTAGTTGTAGTTAAAAAAGAAATAAAATGAAATTGTTATTCTTCACAGAATTTTAATGCTTTGTTAAATGGGCTAATGTAAGTCAGGCTGAAGTCTGGCATTTGGTAGCAAAATATGCTTGAGCATGTTGTTTTTCAAGTTCATGAAGATGGGTTTAGTAAAGAGATTAAAAAATGCGTTTTTGAGAGATTTTTGTAACCTGTAAACGGAAATATGCAAAACTGTAATTTTTTAAATAAATTGCCAGTAGTCCTGCTAGAAAACACATTTATGGTTAAAAGAAAAATTTTACGCATTTGAAAAGAAATAAGGCGCTTTCGAAATAATCTTCAGTTAGCAATGGCAAAAGGAATATGAAATAAGTATGTAAGTTATTCAAAGAGTTTGCTTTGTCAAAATTTCCTATGACATATTGCTCGTGGATTGGATCAAGACCTAAGGTAACGCACATAATACTTTACTTTATTAATAACAAAAGTCAAGAGAATCTAAAACAACATTTCGTTCGTTAAAAATTTGAAAACATATTTGAAAGTATTAATTTTAAATGCTTATGCTGATTACTAAAATTGGATAATAGACCTTATCAAACGTCGGAACATTTCTGGTTTGATATTCAAGGAATGAAATTGAAACCAATGAAGTATAATAGAAGTTATAATATAATAACTGTTCTATATAATAACTGTTGTTAGTAATTGAACGAAAATATAATATTCTAAATCAAATCAATCCAAAGAATCACTGTCTAAAGAATCAGTGTTAGATTTCTTTGGGAAACTTGGTTTAAATACACAGTCCAGTCACATTAATGTGACCATCTGTCAAAAGCCAGAATAACCACCTTTCGCAGAGCGGACTGCTGCGAGACGTGAAGGAAGAGAGTCACATAGGTCCCTGAAGGTGTTCTCTGGGATGTTGAGCCATGCCGACTCTAATGCCGTGGCCAGCTGCGCTAGATTACGCGGTTGAGGATCCATGGCGCGAACAACTCGATCGAGATGGTCCCACAGATGCTCGATTGGGTTTAAGTCAGGTGAGTTTGCTGGCCAGGGGAGGACGGTAAACTCATCCTGGTGCTCTTCGAACCACGCACGTACACTGGCAGCTGTATGGCACCTCGCATTGTCCTGCTGGAAGATGCCATCATCCTGAGGAAAAACAATGCGCATGTAGGGGTGAACATGGTCCGCAAGGACAGATGCGTACTTGTATTGATCCATTGTGCCTTCCACAATGATCAGTGAACCTAGAGAATGCCAGGAAAACATTCCCCAGACCATAATGCTCCCGC
This sequence comes from Stegodyphus mimosarum, assembly GCA_000611955.2. NCBI lineage: Eukaryota > Metazoa > Arthropoda > Arachnida > Araneae > Eresidae > Stegodyphus > Stegodyphus mimosarum. Next base: position 399,589 of record KK116381.1, on the reverse strand, counting down.
CTCCAGCTTGGACCGTTCCGGCAATGGTTGCAGGGTGGTTCCTTTCAGAGGTTTCACGCCTTATACGCCAACGTCCATCTGTCCGATGGAGCATAAAACGCGATTCATCCGAAAACGCAACCTGTCGCCACTCAGTGGACGTCCAGCTGCTGTACTGGCGTGCAAATTCTAGCCTTCGCCGTCGATGAACAGCAGTCAGCATAGGTGCACGAACCAGGCGTCTGCTTCGGAGGCCCAGACGCAGCAATGTTCGCTGAATAGTACTTTGGGAGACACTTTTGGTAGCCCCTTGGTTCATTTTGGTGGTCAGTTGCTCAACGGTAGCCCGTCTATCTGCCCGAACGCATCTCCGCAACCGTCGTTCGCCTCTGTCATCTATGGCCCGTGGTGCACCACATTTGCCACGTCGCTGATTTTGGACAGTCCCATTTTGCCATGCACGGTACACTTTTACCACGGCGGCACGCGAACAGTTCACAAACTCAGCCGTTTCGGAAATGCTTCCACCCTTGGCCCGAAAGCCAATGATCATGCCCTTTTGGAAGTCGGATAAATCGCTTCGTTTCTGCATTACGCCAACGATTGAAATGTTTTCCGAAGCCCTCACACATCCTTTATATACGCTCAACTGCACTGTGCTGCCACCTGCCTTCTGTGATTGGTTATTTAACTCTGACATGGAACGTACGTGGTGGTCACATTAATGTGACTGGACTGTGTATTATAGCTATGAAGATATCATATGAAATATATTATAGGGCAGTTCAGACATAAACTGTTTCCTCATTCGATATAAAATAATTACTTACAGTCAAAGCAAGTCGAAAGATGTCAACATCCATTGCGAAATGTCTAAATGAACACATGTCTTCTAGACCGAAAGGCCATAGTACTTGTTGCTAGCGATGTGACATTTTCAGTTGGCCATTAGGTAAGAAACGCTGCAATTCTTTTCTCTCTATGGATATATAAATGATGCTGTTTATATGCTATTACTAAATGTTTATTTCTTTAGAATTCAGACAATCACAGAAATCTAAGCATGGACTTAGTTGCAACGGGAATGATTTCTAGCTAGATATATGTCACAGCAACGCGACTCATAGGCAGTAAATGTGTAAATTTCTAAGGTGGGAGTAAACAATCAAATTTCACCTCTATGTTCACTACTTAAGGGCACCTTATAAGTTACTTGATTACAATAATGTATAGATATTTATTTTATACCAAAATATGGATTGATTTAATTCTTGTTGAACTGCATGTTATTATGGAATAAAAAATGAATCTCCATCACAAAACACACACACACACATATATATATATATATATATGATACATATCATCGAAAATTAATTGTCTTTATGGTATATTTAGGAACTGGATTCAAAAAACATCGAGACATAAAAGAAATGATATTGTCTTAAAGTATGTTTGTAACCTAAAATGGTGCACTAAAATGCACTTGAAAATGCAATTCATGTCTGCTTTTGAGATCGGGGCTAATCGCTAATTAATTTATTTACCGTGTAGATACAGATTTTTTGTTTCTAAATAAATTTATTGAATGCGTCTCTATTTGGAAACGAGAAAGCGCTTAAGGAAGTCTGTCTATAGAAGCAATATCTTCGCCGATATTTCGAAGAAACTGGTGTTGGTTATGGTATACAAGGGAAACGACAACAACTCGGTGCATCCAGTCTGTTAGTTATAATTGAAACATAAATCGATCAACCAGTTTTAAAGTCTTAACCAAGTTAGCCACTAGTGACTTAACTAACCCAATCTGATCTCTAAATCCATCCATAGTGCAGTCTCTAGAAGCGAATTGTTCCTTAAACCGAAAGATTTCATGGCAAATCTATCTGAATAAAGAAAAGAAAATTAATGCATTTTTGTATCACATTTATGCACGTGCACACAATGCTCTTATAACGAATCGTTGAACAGGAAATTCAACAAATATGGCTCCGCATGCTCGTGTTCAACTGATATGATATCAAATGACATTTTCTTATTTTCACGGATACAGTAGCCTCTTTGATTTCATTTATCGAAACTGACGAAATCAAAGAAAATTAGCGACGAGTTCTGAAGTGGTTTTACATAAAAGATTTTAAAATATGTTTTAAGAATCGGAAACAAAACAATGACATAAACAGATTATATTCATAAGGAGTTTATTTTTAAGCAAATGCAATCAAAATTGACTAAAGAATTAAAACTTTGTATTTTAAGGAATAATTCTCAAAACACTTCGATCTAAATTGCTGAAGATGACATCCGAAGTACAAAATATCGGTTATACTTATTTTCTAAAGAAATCATCTTAGCATGTATCGAGCAAATGAATCAACAACGCTTTATTATGCACACATGTGCATGTACACTGCACAAAAAAGGAACCGTTCTATACTTTTCGTTCTACTGGGCCGATTGACGAAATTCAACTTGCGATTTTCATGTCTCGGAAGGGCGAGTTATGATATATATAGCATTGTTTTAACTTAAGAATTTTGACACAAAATTGGATTTTTTCTGAAAGGACATGCTAGTATTTTTTCCATATTTCAATTCTACGATTCAAAATATGTCAAACTGCCAAGTTTTGTAAAAATCGTACAAATAGATTTTAAAAAATTAACTCTAAAAACTTGAGCTCCTCAATTTCAATTGAATTTGACTTATATTTATTAATCTCTCTGTTTTTTATTAAACTTATTTCCTTCTTCCTTTCACATTTCGAAATTTAGGTTCATTTCAAATATAATTTGCCCACTTTTTACGATTTGTTTTAAAATTTGTATTTTAAATAAATTTTAAAATTTTTTCAAAAACCATTTTGAACTAAATTCTATACAATTTTTACCATCATATTAAAATGGATGTGTTTCTAAGAATACCTGTAGAAAATTAGAGTTTTTTATTCCACATTTCCGACGAAATACGTGAATTTATGTATTGGAGCGTTTTGAAATTAGGCATAATTGTTGAAAGTGATAATAACATCAAATGCGGTTGAAGGGCTTTGTTAAAATTATTGAAAAGTAGGAACGATGCGACTTTTTTTCTGCACAGTCTAAAAAGAAAAAGGAAAGTAGATTGCCATATATTAAGAATTTCGCCAAATTAATTATTCTTGGCTCAAACTGAAAAAATGCGCTTAGATAAATTTTAAATTTCTCACCAAAAATTAGAAAATTTAATATTTAATCATAATTTGAGTCGTAGAATCGAAATATGAAAACTAAATTGCATGTCATTTCAGAAAACGTCCGATTTTGTCCAGTCAAATACCTATATTAGAACAAAGCTATAATACAAATCTAAGTCGCGCTTCCGAGACATGAAGAACGCAAGTTGAATTTCGTCAATCGGCCCAGTAGAACGGGAGATATAGAATAGAACTCCCCCTTTTTTTCGCAGTGTACATACGCGTTGAAGACATAGATTTCCATAGAAATAGTAATATGTATTTTTGCGTTTGTTCACTAGCATTATTTTTATACGTGAAGGCGCTTATTATGTGTATATATACGATGTAAAAATATTAGGCTCGTGTATAATTGTGATCATAAGAAATATATTAAGTCATAAATTGATTATTCCTTTTAGGATTTTTCTAACAACGATTTCGATTACTTTTCATATCCTCATATAAAATCTGCACTTATATTAGCATACGCCAGAATCGTGCTAACTTCTATGGATATATTCCACCTTTATCATGTGCATTATTGTCACATCTGCATGTCTTATTTAAGAAAATTGCAATTTGAAAACGCACCCTCATGGAAGATGGGTTTCTCAAATCCCATGCCATTCCAGGATCGAAGGGGGGGGAAGATCAAACTTCTCAATTTATCCACCTCCTCTAACTGCCGCTTTTACGGCATTTCACCTTAAATTAAAGTTGATAGTCTTTTGTTGTTGTCGTTTTTTTCCTGGGGGGGGCGAGATCGATATCTTTATCACATGTGGGAGACAAGAAGGCGATCATCGCGTTGACGCGATATTACTTTTTTAGCATCTGCGAAATGAAAGTCCATTTATTTTTACTCCTTGCGGCCTCTTGGTGGTGAATTCTGAAGCAGGTATGGACAGAAGGGTATCGATAGAGTCATTGGAAAAACAGGAAGCGTGTTCTAGCAAAATCGATTAGTGGTTGAAGCAGAATTCTGCGTTCAGTCGTTAGCAGCTGTTGAAATAAGAATTAAAATGGTGACACGAACGAATAAAAGAAAATTCTGAAATGGGCTTTTAAACTTAGATAAAATTAAATAAACCAGAGATCGTAGATGGAAGAAAGAGAAATTTTGAATGATTGTGCAAATAGAATAACTTTATGAATGCAAATATTTAGCAGCATATTATAAAGAAATTACGAAATTTACATGATAAGGTAGGAAATAAAATTAGAACCTACCACTACTCCCCCATTTCACAGCTACAGAGAAAGATTTTCCTGTAATTTTTAATTCAGATTTCAACATCGTTCAAAATTCACCACGAAGCTAACCCTCGTAAATTACAACGTGATGCAGGATTAAAAGCTATAGTTACATGTTTTTAAACTAAAGTAACTAATAGTTTATAACAAGTAATCGAGCCTTTTCAGAATATGTCATTTCTTCTGTAAGAATAATATTACAAGTTAAAACAATATAAATAGTTCAAGAAGTGCGCAGGAAACATGACAAAATTAATGTTTATAAAATGGCATGAAATCCCAAATAATATATCTTGCTTATTTATGGTAACATTATCATTTTACAGTATATTAGAGACAGATAAATAAGTTCCCAATACTTTGCATCCAAAATCATGTATATTTAGCTATTATCAGCTCAAAGGAGAGTTAGGCCAGAAGGATGATGAATCTCGAAACGGCGTTTTTATTGGTTCACTATAACCGACGTATCACTTTTTAACTTGTTAATACCAAATATTATTACCCAGTATTATATTTAAAGTAGTTAAATAATGAAGAATCTGCATATCTGTGTTCCTCGCACTGTGAAAAAACGATGGTACGTAGAGCCATCAAATTTAGAATAACGTAATTCTCCACCCGAACATAATCACCTGGAAGACCGAATTTGGAATTTCAAGTTTGTTTTATAACCAATTTCATAGTTTGCAAAACATTAACGAATTTTTGATTAACAACTCAAAGATTTGGAAGCTAGTAATGGTAATAATGTACGGAAAAAATATTTTTATTTCCAGCGTACGAGGCTGTATGCAGGAAATTCTCGAGATAAACATTTATTGCTGTCTAAACATTTTATGATATTGCTGTTGAACTGAATTTTATGTGATTTAAGTGCGAAGAACATGACTTCATTAAAATTGAATTCTTTGATTGAAACATCTGTTTTGTCTTTAAAAGTTTAGGTTTAAAATTAAGGTTTCCCTTGCAAATTCAAGATGGTAATAAAGATTATAGGCAGCGTTATGAATTCTTCGCAAATAGTGTATAATTTCGGATACGAAAGCCATTTAAAACGTTCTGCTGTTTCAGTTTTAACATAAAAGTGGAAAAATTGTGATGATTAAATATTCTGCATATATGTATATATTACCTTTAGTGATATTATAGTAACTTCTGAAATATATGTTACTTTTTTATATTTAATAATATTTTAAGAACAAGGAATAAATAACCAAAAATTTATTAACACAAAATAGTCAAATTGTTTTCTCTCAAAAGATATGGAAGATAATTCACTCGCTTTCTGAAAAAGCATATATATTTGAATAAATTTTATGGCAGTCTTGGCTTAATAAATAATTCCCTGTAATGGAGGCTTCACATTCATGTTCTTGTTATACTTTGTGCCAGGGCCAGTATGGGGAGTCTGTTGTCTGGGATAAAAGAAATTTTACAACATATGATGCCTTTTTAAACAACCCATCTCAATGAACATCTTATAGGATTTATACGACAAAGTTTCATTGTCAATCTACTTCAGATTTAACTGTTTCGGAACGACATATTAGAGATAAATTAGAAAGACATTGCTGCTTTTGACTGTTGTGCATCTATGGAAATTATCAACCAGGATATGGCGTCGCTATAATGCATCTAAAAACAACTAGCGCCATCCTGAAGGCAGAATGTGAGAGACAGTCCTCGGCGAAACGACCATATTAGGCGACGGAGAAATTAACCCTCTTAAGTTGAAGCGGCTCATTAGCGAGTTTTATGACGGACTAGCAGCTCCTGGATAGATGGCACCGTCAGGAAGTGGAGGGGACGAGACTTTGTCTATGCCATGAGGTCCCGCAGACTAATGGACTTTGTTATACTCCCGGAAAACTTCGCACTGATGCAATTAGACGAAGCCTTGTTTCTGTGGCTTCGAAGCTTGTGAAAGATGGATAGATATCGCGTTAATTAGAGACAATTATTCAGCTAGATTCCGTAGTTTGATAGGGAACACGCGAATAACGAGTATCCCATGTAGAGATAGTAAATAGTAATGGGGGCTGTAAAACATTGAGGGCCAGACTGCCGCAATGCAAGCTAATTACGTACCTGATTGTGATTTATTTTTATGGGAACAGAACTCTTAAAATTTAAAGATTTCTTTCCTGTCTTCCACTAACTAAACGAATCTCAATACGTCTAGGTGTATGCTAATAGAGTGACCATTAACGCAAGTCTAAGTTATTTCATATATAAAGTTAATATTAACCATGGCCGTTTATTGAAACAATTGTGCGAATGTATAACTCTGTGTATACGGTTTAGAACTACAGTTAACCAGGCTCAACAGAACTAGATTTTCTAAGGGAATTCAATTCACATTCACATATCCTGAAAATTATGAAAATCACGAAAATTATATGCAGCCAGATCATTTCCTTGAGTATGAACTTCAGGTGAAACATAAATATTGAACTGCGCGTTTATACCCAAAATACGTCTTGAAAGATTGCTTAGTGAATTGAAGCCCAGAATTAATCAAGCGAGCGTTGGGAGGAGGCACCTCAAAAGTATACTCATAATTTTAAAAGATATTTGGATGTAAATTTATTAGAATACATGTTTGGGTTAACAGTATCAGTGTATTTAAGTTTTAACAGTCAAAAATATTTATTCGAAAGCCTTATTCTAATAGAAGATGAGAAAAATGGAGTTCTTTGTTTAAAACCTTCATATCAAATTCACTTTGAAATCTTACTCAAATAGCCAGCAGTTTAAATCAGAAAAAATAAAGATAGTTATACGATAATTACTATTTACATTTCATAAATTTATGAAATATTTTTACAGTTTTACATGTGCTTTTTTGTAATTAAATGTACATTCAATTTTTTATCCAGTTTAATATTTAGAACATAATATTTTTTTCAACAGGTATGTGATTTATCGTAATTTAACATATTTTAGCTATATGTAAAACAGTAGAATAAAATACTCGTAATGAAATTTCTTACTCAGGACGTTTAACTAATAACGTTTAAACATAACAATTACTCTTAAAAAGAATTAATGTTTTATATATCATTTTTATTTGCATACTTTAAATGTTTTTGAACCTAACTCTCATACTTAATTTGCACAACACGTACATTTCTTAAAATTTTGTTTAGTTGCATATATTTGTTCCTGCGTTTCATTCTGCAACCATTTAATAATACAGTAATAGCTATGAATAAATAACCAAAAATTAAATAATAAAAAAATGGTCAATTTGTTTTCTCTCAAACGAACTGATTCGAAATGTTACATTGATGCAATGGTGAAGTATATATTCTCAAACGAACTCATTCAAACTGATTTTATGGTAGTCTTGGCTGCATAAATACGTCAATGGAATGGGAATTTTAGGTTGTTGTTGTACTCTTAGAAATCTACCAGTATTTATTAAATCTCCCAGAAATTCTTTATTTTATGTTAAATTTGTCGCAAATCATTTCACAACACTATTGGCGTCTTCCACATTTTCCACTCATTCCACATTTCCAATTAAAATAGTTTTAGTTTTATCACTTTTTAAAATGGCCACGACTATGGCTAGAAGCAGTAGTCTCCTTATCATGGAAGCACCTAATAGGTGGTCCAACGTTTCCTGCTATGAACGAACGGACGAGAGATTCGAACCCGGGAATTTCGGTACGGGAAACGAAGCTACTAACCAGTTGTCTGTTTGGCCAGATAACTTCAAATTTGTTAAGAATTTTTTAAAAGCATTCAGTGTAAGTGAGAACGTCTCTATTGTTTAAACAATAGGAATTCTTAAACAACACATAATTAAAGAATTTTTGCAAAAAATATTCATGTAATTGAGAAATTATATTTTCAAAAAAATATTTTTATTACTAATTTAAGGATATCGTTTCCTAACTTTTTCTTTTGATTAAGTAACAGGTAAAATTTCGTTAAATTAAAAACAATTTATCAGAACGCTAAGATCAATTTGAAGATTATTGAAAATGAAATTCTAATTTGCAAAAATAGTCACTGTAATTTTTTGCATGAATGAACTCAAATTAATCGATTTCATTTAAGATATGATTCCATGCAAATAATACTGCTTTTAAAGAATGTAATAGCACTTTTATTTATATGTGAAATGCATAATAAGTGTAAATGAGCCATATATAATCTTGAAAAAATTTAATTAGATAATTAATTATATTTTGCTCATAAGTAAAATAATTCAATTTGAAAACTAATCAGATGCTTCTGAGATGGAATGCATGCACAACTGGTGGGATATTACAGATTACTTCAATTTAATCATTTAGGATAAGTTCTATTTATTTCTCAGACTTTATTATGTTGGAGCTAAGACTAATAAACTTTTTTAGTTTATTTGTTTTGCACCAAGTCTATATTAAAGAGATATATTTATTGAATTAAATTAATTTTTGAAAGTTAATTTTCAAGATTCTTAAAATGTTGGATAGTTTTATGATCAATATAATTAAAAATAAATATTTTTATCATAAATTGCATTATCATTTTTATATTTACAGGTTAAAATAATATTTAGTGTGGTTTGAAAATTTAAATTAGTTCTTCTCAATAAGAAATGCCGTTAAAATTACACATCATATTAACGCATACTAATGAAATGAATAAGCTTAGTTTAGTTTCTGTTAATTTCACGTATATGCATAAAGGTTTAGTGGTTGAAACATATTAAGGAAACGGAAAAAAATTTATGAGAAACAAAAAATGTGTACATCTTCCTTTTTACTTCATGATGTAGACATTTAGATGCACATTATTGATTCATTTAATTTTGAGATTTAAGCATGATGTAAACATTAGAGATTTTCTACAGGGCAGCTGGTCTGAGAGTGGTCGAGCGATAACGTTGTTGAACACTGGTAGTTAGATCCTCGGTTCGAATCCCGACGAACGGACTGGCTGTACGGGCCTTTTTGGTGGATTTCACCATGTATAATATGTAGATGAGCCAGTTTCCCTTAGAACGTCCTTCACGAAGGTACCCTACCACTTAGGCAGATTTCCCGCTAGTGCTTTGCCATAATTAAATAAACAAAAAAAAAATCGAACAGTAAGGCTGTTGATTGATTATCAACCAAACGGTAAGATTGTCGAACTCTTTCTTTGGGCTAAATTTCCAAGTAAATGGGTAAGCTGCATGAGAGGTTTCATGGGTTTCCTCATGTGCAACATTAATGTGAATCATTTCTCCTTACAAAATCGCCTATGAAGGCATCCCTTCCCATGTGCAGATAACCTTGGACTTGCTTGCTCTTAACCATTTCAACAATTATTTGGAAACATATCTGAATATAGCAAACGATATTTAAGAATCTGCTGAAAATAGTTTTTAGTTAAAGCCTTAATGGGGCGTATAATGAGAAATAATGTTCAAGTTATGGTTACTTAAGTTTCCTTTTCAGTTAATAATTTCTTTCATTTTCAATTTCTTCAATTTATTTTCAGCTTTCTAAGTTAAACCAATCAGACTAGATATATGGAAATATCATTTAATAATTAATAATTGCGGCTTTCATACAATTAGTCTGATATATTTCAAAATTAAACTAGACAAGTTTATTGGACGATGAATTATTATTCTCATTTTTGGAGTAATCTAAGCTTATACGTCATTAGCAACATAAGAAGTAGAAAAGAAGTATTTACAATAGAAAAGGTGAAGATGGAAAAAGGGGTGTGGAGTGCACACAACTAAGCTGAGCAATATTTCAACGGGCTAAGGGTTATCGCCCTTTTTTATATGCGCTATACTATTTATATTTGGGATATAAATTGATGAAGATATTCACAAATTTTACGCAAACTGTTAATAGACAAAAGTACTAAGTCAATATTCAAAACACTAGAAAATATCAAAATCTTTAATTTAATTATCTTTTTTTAATGCTGGGTATGGCAACGATTTCAAACAGAATTACAATAACACCATCAATAATGGAAGATTGGAATAATACTGTTGCGTGCGTACGGGTTCGTAATGAATTGAATGTACCAGTCTTTAAAGAGTTAACAAAATTAATTCTTTTTACAAAAATAAAATGCTGAAATATTTCCTCAGAGGTATTAGTACAATATCACAATATATCAAACGTTAAAAAAAACTCAATTCAAAACAGATAAACTAATTCTATCTCACAGCGAAATCGCTACAATCAATAACGGCATTAAGTAAACAAACAGTCGCTTAAAACAGCTACAACAACTGAGATGAGGTGTTTTAGTTCGGCTTTTATAAGCTTTTTAATTACTTAATAGAAAATTCTGGTAAAATCTCGATTTTTCTCGCTATTTGTGGATGGCAACAGTAATTACAAGATATTTATTTATTAAATATTAAATGCACGCACTCTTTTATTTTTACTTTTCCGACATAGCTTTCTCTTCAAAAATCGTCTGCATTGCATGGAAAAATAAAGCAGTTTTAATTACAATTCTAAATAAGTAGCTAAATAAATACGAAATCTGTAACACTGCCCCCTTCCCAAGAACTGCACGTCCCGGGCAATACAGTCCCTGGACAGGAAGCCCAACGTACTACTAAGGCATCAATGCAATAATAAACATTACATTACATTAACAAAATAAACAATAATTGCAATATATATAACTATCAGCAAATCAAATACTATCAAATACTAAATAAAAAAGGATCATGATTTTATACTATTTTGCATTACTATTTACAATTATAGACACCAGTAATATTCTATATATACACTAGTTACTCCATGGTAAGGAGCTAACCTGTCGTAATGGACGACTTTAGGCTTAGAGTTCGATGACTTACGGATCCGAACCACAACGACGTTCAGCCTGTTTAGGACTGTGTACGGACCATCCCTAGATGACTGTAGTATCGGACAGAGTCTATTCCGTGGAGTTGGATTCCACAACAGCACTTGTCTCCTTCGTTGAAACGATGGCCAGTAGCTCAGCTCTCGTGTCGTAGCGAGTCTTCTTCTTCTCCGTCACCATGTTGAGTCGTTCTCGTGCAGAACGCTGCATCACTTCAAGCCGGCCTGAAGATCTTGGACGTATTCCTCAGGCGATGAAGTCGCATCCGGAGGGCTATCAAACAAGAGGTCACTAGGCGGACGAAGATCACGACTGATGAGCATCTGGGATGGAGAATTGCTTGTAGTATGGTGTTTGTCTTCTACCCTAGTATGATTTTGGTAGCTTTCTGAGCCGGGTTTTTCACACAGCGCGTCGGCGTTTCCAGCTGATTATCCCTTCTGATGATAGCTTATCATGTTCTCAGATGCTTCTCAGATGAACCAAGGAAAAATTGTATTTTCGTAAACAGTCCAATTCTAGTATGCAAGGATCTGCAATATCCGCTACATATGCTGTGTCATGGTAAGCGGCACTTCCAAGCGTGATGTTCGCGTTTAACTTCTCTTCTAAGTCACGTTTCTCGCCGGACTCAGTCTGGAGGGTAACACAGGATGGCGTCCAAATAAGTTTACCCTTAAATTGTGGAGCTAGATCTTTCCGAATGATGGTAACATTCGCTCCTGTGTCAATGTTCATATTGCAGGGAACTTTATACGCCCATTAATGGACAGTCTTTTATTGTTCCCACTCACTGCAGAAATCTTGAGCGTTTTAAAACAGGGTTTTTCACTACCGCTCAACTCTGCTCCGTGATATGATCATTAATTTGCTTCCTGCGTCGTTGCTGGAAAATGGTCTTAATTTCCGTACATCGGAGTGTTCTGTAGTTCCTTGGCACGTGGCCTTCAGCTCCACAGTTCCAGCACTTTGATTTGTCACTCTTTTTCTATCTCCTGGCATTTAATTGTCTGTTAATATCGTCCGTCTTATTTTCCGTGCTCTGGGATGTTCGGCAGTTCCTTCGCATGTGCCCTAAAGCACTGCTGTTCCAGCAATTTACGGTCGCTTTCTTACCACTAATATACGGTCTCAATTCATTGAATTGTCTTGATAAATCATCTAAACCAGCCATCAACTGATCCACTGGCTCGTGGACTCGCATAGCTCTGACTGGCTGGTAATCTGTACGAAATGCTTTCTGGACTGCCTCGAATTTCATGGCGTTATCTAGGGCGCTTTTTATATCCTTGACATCCGCCATTTCTGTATTTGATGCCGTCGGATGCCGTCGATAAAGTACTGCAGGGACAGAATTTTCCTTGTTTCTCTCTGGCACTCCATAAAGGCGAGATGGGACAGCTTTTTAACATCTGTGGCGAGCTCCTGGAGTGTTTCTGTGTGCTTCTGTTAACGGGATTTTAATTGAAGTCTCCTGCACTCTTTCAAACATTTCTCTCCGAAGCGCAGCTCCAACGTGCCTGATAAAGGTTCCAAGTCTAGCCTTTGCTTTTCGGGAAGAGTCTGCAGGATATCCGCTGCGTCTGCTTTCAGAGAAGCGGCGAGATGACAGGCCTTAGCTTGGGAATCCCATCCATTTGCTTCCGCCACTACAGAATATTGTGTCGCATAAACTTGCCAGGAAGTCTTCCCATCATACGTAGATAACTTCAGGGAGGAACGAGAAGGCACGAATAAAAATTTAAATCCATCAGCATGGCTTCCTGCTCTCGCTATGCATTTTTTAGGTGTCAACTTCTTTGGCGACGACAGCAGAAACCCTCTCCTCAATTTGTTGTTTGATTTATTCTTGGACGGTTGAAACTCTTTCGTCAATTTGTTGCTTCATTGCAGAAACTCTTTGTTGGATTTTTCCAACTTTGTCTTCAATTGTGTCTATTCTGGCTTCCATAGCCTCGAATTTTGTTTCTAGTATGCTGGCAATTTCTCTTTTCATTTCCTCTTGACCTGCTTCAATCTTTTCTTGTACAGCTTTTATGTCATCTTTAATAGATTCCTGAACAACTTTCATCTCCTCTTTAACAGTTACTTGACCAGCTTCCACCTTTTCCTTAATCGATTTCACTTTTTCTTTAACAGAAACTTGGCCAGCTTCCATCTTTCCTTTAACGGATTTAATTTCTTCTTTAACAGAAATTTGATCAGCTTCCGTCTTTTCTTGGAATAACTCTAATATCTTCTTTTACGGATTCTTGTCCGCTTTAATCTCCTCTTTTTAAATGCAGCAAAGGCAGACACGAGCTGCCTCACTTGTTCTTCCATTGCTCTGGTGAATAGCATTCAAATACCCCACTCCTGACGCCAAAAATTGTTGCATGAGTACGGGTTCCTAATGGATTGAATGCACCAGTCTTTATAAAGTTAACAAAATTTACTCTTTTTACAAGAAATAGAACAAAATGCTGAAATATTTCCTCAGAGATATTATATCTCTAACGTTAAACAAAACTCAATTTAAAACAGATAAACTAATTGTAGCTCACAGCGAAATCGCTACAATCAATAACAGCTTTAAGTAAACAGACAGGTCGCTTAAAACAGCTACAACAACTGAGATGAGGTGTTTTAATTCGGCTTTTATAAGCTTTTTAATTATTTACTAGAATATTCTGGTAAAACTTCAATTTTTCTTGATATTTGTGGATGGCAACTGTAATTACGAGGTATTTATTTATTAAATATTAAATCTACGCGTTCTTTTTTTTTACTTTTCCGACGTAGCTTTCTCTTCAAAAATCGTCTGCTTTGCATGGGAAAATAAAGAAATTTTTTAACTACAATTCTAAATAAATAGCTAAATAAATACGAAATCGGTAACAATACATTCAAGAGGATATTATTAACTTTATTATTACGACCTAATTTTATGATTTCCGTTCAGCGATTTTATTTGATGGTAGTTTTAAGATATTGTGACATGAATGAGCTTTAAATTATGAGCTGCCTACTTTAATTATTGTTTATAGTTCTTGTTTATTGTTGTTTAGGCATTATTTCCAGTTTTGGCAGTTTTATTACTATTTTAGTAATATGGAGTTGGGAGACCCATTTATTCCCAGCGTTTTAATTCTTTCATTCTCATTCCCGTGCAGTTCATACCTTAGTTTCCGACGTTTGCTTGTTCTATTCGTTAGAGAATCGGGGGCTTACTAGTTAGTTTAGGAATGACATATATCAGGAAAATTAATTATTATATTTTCTTTTTAGGAAAATTGTTTTAAGCATAATTTTAACATTTCCAACTTCTTCTTATTATTATTATTATTCTCCGTGTACTTCTTCTTCTCATTATTATTATTATTCTGCGTGAAAATACTGTTTTTCGGAAGGAGCATTCCTACGCTTGCTTACATTCAGCAATGTGTGTTAAAGGTGATTCATGTAAATTTAACGAGTGTATTTAATTATACTACCAATTTTCTAAGCTCAAAACGCATCTAGAATAGAAACAGTAAATTTCCATTAATCAGAATTTCAGCGGATATCGCTGGTGAACTTTGTTTACAAAATTTGGAAATATTTACAATGCATGCGATATTTTTCGATAACGTTCCAAACGCGAGCAGTTCATTGACGTAGTACCGTTTAAAACCCAAACAATGATTTTAAACAAAACAGTTGACGACAGGAAATCTAAATGCATATTAGAAGTATGTACCTTCTGGAAAGCGAAAAACACTTGTGCAAAACTTAAGCAACCGGTATTCTTTTTGCCATCACTCCAAGAGAATTCATTTGAGAGACACATAATTCAGAAATGAGAGACAGCATTTTATATTTAAACAATGACGAAAGCATAATTGGGCAAAAATGAATACAATGCATATAGTAAGGAATCAAACAAAAGAGGCTTTATTGAACTCATAGTATCGTTACATATGATTGTCTGTACAAGAGGATGAAAAGCAAACAAATGTTCCTTAGTATGGGATAGCCCTTCCCTTAATGCAATGGGTGCTTTGCACAGTCTCTCCATACTCAGCACCAGATTGTTCAACAGATCTTGAGGTAAGAGTGCCCATTTCTCTATCAGCATTTGTTTCAGTTGTTGAGTGTTTCCCGGAGAATGTACTCGTGCCGCCGCAAGGCGTCTCACCAAACCATTCCACGCATGTTCTATGGGATTTAAATCAGGGGAGTGCGCTGTCCAATCAATTCGAGTAATATCTTCACTTTTCAGTAACTTCCGAACAGCAGGATTCCAGTGTGGCCGTGCATTGTCACCTATAGAAACGAAGTCCATTCCAATGGTACCTTGGAACAGACGCATGTAGGGAAGGATCACCTCTTGACAAAAGCGATCTCCTATTACAGAATACAGAACCTCTGTCAAAACCTTAGAGCTCTGTCCGCCCGTGTTCAGCATTATGCTTCCCCAGAGAAGAACTCCAGGACCAACTTAACGGTTTCTTCCCGTAATGTTACTGGGATGAAAACGTGTCCCGGCTTCTGTCCAAATCAACTGGCGTTGAGAATCACTTGTGGCAGAAAAACGACTCTCATTGCATAAAGAAGATACGACTCCATTGATGAGATGTCTAGTTTTTGTGCTCCTTGCAACACTTTAAACTGTGGCACGATGGGCAACTTTCAAAGAAATGCAGAGTTCAGGACGACGCGCGAATAGGCCATTTTGTGAAGGCGTCTGGACACAGTAAACAGCGACATTTGTCGCCCCGTTGCTGTAGACAGTTGCTGAGGTATGGCGACTGCTGACTGGTTTCGGGCTCTTTTCGCCTGCGGGACGATATATCGATCATCCACTGCAGTTGTTTTCTTCAAGCGTCCCACGGACCTTTCTAATAGCTGTATCTATGGTTTGGAAGGCTTTTTAAGCGCGCGAAACGACACTTTTATTGATTCTGAACTCTTCAACTACACTGGTCACACTACGCCTCTCCTCCAGCTTTGCGATCATTCTTCCACTAGTGAATTCATCCAGGTGATTTCTTCTAGCCATATTTCACGAAAGAACTCACTTGCAGTCCCACCAGCGAATGTCTTTAATTGCGTCGCCGTCCTTCCTTTTATCGTAGTCTTGTGTTGAGTTAGCCGAACGCACGCGTAGTGCGTACGTTCACGTCCCATGCGATGTTTTGTTCCTGACATTTGAATACGCATGGCTTTTCTGCTGAACTGCGTGTTCATTGTACTGGTCACAAGAACTCCTTTTCCGCAATTTTACGGCTATCTGAGTAAAATTTACATTATTGCTTAAGTTTTGCACACCAGTGTAAATATACACACTGGTTACCATAAATTAAGGAAAAATCACAAAAATAGCAATAACTCCCTCAAAAATATGCCAAACCGTGTAAAATTTGAATATGTTGCCAAGTAAGAGTAGCTGAATAAATCTGCAATATGCAAATTAGTGGCGCTGCACTCGGAATACGTCATTTTCCAGGAGCATAAATGCCCATGTTAGAGAGAATGCCCATGTATTTCTTTGTGTTAAAATGACATCAGAGATATGAGATAGCCAATTCGTAACAATGACCTCCAGGCATTATTTGCCTGCAGAACTACGATGCAGAGCCATTGAGAGACTACAGGCAGAACAAACTCAAACAGAAGTGTCAAGATGGCTAAAGGAAAGTCCTTCTGTGGTTCATAGACTTTGGAGGCAATTTGAAACCACAGATTGGGAATGTAGGAAGCTCAGCCAAGGATGACCAACTGCTACGACTAGCGCCGATGACAGATATTTGACATTATGTGCACGCATGAATAGAATCGCTATTCCGACTCTTCTTAGATCCTTCCTAGCTGCAGCCATCGGAAGGTTGGTGTCAACATCATCTGTGCGTAGAAGGCTTCACGAAGGTGGTCTGTATACGGTGCGACCTGCCATTTGCGTGCCGCTCACGTTACGCCATAGGTGGGACCGCTTGCAGTGGGCACGACAACATGTCCACTGGATGCCTGATCAGTAGAGGGCTGTTCTCTTTACGGATGAGTCCAGATTTAGTCTAGAAAGCGATAGTAGGCGTTATTTGATATGGAGAGAATTTGGAATCCCTTATCATCTGTCAAACAACCGTGAAAGAGATGCATACGGAAGAGGCAGTGTCTGTTTTTGGGGTTACATCTCTTTGGGTGGACGCACAGACTTCCATGTCTTTCCAAGGCGAACCGTGAATGCTCAGGTTTATAGAGATGACATCCTTGATGTTTATGTGCGCCCATATGTCGGGGCGATAGGTGATACTTTCCTGTTACAGGACGACAACGCAAGACCACACAGGGCTGGCATCGCAGATTTAAATCTTCAACAGGAAACAATTAGGCGTATGGAGTGCCCAGCTCGATCCCCGGACTTCAATGCTGTCGAGCACATTTGAGATGCTTTAGGGAGACGTCTAGCTGCTTTCAATCCGCCCATCAGACAGTTTGCCGCGCTTGCAATTGCTTTGCAAGCTCTCGCTTGCTATGGAACTGATAGACAGCATAATTGAAAGCATCACACACCGCTGCATGTGCTGTATTGCTTCTAGAGGCGATCATATTCCATATTGAAGGTATTTTTTCTATAGCAAACTGATACCTTCGATTTGTTCATTTTATACATGTGCCAATTTCTATACAACCATAATTGTCTGGTAATTTCTTTTTATGTTATTTGATACCTTACTATGTGTTGTATATTATGGGTAAGTTTAATAAAATTCTACGAGTAACATTTTCAGTAATCGTGATTTTTGTGATTTTCCCTTAATTTATGATAACCAGTGTATAATGTTGCATAATAACGCTTCTTGCAATAATAAGTATTTTTAATTTTCTAACTACTGATTAAGAATTATTTTGCCATTTAGATGGCGTCAGAATATGGTTTTGATACTAGTATAAGATTATATTTTCAAGTTTTTTTTCAAAATGTGGTTTCCTTAAAATTCTAAAATAGTCTAAATAGTCGTTTCCTTAAAATTACAAAATATTTAAGTGTATTTTAAAATAGTCTAATAAATAAAATTAAATTAACGTCAGCTTAATTACGGTTTCTCATTCTTTTCATCTTGAAGCTGTAAATATTCTAGGAACTATTGCTAAATATGACTGGTATTTGTAAATCTAAAGAAAACACAAAATTTTACGAAAGTGTTACATGTAAATAGCGATTGAGTAAGATTTCGTTACAGTTTTATATTGCAGTTACATTATGATATAAGCTGGTCAACAACAATTACCAGAGCTTTAGATTAAAAAATAGAACAAACTGGCAGTTAAAATTTGCTTGTTAATCAACAGAGTTTATCTCAAATTCTTCTACTTCAAGACACTTATTTGTGAATATTCAGCAGTGAAATTAATGTTAAAGAACTGGACAGAATATTGCGAAATGTGGAAGCAGTGTGATGACACTGAAGAATTTTTTACTGAATGTCAAACTATTGTTTACTAATGTAAATAAAATGTGAAATGTAAAAATATGTGAAATGCACTCCTTCTGCACTATCATTTTTAACACCATGGTATGTAAAGTTACTCATCATGGATTTTATCCAATCTTCATTGAAACAATCTTTACAAAATTATTTATTGCTTCCTCATTAAAAATGAGAAATATGCTGATATGAGTAATATTTTCTAATTTAAGGATTTCGACAAAAAAACTTATTTATTTTGCTGGCATGAATAAGGATTTCACCTTAAAAGTTGTAATTTAAACTGGTATTATTAAATTGGTATCTTAGTAAGCTATATTTCTGTGCCATAAAATAAAATTATTTTCTAAGACCTCGCTCCAAATGATTTTTCATTAAAGTATCAAATGATTGTGAAAAAAAAATGTTGAAATTGAAGACAACTATTGTAAAACGCGTATTAATAATTTAGAAGAAACGCAAGACGTGCGTTTTTAGACAAAGTGCGTATTAGTAATTTAAAATTTTGCCTTCATTATGCCTTTGCATATCTTCACTAGCCAACGTCACGAAAAATGTTACCTTTTTATATCTAAAAAATACCGTTACGTTTGTAGGCTTTAACGTTTGTCCTAAAATTAAAAATATTTTAAATTCAAATAATTTTGACTGCATTAAATGCTGAAAGAAATAAGTGTATCTTATTGCATTAAAATGTGTTTCATCCCTGAAGTAGAAAAAAAAAACTTATAGAAATATAGAAATTATAAAACACTTCTGTTTCCTCAAGGTCTAACTGTACTTATGACTTGGATTAAAGATCTCTCAATGGGTTATAAAAATTCTGAAATAATAAACAATTCTAGAATCATAAGTTTATATTCTTTTCATAGCACTTTTAAAGATGGAACAATATCCCCATCAACAGTAAAATTGCACGTGGGAATTGAGAATGCCATTTGGAACGCAATATTCAGAAAATGCACATCCGTCTTTAAAACTTCAGGCTAAACGTGCAATGCAGGTTAAAAAGAACATTGCTGACGCTTATGTTAGATAGCCTCTGAAATCATATTTCAGTGATATTGTAATTATTTAAAAATTAAAAATAGCTTTGAGATGGTGAAAATTATGAAAATACATCGCATCTGCATTCGATAATGATAAATGTTGCTAAACTAGTTGCGGAGAACGAAAAAGCAACTGAACAGCTTCATGTGTCCCGCAAGTCATCTTTTCGCCATCATTGAGACAAATACTCAAATTGTGTTAACACTATACTGTAATACCATTAAAGCAAACACTTATACTTCCCAATAACGATGTTCATCATAACTTTATATTATTTCAAAAATTTAAAAATATCAATTATAAAAATATTTTTAAACGTTTATAATTGACACAAATGATTATTAAGAGTTAAAAACCTCAGCAGCATCGAAAACTGTAATTCAAGTTTAAGAATAAATTTAGTAAAGAATCCACTATTGTGAATCGCAGTTGCGGTATTTGCAGTATAAAATTAATGTGCAATTGGGGAATCTATTTGGGAATATAGACATATATATATATACATATATATAAATAATATGGACATAAAGCATTTAATATAAACATAAAATTTAGAGGATTTATTAGATATGATGCTTAAATATCTCAGTACAGGAATCTTCGCAAAGTACGAGCAGAATACGTAAAGCATTTGTCTTTAAGTCAAAGCAAGGCTTGCGTGTTTGCTTCGAAGCTTTTCGGCAAGTATTCTCTGAGTTTCACCGCAGCGGACAAGTATAGATTTTACTGTGCTAGAACATAGATAAAAGATACGACTTTTGTGTTTTAAAAGACAAAAACTTTAGTACTTTCAAATAGAAAGCTGTGCTAGTTGTCAGCTTCAAAGAAAATACCAATGCAGTGGAATCGAATCTCGGAAAGAGAAATAGACTAATTTGATATTTAGAATGTTAGCTGACTTCAAGGAAGCGACAGAAAGAACAAGTAAATGCCATTTGGCATCGAAAAAAGATACATGAGAGGCAAAATATTTCAGGTTGAAGAATTTAAATACTAGCTGGCGCCTTATTTTCTTCATTAAAATATTTTTCAATACTTTTTCTAAATTGTGTTTCCTTGCGTTTATGTCATGTTATTTTACACTTACACACGACAAATCGTTTTCTTAAAACGTTATAAATAATTTAGATATAGTTTAATTTAAAATTAATGTCCAGAGTTTCATGATGTGGTAAACACGAGCATTTAGTGATTTGTCTAAATTTTTGTAGTAGACTGTCACTGTAACTCAGGTGTCACCTGCATTTAAGTGTTATTTGATGGGGGAAATAATATTGTTTCATTTTCTTATTATTATTTCTTATAATTAATTCTTCTTTTTATTATTATTTTTCTTATTACCATGACCTCAGGGTCAGTCGCTTGACTAATAAGAAGACGAAAGTTTACGCTGCTTATAGAACTGTGAACATTTCAGATTAGAGTATTTGATTCTTTAATATCGCTGGTGTCATATAGTACATCTTGGGCGGGTTCTGGATATATGTTTGAGTAACGCGGAACGTGAACTAAATATAATTATCGCCTAAAACCAGACATTTAACGACACGAATACGTTAATATCACAGAAACAAAATAAGAAGTTAACACAAAAATAGAAACCATGTTTATCATTATTATGCTGGCGTACAGCGGGTTACATTCATTACTTCCCTACTAACAGTGTCTTCTTTAGTAAGTCACGTGAGGCAGAGGCGTTACAGGCCGTTCGGCTAAACTGCGCATGCGTGGTCATCACGTCATGAGCCCTCCCCTCCGAAAGATTTGATTGCATCTTTCAATGACCTACCAAATCCACATATAAACATTTCTTGAAACAAAACAACATAATATTCATGAAAATTTCCAATTTAATTAACAAATTCTTACTGTTTTAAATTATACTTCAACATAAATTCAGTAATCTTAATCATTTAAAAGACATAACATTCAATCAACTTTTCAAACTTGAATCTTTCACATCTTCATAATCATACAAGCAATTATCATATAAACAAGACCATACATATCAATCAGTAAAATTAAACATTATACTTTAACAAACCCTGGCTAAAACTTTACACATATTGCATAACGTTAGGGGAAAAAATCAAAAGTTTAGGATTATAGCTCAAAAAAAAATGTTCAAACTAAATAGTCAAAATGTCTTATAGTTCATAGTTCATAACGTCAGTCATGCTTCCAGTGAAGAGGCAGTCAGTCGCGATAACGAGTCTACATTAATGTGATCTTTTCCTTTCCGGTGTGTAATCACTGCATGAAATCGTCGTAGTGCTAGAGATCAGCGTTGCAAACGAGAACTTTGTGAGGAACATTCGGTGAGAATTTTGAGGGGTTATGGTCACTAACGATGACTATCTCAGAACTAAAGATATAAGCTTCGAATTTCTTTAGGGCAAAGATAACGGCAAACGCTTCCTTTATTAATAACAGCATAATATCTTTGCGTCTCAGTCAACTTTTACTAGCAAAGGCTATTGGGTGTTCCACACTATTTTCGTGTTGCTGAACCAAACCATCTCCTACGGCGAACGCTGATGCGTCTACGTAAATGATGAAAGGCAAATTAAAATTTGGAGAGTAACATTTAGAGGCATTGCAAATAACAGATTTTAATTAAATAAACGCTTCGTCATGTTCCTTCAGCCACGTAATTTCGTTCGAAGCCCAAGTTTTCGTCAATGCAGTTAAAGTTGTGCTATTGCAGAAAAAATGTGTACGTAAGATCGTAATCTCTCTTGAAGAACTACATCGGTACCTTTTAGGTTCTTGAAATATGTTTCAAAAAAGAAATAATGCCAGGCATTTCATACTTTCAGGCCAAAATAAACAGAATTAGAGAAGGGTTGTGTTTAAGATTAAAATCTTATTGTGAATGGCTTGGTTTCGATTCAGCTGCAGTTTGATTGGTTGATTTTAAATTTGATTTCCAAACTGTGAGTTTATTACTGGCCCAAGCGTGCGTTAGTAGCATCACGGTATCTATATGACGCGGATTAACTTTGAATCAGTTAGAGTGATTTGTTATAAACAGTTACTATGTTTAGAATGGAAAGAGAACAGAGTCAAATTAAAATCAAAAGTGGAGGTACTAGTAGAAATTAAAAGCAAAGAAAAAGGCAAATCAGCATGATAAATTTCTAAGCAATTAGCGTATTATGCTTTTCTTTGCTTTGACAGCAGCAACCTTGTTTTGCAGTTAATGATATGGTATTTCTTTGCATACTGTTAAGTAAATAAAACGTTAAATTATAACTATTTTGACACTTACCAATTAATGAATGGAAGAACGAACAAACAGAAGTTTCAATGAAGCTGCATAACAAAAATTTTAAAATATTTTATACAGCTTCATTGCAAGGGCTTTTTAACCCAGGAGAAAACTGAGATATTTCATTTTCTCTTACCATATATATTTTTAATGCAGTAAAACAATACTTACTAGCAAGATTAAAATATTTTATGCTCCATTTTCATTAAATTTAATACTTAGAAATTATGCCTATCAAATATTTATAATTTATGTCTTAAGAGAAGGAGGCTAATATATACTTAATTCAGGGAAACTTCTAACTGATGAAATTATTAGCGATTAATGACGTTATTAATCATTAATAATTACCGGTATTTTATTTGAAAGACGAAGCATTTATTTTTCGTTATAAAATAATTATTTAAAATTTTTATTTGCTTAGACCAACTAGTATTTTTCAATGCTCCATTTTCAGATGCTAGAGCTAAAAGATCGAAATTTGAATAAATTTACGTATATGAACATTTTATAACATTATAAGGTATTTCTCCCACCTTCTTCGCATGCCTTCGTGGTGTAGTGGTCTGCATGCTCGACGCGTAACCGAGAGGTCCGTGGTTCGATTCCCGGCGAAGGCGTTGCTCATTTTTCATGTCTCCTGCTTGTAACTAACCTAATGTTTCTACAACTGGCGCCCGAACTAAAAAGGTGGTGGATGATCATTCTCCACCACCGGGATTTGGCGATTGGGTCCCCCAAACCCCAGTCGCCCTTTAAAAGGGGGAGTATATAAGGTATTTCTCCCACCTTCTTCGCATGCCTTCGTGGTGTAGTGGTCTGCATGCTCGACGCGTAACCGAGAGGTCCGTGGTTCGATTCCCGGCGAAGACATTGCTCATTTTTCATGTCTCCTGCTTCGTAATAACCTAATGTCTCTACAACATATTAATATGCAGCATACCTTATGCAAAAAATAAAATTTACAATTTATTTTTTTTAATATGAATTAAAAATTCGTTATCGCGAAATCGAAATGGTACTGCTGTAAATACCTGTGAATATTAATATCTTTTTTGATAGCATTATTGATGTTTTGTAGTGTAATACTGTGTATTGTTTTATTTACTAGTCCAAAGGGGCTTTGTCCCTGAACGACTATTTTTTTCGTTTTGCGATTTTGCGTTGAATTACTATAAATGGCTGTATCATTTTTCAAATTGTTGTGCCATCAAAAGTTATCGCCTTGTATTATATTTAAAGAAATTAAATAATGAAAAATCTGCATAAATGTATATATATTTCTCCAAATGTGATAAAACAATTGTACATAGAGCCATCCAATTTTGAATAGCGTACGTTTTTACCCCAATATGCCCATCTGGAAGCCCAAATTTGGAATTTGTTTTATTATCTATTTCATATTTTATAAAGCTTAAACGAATTTTTGATCAACAAACTCAACGATTTAAAAGCGAGCAATGACAACACTCTTGAGGAAAAACAAAACCCTTTTATCTCCAGCGCGCGGAACTGTGTATCGGAAATACTAAAGATATGCTCATTTTAAATTATTTTGCGATATTTTTGTTGAATTGAATTTTATGGTTTAAGTGCGAAGAACATGATATTTAATAAATAGAGGTAACACACTAAACCTTACAGAAACGCCCGTTTGGAGCCAATTTAAAATCTGAAACCTTTCAGATTATTTTATTTCCTTATTTATTTATTTATTTATTGCGTTTAAGGTGATAATTTTAGAGTGACGTTTTGTGTTTAATTGAGTTTGTGGTAACATGGTTTCGGTGTAAGTAATCTTCTCATATACAGAATTGTAATTTTTCTATTCTGAGTGCAGCAGCATTTAAATACACTCATGTCCATAAATTAAGGATAATGCAAAATCAGGCAAAAGAAGAGTTAGAAGCAAAACAAATTTGACTTATTTGTAAAGCTTATTTATTGAACAAAAGGTAAAGAGCAAAAAAAGATGCTATATATTTGATATTATTAAAAAAATTAGCGAGTTTTCTCCCTGGAGCAAATTACAAAAAAAACCTTTTTACAAAAAACCAATATTACATGGTTGGTATGATGTTAATACATTGTATGTCTCCCAGACGATGCAATACAGTCCGTACAACGCTTAGGCATGCTGAGTATCAAATTATCGATCTGACCTTGGGGGATATTACACCACTCATAAAGCAATGCTCTCCGAAGTTCCGGTAGACATGTAGGAGGAGGTTCACGGGCTGCAACTCGTCGGCCAAGAATACCCCACACGTACTCTACTGGATTCAAGTCCAGTGGGAATGCTGACCAGTCCATACGGATGATATCCTCCGATTGAAGGCATGCGCTTACGATGTTTGCACAGTGAGGACGGGCGTTGTCATCCATAAACACAAATTGTGCGCCCATGGCGCCCCGAAACAAGCGTACATGTTGTTCCAGAATGACGTTCCGATGGATTTGACTTGTCATGGTTCCAATTTGAACATGCAGGTCAGTTCTGAAACCCAGAATAATTCCACCCCAAACGAGCACTCCTGCACCACCGTAACAGTGTCGTTCAATGATGTTTTCTTGGTGGTAACCGGTATCTGGAGCTCTCCATATGAAACTCCGGCGAGAATCAGACTGCAAGCTAAACCTGGACTCGTCGGAAAACATCACACAACCCCACTGTTGCGGTGTCCACAATGCATGCTCTCTACTCCAGGCTAACGGCAGGCGACCGTGAGTTGCAGTACGTGGAATGCATCTGACAGGTCTACGAGCATATAGACCAATTTGCCCTCAGCGTCTGTACACGGTCTGCCTTAAAATTGTCGTACCAGTGGCTGAAGAGAGCTGACGAGACAGGTGTGAGGCTGTGCTCCGCCTGTTTCTTTTGGCGGTAACTGCCAAATACAGGTCCTCATTCGGCGTTGTAACTCTGGGGCGACCTGTGCTGTAACGTATACTCACACTACCATCATCTTGGAATCGTTGCCAAAGCCTGGAGATGACACTCTGTGCAATTCCAAGTTCGTCTGATACTTCCAGTTGGGTACGCCCACATTCCAGACGGCCGATAATTCTACCACGTAAAAAATCATTAAAATGCGTCCTTTGTGTCATAACAATTCGGATATTGCACTGAAATGCTTATAAAGCGCCTGCGATCAATTTTACTTCTTCGCCTGCATTCCTTATATATCACTCTCTTTAACTCTCGTCATTGTGACGTACCATCGGTGGCATCTGGTTACTTCCTGAAATTTGTATATGATTCTTGAAGATGTGTGTAGTGATTTTACAGGTGATATATTTATTTTAGAGTTCGATTTCCGCGTGACTCCGAATTATCCTTAATTTGTGGACATGAGTGTAATAATAGTTTAAGCGAAATGAGGAGAATTGCTGTGCTGTCAAACCTTGGCAGCATTGGATGATTGCTTACAAGATTGGAGACTCTCTGGAAGAAACGGGAAAAACATACGTTCGAAAACCTATTACTAATTCTTCCTGAATTATAAAGAAGCTCGTACCGAGAACTTTAATATTCCGAGGGTTTGTGAATACGTTTTTCATCAGCTGTGAGATTAACAATTTAATTGAACTTAAATTTAGAGTTAGCTACGAGTGATTCTAAGAACTTATAAGGTATTTCTTCTTAGCATGCCTTCGTGGTGTAGTGGTCAGCGCACTCGGCGGGTATTCAAAAGGTCCGTGGTTCGAGATTGCTCACTTTTATTGTCTCCTGTTTGGAAATAACCTAATAGGCTCTACACATTCACAATACTTATCATACATTTAGGAGGCATTGACAAATATGAGAATTCTCCTTGAGCAATTTTTGCAATATGAAATTTTATAATCAATTCTTAATTTCTTCCGGCTTATCTGGAGAGATTATTTAGAGACATCAAAAACGACGTAGTTCACAACATTAGTTTAATGGTTTTACAAATTGTCTTCGCTAAGTTTTCGTGCTCATTTAACATTGGATGACAAACGAATTATACTATATTTTTAGCTCATGTGATAGCAATTGTAGGGTGAATAAATGGAAAATAAATAAATATTTATTTATCATAGGAAATGAAGAATAATGAAAGTATATTAAAACTTATTTAACGTTACAAGCCTTCTAATTGTGCTAGAGCAGCCCGCGGGCTATTTTTGCGCGCCCGCGACTGTTCGCTATGCATAACAATATCAACCGTGGCCAGCCCGCGACCGACCACGATTTTTTGTTTGGCTTCGTTATTCATCATACTTTTAGAAATAAAATATAAGCCTTAAAATTATTGTACTGGCAACACTGTTTTGTTACCACTATTACTAGTGACCCTCGCTTTGAATCTGTTGCACATTAAGAATTTTCTCAGCAATTTAACTTTTAAAACTGTTTAATTTTTATTTTAGGTTTCTCACCCTAAAATGAGTTCCTCCAGCAAAAGGCAACGAATGTATCATTTCAAGAGTGATTGGGAAGAAGACTACGGTTTTATCCAGACAAAGGACAAGTGTGTTTGTTTGATTTGCAATAGTTCTGTATCAGTTTTGAAGAAACATAACCTCGAACGCCATTTCAAGACTATTCACAAGACTTTCGACGTTAAGTATCAGTCTAAAACAGAGTTCAGAAAAAGGAAAATTAATCAACTCAAATCAAGGCTATCTGCCCAGCAAGCGGTTTTTACTAATCGTGCAAATAAAAACAAAAATGCCATAACGCTTCTTTCAAAATTTCTCATTTGTTGGCAAAAAGTAAAAAACCTTTCTCAGACTGCGAATTAATCAAGATGGCATTTCTAATGGGAGCTGATGCGTTGTTTGAAGGATTTTGTAATTAGTAAGAAATTATTGCAGCAATACATGATGTGAAGTTATCTAACGATACAACTACTAAGAGAATACAAATGCTATCACCTAATTTACAAAGTCAGTTGAACGATGATATGCAAAAATGTGAATGCTTTTCACTTCAGTTAGACGAGTCGACAGATTCATCTGATACAGCGCAATTCGCAGTATGCATAAGGATGGTTTTTATTGATTTTAGTGTAAAAGAAGAACTACTAAAATTACTACCAATGCATGGGCAAACAAGAGGAGACGATATTTTTAATATCTTTAAATGCCATCTTATGCCAAGGAAATTAATATGCCTTTACAAAAGTTATCAGCAATAGTTACTGATAGGGCTCTATCAATAGTGGGCTGCAAGAATGGATTCGCATCTCATTGCAAAATAGACGAATCTTCCACTTTCTTCATGAATTATCATTTCATTATTCAGCAAGAAGCATTATGTGTTAAAATATTATCCTTTGAGCATGTCATGAATTTAGTTATAAAAATAATCAACAACATTCGAACAAATTCTTTGTCACACAGAATCTATAAATCAATCGTAGAAGAGGGCAATTCTTCAAACTCTGACCTTATTTTACACACAGACATAAGACGGTTAAGTAGAGGTAAAGATCGCGCCCGATTTTTTTGAAAATCTAGAAGTGATATGAAAATATTTGATTTCAAAAGGTGAATGTTTCGAACAATTGGATGACTTTCTCTGGTTGACGGATTTGGCATTTTTAACGGATATTTGCGAAAGCTTGAATACTTTAAGCCTTCAACTTCAGGGGAAAAATAAAGATATGGTGGAAATGGTTTCTGCAATTAATTGTTTTAAATGAAAATTACAATTCTGGAAAGAAAATTTATCAAAAAGGTCTCTCAATCATTTTCTACGTATGAAAAGTCATCCGTGAAAATTCGTTTGACCCTAATTTACCTATTGGTGGCCTTCAGAAACTTTTGGAACAATTCGAAACTGCGGACTTAATGAAAATATTTGGAATCTGGCCGAAGATAAAAAATATCCCCTTTTGAAAAAAAGAGCTTACAAATTGAAATACTGTTTCCGTTCCACATATTTATGTGAATCGTTATTTTCAACAATGAACGCAATTAAATCAACAATCAGATCTCGGCTTAACTATAGCAATCTCGAAGATGCTATAAGATTGGGAATATCATCTTTTACGTCTGACTTTGAAAAACTAGTGGATAATATGCAATGCCAAAAATTGCATTAAATATAACTATTTTGAATTTTCTGTTACCTTTTTAGTGTAGGATATTGTTTATTATTGCAATAAAATAAAGAAATATTAAGAATCGTCATACTTTTTTTTAACTGCGCCCGCCAGCAATTTTCTGTTTGTCAGATGTGCAAACACGGGGAATAAGATTAAGAAGCCCTGTGTTAGAGAACGCAATGTTACAGGAATGAATTAAAATTTAAAATTGCATTTAAGCATATTTCTTATAATTCATAACTACATTTTGAATGTTAAACCAGAAGGGAAAAATTTGAAGAAATAAATACATCATTTCAATTTTAAATTTCTTCATATGCAGTTCTCAGTTGCTATTGCTGTCATGCTGATTTAAAGCATATTTCATGGAACTGAAAAAAGTGTGAATGTAAAGTACGTAACTGTAAATTACTATTAATATGAAAGAAAAAAATATTCAGCATAAAATAAGTCTGTATTTATTTATACATATAGATTGTTTTGCAAATAGAAACAGAAACACTTATCGTTCATACTTATTTCTTTTCTTCTAAGCATGTTAGCAAATAGAAAGAAACTTTGTACTCTAATATGCATTAAGGTTGTTATTTCCTTCACCGTGCAATAAAACATATCGCGTGATATAATATACGTCACTAAATAAATAAATAAAAATTGCTCAGGAATCCAAAAAACGTTGCATTCCGCAATTGAGATGCTCATATAAGCATATGTTTTTGTTCTCACAGAGAAACATTTATTCTCATAACAGGCATTCAGGAATTGGGGAAAATATTTATTTATCAAATCATTCTGCATATATTTTCATTATTCAAATAGATCAACAGATTTTTTTTGATTATCAGTTTCTCAAGATTTATGTCTTATAGATACAAAACGTTTATAATTAAATGGAAAAAATAGAACTATGAGATTTTATTTCATCCTTACAGGAAAACAAATAACAAGTTTTATTTATATACTCATTTTCATATCTATCAAAATGAACATCAATGACGAAAGTGGTATGTTTGAAATTTCTGAAGAATGATACTTAAGTAATTTTTAATCTCCCATATTAACAAAATTTTAATTTTGTTAAACATAGATGTGCGTTTAATTGAAATATGTTCTAATAAGAGAACCGAATTTGATTTATTTTAGTTTATCAAAGAATTCTGTCTTTAAAGCATTAAGTCAAAAACATATATGACATGACAAAATCCATGTTTTTAAAGAAAATGGTCTTACTACATCGCTCGAAACATCCGTTTTTCCACTTTAATCTGCCTCACGGATTTCGAAAGAAGGTAATGAGCCATTAAAGATCAATCACCCATAAATTATCCGTATATTTTCCCTGCTTCAGTGAATAAAATTTCTTCCTAATCTTTCTTCTAAAAATAGTCAAGGTCTTTACCGCAACCCTTGAAAATGATAATAGTTTGATAAACTGAAAAGAGGGGAGATGTAAATTCGCATGAAAACGGATTAGATAATGAAATATATCTGTCAATTCTATCAAAGAAACCAAATATGTTATATAATATTAGATTTAGCTTTTGTCCCTGGGAAAAAGAAACTTTCTGAGTGGTACCTTTAAAACAAAATCACTATTTTTACCACCCGGCCAAAGTGCTTCTGCGACGACATTTAAATTTTAATAACGCTTGCAATTCTGCAAGGATATTTATGAAAATTTTAGGGTTAACTGGTCATAAAGTTGACAAAAGCCATGGATGCATGTAAAGAATGAATTTCTTTTCAGCGCAAGATCATAAATATTAAGAAAACTATTTTCCTGAAAATGTTCGAATTTTACAGAGTAACCCCTTTCAAAATTCATTACTATTAATTTTTTAAACTACGCATTTAAGATTCCATATTCAGAAGAAAACGGTTTTAGTTTCAGTGCTTCTAGAAATGCAATAGTAGTAATGAGAAACATAATTCTATGGACATTTGAGTTTCATCGAATTACGATTATGTGTTGGTTATCCTGTATGTTACAAAACATTACAATTCAATAAAGTATTATATTGCTATAAATTTACATATTACACAAAAAAGCAACTATTACAGGCATTTTTGTTATTATTAAATTTTATAAATTTCAGTTAGCTGAAACCAATTGATTTTACTTTTAGCTCTTCACTCGAGAACCCGTAGAGAAGAACTATATAGGTGACACATGCCATGATCGCTTGTGGAGATTTGTTTAATTTGACAACAGTTAATTTTGAGTTCAAGCAACTTTCATTTCAGTCTCGTTTTCACCCACGCTTTCCTGTCAGAATGCTAATTAGCTAGCGCGTGTGTATTCAAATTAAGGTAGAAAGAAGTGCTTTAAGTAAAAGTTTTGAAAGATGATTTTAGAGCGTATTGTGCCTGCTTGAAGGTCACGTTGTTGTTTTGATTTGCTGTTTTGAATTTTCTTGTTTTGACTCTGTGGCGTTGAATCTTTCTAGCTTCTTTCCACTGGCTTCTACGAGTCGGAGCTTTACTGCTTGTTAAATTATCATGTGAGCAGTTAGACTAATTTAATAACATTTAAAGTTCAACGTCACTTATTTGAGTTGAACCAGAAGTGTTGGCTTTATGTAAGCCATATGTGTAATTATATTGGATTTAATGAAGGATTCTTTACACCCTTCTTCTGACTTTTCTGTTGCACTAAGGCCTGAAGATAATTCCTAATACAGTCTTTTTAGAGGTCGTAAGTTTATGCTACCAAAAAAAGAGACTCTATACACTTAGCCGAATTTCTACGTTACCAGGGTACACCGCTAGGAGGTGGACTTATTTTTTGTCTCTAAAGCTTTTCTTCCACCCATTCCTTCTTTCGAATCACATATGTCTGTTTATGTTTTCAAATGCCTGCAGTTTCTAAGCAAATTAGCTAGGGAAGGAAAAAAAATCCATGCAATGGGTACTATCACACTGTGGCTTTCATAGGAAAGATAACGCAGATTTTTTAGCAAAGACACAGGCCAGTAATCTCCAAATTACTAGCAATCCCATTATTTTACACTGCCAAAAGAATAATGAAAAATTACTAGAAAATTGAGAGAGCTGTTTGGAACAGAGAACTACAAAGAAGCTGTTTGGAAAGATATTGCCAAAAGGAACAGACATAAAATATGAGAGAAATCTGTTGCTATCTTTCGACTTGATTTTCGCCATGATTGCCTGTTAAAGACATCAACATCGAATCAACACCATCCCAACCTCAATTTGTAAATTATACAACCTTCATGAAGAAATGTATGCCTCACATCTGAGTCGTTGCCTTGCACTTAATATTGGATCCCTCTGGGAGGAGGATACTGAGAGGATGGACGCAAAATGGGTTTATATATTATACTGTGAACTCTTTTTGTAGTTTTGCTGCTTTTTTCATCTTTGCTTGTTCTGTATACAAGTGTCTTTGTACTCTAACATTAGAAATAAATAAAAAAAAGTTAGCTCTACAATTCTACAAGTCTCGGAATTTTACTAAGTTATCAAAAATACTGTTTCATACAGATGTGCTGTTTCTCTCATGAAATTAAACTTTTGCCCTCAAAGGTCCATTTTACATCTTTCTCAGAATTTTTTACACAGTTTTTTAAAAAGCACCGTACACATCGAAATTTTTGTTCCTTATGATACAAAAGGGAGGACAATTTTATGTAACATCGGGAAACAATTTCTTTTCGTATTTCAGACATCCACCAAAATTTAGAACATCTCAAATTTCTAGTTTGGAATTTTAAATAGGATTATTTCGATGCACATTTTTTGCAGAATATCCGACGGCAAATAATAAAAATTGCTTAAAAATGAAAATAATTCCTAACGGTTTTGACAGAAGTCAAACCGAATGAGAAAAACCCAACATTTGTGAACTGTTTCAAAATTTGAGGAAAAATCTTATATTTGCGAAATCTTAGAAAGTACCTTAAAACACTCGAGAACATCAGCCTCACAGTATATTTATTGCCTTAATTATAATGTATGATGTTAAATGTAACAAACCAAACCTGTAAATCTGAAACTACGGTTTCCGGAGACATAATAATATCAATTTCTTTTATTATTAAAGTCATACATCTGCTTTCTCTGCTATTTTCATTTACATCTATACCTACTTTTGAGTCTATCTAGTCAGATACTTCAGACAAAATTTGATCGCATTTAAACGATTACCTTATTATATATACCTTATTATATTATCTTGATTATATGTACAGTTTATTTGCAGTAGGGAAATTAACTGTACATATAAATGATAAATAGAAGAAGATGTAATGTAATTTATAACCGTTTAGAATTTTAAAAAGATTAAAATTATTGATAACATTAATTTAAATAATATTATATTTTTCTTTACTTTTGTTTTTTTGAAATAAATATAGCATTTAACTAGTGATTTAGTATGGAGCGCACACTTCCAATAATAAACAGCTCCTAAATAACGGAATCCTCGAAATATGAGATGAATGCATTCTCATTTAGTGGACAATCTCCGATAACAGAAAATCATTGCTCCTCTAAGTGTTCGTTTAGGGAGATTCCACCATATGTGCTCGCACAGGAAACGTACCTGAAGTGTAAGCTGCACGTAAATCTTCATGCCAGCAGGGAATTAATATTACCCGCGTGAAGAAACTTAGACACATACTGAAAATGCGTAGGAAAAAGACGAAAATTGCTTTTGTTAAGAGGTAACTCATCCACGAAATCCTTATACTATGACATTTATTATGTTGCAAAATTTCCAGTATATTGAAGTGTAACACGCAAGATAAATTACTAAATGAATATAAATGAGTCAAAAGCCTAACTAAGTTTATAAACCAAAAGAATTTAATGCGAACAATTAATATAGAAACAGCAGAGATTTACAAATTCTTAAAATGAAAATAATTTGTTATATTAGATTTCGTAATCATATTTAGATTTTCACATGTATGATAATTAATGAACATAAATATATATTTAAACTGATGCACAACTTATATTTATTTTAAAAATCATTAATTTTATTCGCTACACATAAGGAAAGCTTTTGAATTAGAAATGGAACGAATTCTGCAAAATTTCCAAATCTCTTGATGTTTCTGAATTTCAATTTTTTTCCTCATTTTCAAAATAATAACAAAAAAAGGAAAATAAATGGCTATTACTGAACAGTTCTAACTAAAGCAAAGCTCGAAATCTGCATTTAATGAAAAATAATTTTCCTAATACAATTTTCAAAAATGCATTATTAGTTATTGAGATGATATAAATGACGTTTAGAGAGTAGAACATACAATTAAACATCCTTGAATTATTTTTTCTCGGTATCATTTAAAAGAATTAGAATAACACAGCAGTATTATTCCAGAATTATTTTAAATCAAAGGAAGTGCAGAAAGAAAAGTATTATTTCCAGAATTCTTATAAAACCTGGAAATAAATCTCAAAAGTAAACCAGTAAAAATAAACCTGGAATCCCAATTTTCTTCAGAAAATTAATGGAGCAAACAGAATTGTCGCTAGGTGTTACTGGTACCTTGCAAGTAGTGTAAGACTAAACGTAAAGTGTTTTAATTCTGTGCTTGTCTGTTTGACGGTCATATCTTCTAGTCATGATAATTCACCTCTCAGAACAGAGGTAACACATTATTGATACTATATTGATAGAGCTAAATTATTCGGAACCAACTCAGATGCTATAATCGGCGTCCAACATTGTAAACTGCAGAAAAGTTGTTGCGAAGTTTTTTTCGCTTTGTGGAAATTTAAATTTGGTGGTGTAAGTAGTTGTGAAAAGAAAGTGGTAATGGGACAAAAATAGGTGAAGGTGTACCATATTAGCTATAAATGTGTTCGCTTAACCCCAAGCAAGAAAGCGAGGTAAGATTTGTCATATTAATAGATGTGTTCAGCTCAACGGTCAAACCGAATGTTGAATTTGATGAAACCGCGTCAATATTACAGATTTTAGAAAGCATTGAGACATATGTTCAGTTGTACGCTGGGTCTGAATTCCCCAAATTAGAAATAGTCACAGCAAACATAGACAAAAAAGGGCAAACTTAGATAGGTGAACTAGTATTAGGGAAGGCAGGTGTTGTTGGAGTTCCATCAAAGTTAGTTTTAATCGTGTAATTAACTATCTTGTAAAATACAGGTTCTGTAACCAACTAGAGATACTTAAAATGTTATCTTGAATTCTCGGGACAAGCTTTTTAGGAGGTTTCTAAGAAGCTTCAGTGTTCATGTGTAAAACTGTAATTTATAAACATATTGATACTATCTAATGAATGAACACTTTAAAAGAGAAGATATCTGTCGATTGTTTTGGCCAGCATAATAGCAGTAACACAGAATAATTAAATGTAATTTGGGTTTTCTTGAAATCCAGTTTGTAACATGCAGCTTCATTTCCGGACCTTTCAGTAGCTCAGAATTATCCTTCTAGAATGCAGAGGGTCACTTACAACAGATTTAATATATAGCTTACATTATTTTGATGGAAAAAACGTCGATACCCTAATGTTTTTTCGTTCTGATTAAACTAAAATATAACGCTAACTGCATACTATAATATACTGAAGGTACTATGATTAACCGTTTACTGAAATCATGCAAAATTTTCTTATTTTTTTTAGTGTACATCTAGGCAGAGTTCAAGTAACATATTAAACCCTTATTCACATTTCGTTTTAAAACACCTGTCCTTTCACCTGTTACAAGTATTTGAATTTACTTTATATCATTCTTTAATTCGGACTAATATAATTTAACCATCTAAATCTGATCTATGTGTATTCAGTTAATGTATCTTTCTTTAATATCTTAAGAGACTCAACGATATTATAACTAGTTATTTATTCTTCGTAAAAATATAAAATGTCAAAGAATAAAGGATACATAACGGTATCCAGTAAGAATAAAACTGTATTAATCCACTTTTTACTTCTTACACTCAGATAAAGAAAATGTTTCATTTTAATGATACATTTAATGTTACTCTACAAGAAACTTTGTTAACACTTTTGAGCAAATTTATTTTTGGTTTCAATTGTTCAAATGTTATTGATATCATACAGCACTCTATAGTGTTTCCATTTTGAATTTCTTTTCTAGTTGTTTAAGCTCTTCTGGTAGATTAATGGAGGGATTACTTTATACATAAACAAAACAAGTAGAAGAAATAAGTTTCATAGAGTAAATGTTCCTGGAAAGGACTACGTTAGCAGAGTAAATGGGCGTAGCAAATATGACATTACCATAACAGAAAGGTTCCTGGGAATCCCCAGTAATTGAATGACCGCCTATGGATGACAGGAGATGGACAGAGATTGCGTTAGCTTTCCCCAGGATATTTTTTTCTGATCTTTATGTTATATGCAACTGATGTGACAGTATATGTTGAGATCTTAGTTGACACTATTTTTTTCATATAGTATCTGTTTCCTTTGCTACTCTTCAGGATATATTTCAAAAGCAATTCTTAAGTAATGAAATTTAAACGAACATTGAAAATTACATAATCTTACAGTTATCGGAATACTTTATAATGGTAATTTTTACAATAATTTATGTAGTATTGATGCGGTGCTATGCAAAAGTATTTGACATTCACATTTCCTTGCAATGAGTGCTACATGTTCTTTTAAAATTAAATGCAAAAAAAATTTATTTGCAAGACTTAAAGCATAAAACGATCTCGCTTGTTTAGAAAGAAAATTGTAGTAAAAAGTGAAATTGCATTGAATAATATTAACAGTAGTACTTATTCTAAAAATATCTTTTCTCAAAATATATTAAAATTCATGAGTTTTGAGTAAAATAAGTATTGTCATACTTTGAAAAATTATAAACGTCAACAGGTGTTTAATTTCGGTGAGTTTATTTTTAAGAAAATTGTAAATATAAAGTGATAACGAGAGAACTATAAAAATCGGCTGATTTTTTTCTTCCAATAGCATCATTTAGAGATACGAAATAATGAATGATGCGATTTCAAGCTTGTTTAGAGTAAGTGAAAATTATAAAAAATCTTCATGGTATATCGAAAGAATTGATGGAAGAAATTTTATACAGCTATTAGATTTACGAGTCGAGTGTGCTTCCAGTTATTCCACAAAGGCATGCGGAAATGAGGGAGAAAATACCTTATTTACTCCCTCTTTTAAAGAGCGAGTGAGAATGAAGGGACCCAATCGCCAAATCCTACTGGTGACGAATTAATTTATATTCTGGGAATCGTCTTCCTAAAACCAACCACACGCAAGCAGAAGGCTTTAAAAATTATTCGTGTAGGACCAGTTGTCAAGTATTTAAAATATCGACCTGCTCTAGACCTAATAACCTGTTCTAGACTATCCTTAGCAGTTTAAGAAAGACATTGAAAACAATTTTTATTGACTTTTTCATGCAGTGAAAACCTAATACAGTTTTTTTAAGTACTAAACCATAAAATTATGATTACAAGTTATGACATAATGTTGTAATAAAAAATCTTTTCTGGAAGTTTAAATAATGTTTCGAACTAAAACTTTTCGAACTTATTTAGTTTCTTAATCCTTTTCTTTCTTTCTTTTATTTTAAATACAGATTATCATAAACTTTAACTGTATTTATTTTTTTTTAATTCTCCGGTAACCTTTCAAACCCGACTTCGAAAAATCATGTGTAAGTATATGGTATTAAAGTTAAAATCCCTGAAAATTTTTATTAATGTAAAGGCTCATCAGTCAAAAATATTAGTAATACAAGTTGCTTTCAAGATTCAGACACAGAAGTATATTTACATTCCGTTTTTAGATTATAATCAGATTGTATATATTTCTTCACAAGTAAGACGTGTAATAAATTAAAGTAGTCGTACTTAAGGATTATTAATAATAATTAAGCAATAGCGCTTTTTGAACTCTGGGTGGTTTAAAAAACTTCGATTGCAATGTTTATCTCAATTTATTAACATAAAACATAACCTATATTTATTGAAAAACTTTAAGTGACTTCAGATTCATTCACGAACATGAAAGAGGTTTGAAGCAATTATTCAGAACATTAGCAATTACTTAAAAGTTTTCATTAACAACATCATGAATCTGATAAAGTGGTAAATATCTGTTCTACGTAAATCAGCCAAAGGAAAAATGCGCATTTATCCTTCTTCTAAGACACAGTCTGCTTTAATATATATATCTTAGTCTTCATTATGCTTCATTAACTGTACTATGTTAAAAGTAAAAATAATAATTTTTCAAACTGAATAAATTAGAGTGTTTGGTTTTATTTCTCAATTTACACTCAAGGGCAGATATTAAGTAATTAATCACAAAATATCTAACATACTCTTCCGTATAATTACTAAAAATATAGTAATTACTATCAATCATTGTTAAAATAACAGCTTTTAACTGTTTTAATTAACCTTAAATTTAAATTAAAAACATGAAAGTGAGTACAGGTTAACATCTGTGAAATTAGAGTTATATTTTTGTAAAAAATCTTTACGGTGAAGAACTTAAGATGCACAAATTGTTTTTAAATATAATTACGACAGTTCAAATAAGGAGATGTTAAAGGAATTTTTCAGGTGTTCATATTATTCGTTAACCTTTAAATAGATGTCAAAAGAAACTTCTGTTTTCTTCGTAGACGTTGAAGTAGTAATTTAAATTAAGTGTGAAAAATTTTGCCTAGCGCAGTTATTATCAAAAAGGTTAGAAGTCACTTCAAAAGGTTTCCACGAAACCACTGAAATGTAAATGTTTAAATCAAATTTAAAGTAACTTTTCTGAAAGAATTAGAAAATTACTATTTTGAAGGAATGAGCTCAAAATTCGTAATACATCCATACTCTCTATAAATTTTTAAGTGAAGAATAGATCGCGGGATACTTTGTGCTGCATTTACTTAAAAATTAAAATTTTAAATTTAAAACTAAGTAATTAAATATCTAAAAAATAAGCATTTAAAATAAAAATTAAAATAAGTTTTACTTCAGTAAGACATTTTTTCTCAGTTCCTAGTGCCCATTCATGGAACAATTCTTACTAATTAAGGATTAAATTACAAGTTACACGTATTTTTTTCTCAAGTCAATAAATTCCCAACAATCTAACCGGGTAAAAACTAATTTGTTCCTTAAAGCGTCCTGCCGGTGAAAAAATAGCAGAAGAGAGAGAAGTGGAATTTCATGATGGAAGATATTATGAATCATGGAAGAGCAGCCGGGACGGAGGGAGGAAACGGGGATGAAAGAATAGGGGACATTAACGCGGAGAAAAATATGACGTCCTATCCGCGTTCGGTGATTAAATCGAGAAATCCCACTACAGGGAATATTTCGTTTCACTATTCCACTCTTTTCCCCACCTCTTGGTTCTCTTGGGGGGCATTTAGTAGTTGCTCCTGCAAAGCTGCAAGCATCCAGCCAGACCTGTACAATTAATGAAAGAAAATGTAGAAATCCTTCAACTCTAAATCGTTGCTTAATTGATATTAATTGTTTGCTTTTACGCAATGGAAAGAACAAGGTTCACCAGTTACGATCAATTACGTTTTTAGCTGTGACTTCTGAATCATTTTTTAAACATAGGGTATAAGGTATATCTCCCACAGTCTTAGCGTGCCTTCGTGGTGTAATGGTCAGCACACTGAGCCGGTATTTCAGAGGTCCGTGGTTCGATTCCCGGCGAAGGCGTTGCATATTTTTCACCTCTCCAGCTTCGTTAAACCTAATGTCGCTACACTGGCGCCCGAACTAAAAGGGTTGTGGATGATGACTCTCCACACCCAGGATTTGCCGACTAGGTCCCCTAAAACCCTAGTCGCCCTTTAAAAAGGGGAGTATATAAGGTATATCTCCCACAGTCTTAGCGTGCCTTCGTGGTGTAATGGTCAGCACACTGAGCCGGTATTTCAGAGGTCCGTGGTTCGATCCCCGGCGAAGGATTGCATATTTTTCATCGTTCCTGCTTCCAAAAAATCCTAATGTCTCTACAAGGGGAGGTCTGATTGCTAACAATACGGAAACTGTAAGCATGCGAATGATTGCTATAATAAAGCGGGATAAATATAAAGGTTAAATTTATTATTATTCATAAAATTGTTGAGAATAAATGCTCTAAGGTGGGATTAAGCCCAGTTTGAAACATGAGTAATGACTTATCAAAATGTTTCCGAGATATAAGCTGAAACATTCGCATTATGTATATTGTTGTCCGGACTACAGTAAATTGTTTTTTATAATTGTAATTGCTTTACTACAGCAGTACAAATCTAACAGTTCGATTAGTATAATATTTTATTTTAATAAGATTGTTATAATGCAGAAGAGTGCCGTGCTTTATAAGAAGCTCATAAAGTTTCTTACAAAGCATATGTAAAGTATTTTCTCCATCCTTTCGCATGCTTTAGGGGTGTAACTGGAAGCGTACTCGACACATATTTCGAGAGGTACAGATTCGGGTCCCGGTGAGGGTACTGTATAGTTTTCACTTCTCTAGCACCAAAATCCCTAATGGTTCTAAAATATACATAAACATTCGAGAACAGGAAAATTCTTTAGAATTATGCTTATCCGTGCCTTATTTCAAAAGCAATAAACCGCAGAAATGATTTGTTTTAAATCTGAGGAATTATAAGCGTTAGATGCCTTATATTTATTGTTTGAAACGTGATGCATCTCAAAGTGATCGAATGAAAAACGAGGATACGACATAAGCGCCTATGCTTTATTTGAAATGTGACACCTCGTAAAAATGATTCGACAAAAAAGTGAGGATAAATGATGCGTTATGAGCATCATGAGCCTTTTAAGCGATATACATTTTTGTTCAAAATGCAAACATAAACGATCAATGCGTTTTCAGCGTTACATACGTATAATTTAACTTATAAGGATTACAAGCGTTGTATAAATAAGTTATAAGCCAGAAAAGTAATTCGACGCAAAAATGAGGGTAAGTTTTAAACGTTACTGGAAAGTGATGTGAGTGATTAATGTGATATATGTGAATCGAAGCTTATGTCAGCATATACTGTAAGCATTATATGCGGTATAAACGATAGATATTATTGTTATAAAAGCAAATATTCAACTGCATAACATTTTTAAGTACTTCGAGTGTCCATGCGTGATAAGCCTTATAAAAAAAGTTATGAGATTTATATGCCTTATAAGAATCACTAATTGGATTCAAATATTTACAAAAATTTGCAACATGTATCGATTCTATAACATTGGTGATATATATATAATCAACTTTTAATTTGAAATTTGATACGGACACAAAATTGAGACAACGACAAAGTGACTACGAGGATTATTAGGTCTTCTGATCCTAAAAACAAATACGAAAACTGCTAGCTTAGACTCAAATTTACGTCTTGGAAAATACATTTCTGTGTAGTCCGACTTTAGTTTCGTTTCTTCAGAAACAAAAAAGATGCTGTGATGCATGTCAAATGTATAGCTGCATGTTTTTTGTTTCGAAATGCATGATTTACTTTAAACCTGATGTCATTGTAAAATTGAATTTTGCCCAACACTAATCTGCGTT
The DNA here is from genome assembly GCA_000611955.2 of Stegodyphus mimosarum. NCBI lineage: Eukaryota > Metazoa > Arthropoda > Arachnida > Araneae > Eresidae > Stegodyphus > Stegodyphus mimosarum. The sequence continues at coordinate 357,923 of KK116381.1, read as the reverse complement.
AAAAGATTTCCGTTCATATATAATAGCAATTTCACGCACTGCATATATTTGACAATTCCAAATACAATTTTTTATACCTTTGTTTTTTACGTAATTTTTTTTAAATAAAAAGACAGATTGAAACATTTTCAAACGTTTATTGCATTAAAATGCTGCATAATGAAGCTACTTGAAACACGCTTCATACGGAATTTATAGAAAATTCAAAAGTAATATGAGTCTCATTTATTAAATAATACTGAAATTTATTTTTAAACTCAATTTTTGTACTTTGTTTTATTTTACAGCAAAATGTAGAAATTAATATATATATTCAATATTTTAAAGTT